>VZRX01022682.1:10908-28110 GCA_013398075.1 Notiomystis cincta
AGGAAAGGAAGTTTGCTTTAAAGCGGGATACCTTTGCCTTTTAAATGGAATATTTTGGGAAGGAATCATAAAGTTCCTGGGCTTTTTCGCCGTTCAAAGCGTATTCAGCTGAGTCATAGAATCTCAGCATAATTAAGGCTGGAAAAGACCTCTGAGATCTCCGAGTCCAAACATTAACCCAGCACTGCCAAGTCCATCACTAAACCGTGTCCTTTGGCACCGCATCCGCAGGGTTTTGAACACTTCCAGGGACAGTGGCTCCACCACTTCCCCAGGCAGCCTGTCCCAGTGCTTGTCCAGCCTTTTAGGGAAGAAATTCTCCCAAATCTCTAATCTAAACCTCCTGTAGCACCACTTAAGTGCATTTCCTCGTGTCCTAAATCCATCCATATAGAGCCATATCCAGTCAATGATAGCACAGGATGAAGCCAAACCCTAAAGTCAGCTCTGATTAAAGCCACAGGCACACAGTGTTTTCTCTGAAAAGAATAAAAATGTCCCTCTTCCCTGCCTCCATCCCCACTCTGGGGTCACACCTACCCCTGGGAAGGGGCTCAGCAGCTTCTCCCTGGTTCCTCTGCAGTCTCCTGCCCTCCAGCCTCGCGTCTTATTTATTTTCCTCGTAGGTGGAGAACCGTGACTCAGTGGTGAATCTTGGTTTCAAGGATCATACAATACTTCACCATTCAGTTTCAATGAACCAGAAAAAAAATGGGAATTTCCCTTGTCCTCACTGTGAACAGTATGGAAGATGCTGAACCCTGACTTGGGGAAGGCTCACTTACATCCACAGCTCGGTCCTGAGCCAAGCGACAAAATCCTGCAGCTCTGCACACACAGACAAAACAATTCACCATTTTTCTGGGGAAGTTGGCCTTGCTGGGTGCCAAGTGCAAGGTAAATATTTCAGGCTTCATTCAGCATGGAATTCCTCTCGAGGAAACATTTAGCAGGAGTTTGTCAGCACATTAGAAAATCTTTCTGGCAATAAGTAGAAGACAAGATGTGACACTGAGGTCAGCACTCTCTCTTGGGTGAGATGGGTTTCATTAGTGCTGCCTGGCCACTCCTGATGTGTAAATCAAGGGACAGCTGCTCCTGGAATAAAACACCCTCGTTGTTATTCCTGCTGTATAAAACAAGCAGTGGTAGGACAATTTGGGGAGCAACTGGGGAGAGACACAGGGAGATGCTGGGCTGAACTCCAGGCCAAGCTCTGAAGGATCTTTGATCTCTCCTCAGATGGGTCAGCACAAAAGCTGCTGTTCATCCTCCCTGCATTCCTGCTGTCCACACCTCCATCCTGCCTGGGACGACAGGGAAGTGTGAGGATGCTTTGGGCTGGCTCTGCTTGTGGTCAGATGTTGGGGAGCCGTGGAAGGAGACACAGCAGTGCTGCTGCTCACTCTCCTGCTGCCTTGGTGGCTGTGCCAGTGCTGGGAGCTGCCTGGGCAGAGTTTGCCCCTCCTGGGCCCACTGGAAGGACACTCGAGATACCCACAGGAGGGCTCCTGGGCAGGTCAGGGCTGAGGGATTCCAAAAAGTGGAGCAATGTGGCAAACAGCCAGGTGAGGGCTGCTCCAGCTTGGGAGATGCAGCCTGGGAGAAGGGCCCAGTCCTGCCTGCAGTGTCCCTGAAGCTGCTCCCCTCGGGCAGGTGGATGTGCCTCCAGCACCCCACTGCTCTGCCACAGCCTCTGCTGCCTTCCCAGCACCGACACAGATGCCAGACAAATGAGTCCTCCCAGCCCTCTGCAGGTTTGGTGGTTTCTTTTTTTCCCTTGAGTTTCTCCCAGCCTGAGCTGAAGCGTGTGGCAGCACGTTGGGGGAGGCAGCTGACGGGAACTAAGCTGTCTTTTTCCATGCTCTTGGCTGGGAAACTCGGCAGCTTTGGAGCCGTGGAGGTGATAATCCAGGGATAACTCATTAGGCAGGATGTGCAATCAGATGTTACCTGTTTGTGACTGATCAAACCAAGTGTTCACTCTGACGCTGCTCCTTCAGGCAGACAAACAGCAGCAACCTCTTCACTGTGGGGTTTGCTAGAAATTATTCTTTTTATTTTTACTTCTCTCTGCTTATATTTACCTCTGTCTGCATCATTTTTTTTAATCAAATGAAGAAATCTTTTGGCTGATAAACTGTGCCTTATGAAGTGACATCCTGCTGGCTGAGAGACAGCAGCTCTTTCAGTGCAGTCTGCAGAGCACACAGAGGATATGAGGAGGAATTTTCATCCCAGGAGCTACGGGATTCACTTTATTTCAGTGCCAAATTAATATCACTGTTTTATCAACACGATTGTGTGTCATGATACCTGCAGTAGCAGCAGCTGGGCTTTGTACTCCAGGTCTCTTGCAGCCCTTTGTTCCCAGCTGGAGAAGATTGCAGTCATCAAAACAGAAAGGAACCATTTTCTCTCCTGGGAACAGATCACCAAGTTCCCATAAGGCAAAACAAAATTATGCAATGAGTCAAGACAATGTCCTGGGCATGTGGAGTCTTGCTGTGTGCTCTCAGCACTCACATTCCAGCAGGCAGCTCCGTGCAGGAGAGCAGCACAAAATGGTGGAGAGGCTTCACCCCAGCACATCCCAAACTCCCCAGCTGTGCTGCAGGAAAAGGAGTGGATCCTCCCCAGCCCTGTCCTGGCAGCACCTCTGTGACCTGGGGCTCTTTGTGACCCAGGGCTCTTTGTGACCCAGGGAGAACTCCTGGCCTCACAGACAAGATAATCCCCCAAACGATATAAAATAATTCATAAACATGACTGTGGCTGCCAAAGATTTCTTTCTAGTAGCTGTAGTGAAGAGGAGAACACGAGGGGATGGATTTGCTGTTACTTTTCTGATGGGCAGCCCTCGAGCTGTGGATGAGGCATCTCCGAGTCAGGGGCTGCAGTTCAGCTGAAGCATTTCCAAAAGGAAGGGCTGAGTTCAATAATTGTGTTGCATTCTTCTAGGCACAAGGGTAGACAAGAGTATTATTGGATAAAAATGCTTCAATTGCAATAGAAAAATCTTCAATTTTCTGGCAGCTTCTCTGGCCCTTCCCATCCATCTCCAGGCTTCGCCTGTGTTGTCTCTATCCTCTCTTTGCTCTTCTTTTAAGTGAAACCAAACCTTGCCTGGTATCCTTATGTGTGGAAGTGTAGGGCTGTGTTGTACCCTGCAAATCTCTGTGCACACAGCACCACTGCTGGGTCACTGACACTGAGTGGATCCAGAGCAATTCCTGCTCTTGCAGTGCAGCATGAATTGCTCTCCTGTTCTGCAATAGCAGATTCAAATTTCAGCCTGGTTCTCAGCCAGTATTCTTCCATGAGAGAGGCTCTTCTTACCTAACCAACACCAAAAAAAGTTCCAAAAAAGTGAGCAGCTTAAATCCATCTGGGCCCTGGCATTAGGATAAGAGAACCTATTGTTTCCTATTAGTGCTGCTCCAATCCTCTTAATGAAGATATTGGGTTGGCTTGGGCACATTTATAGCTCAGGTCATTCTTTCCAGCTGACACAGATAATGGTTGGGTTCAGAAAAACTGTTTTGGTGTGAGAAAAGCTGGTGGCTCCTCAGGATAAAGAAGGGGCTCTGTGTGTGGGGGAAAGGAAAGGGCTCGAGCCCAAGAGGTGCTGAGAGAGAGAAAAGGGCCCAGGGAAGAGCTGCACTTTGTGTAATCAAAGCAGTAAATGAGGTTCAGGGGGCAGGACAAGCAGGAGGAGAATTTCCATGGACACAAAAAGGGGAAGGGAATAAGGAGAAGATGCTCTAAAAATATGAAAATAAACAATTCCTGTTCTTTTTAGCTTAAAGACAGAGATGTGACAAGAAGAGGAATATGTGTGTTTGTACCTAGATGTCTTTCCTGGTCCCCTCAACCATTTTGTAGAGCACAACCTAGAGCATGCATTTAATTAATTTAATCCATTAGCAGGGTTGGTTTTTTTATGGAAGTGTTTGTTTTCTCAGGATTTCCTCTCTGTAATTGTTGTTTTTCCTATGCCCCATCTCACTGAAGCACTGAGCAAACCCCAGACAGGTGATACATTGAAAAGTTTCATGTTCCTTCCCCTATAATCCCTTTTTCCCCCTAGAAATCTCTGCAGCACAGAGAGTGGGGCTGTGTGTTGTGTGTAAAGGGAACCTCTGCTCCCAAATTCTCTGACCTGGAGGTGTTAATGTGTAGAAAGACCTGAGCCCCTGGCGTTTGCTCCTAAATAGGGCACAGCTCAGAACATCTGAAGGTCTCTGGGGCTCATGGGTGGGAATCTCCTAATGATCTTTAGTTATTTTTATCTGTGCCCAGTGCTCAGTGTTGCGGGGCAGAGGAGCCACTCTGAGATCTCCTGGGGAGCACACGGAGCTGCCAGGAGCTGGCCAGGGCAGGAGGAACGAGAAAATAAAGCACAAAAAGAGAAGGTGACAGAGCAAGGACCCAGCATTGACATCAGGGAAAGGCACAAGGCAGCGAGAGGAAAAACAAAGGACTTTGGCAGGGTTTTTCTTCTCTTGCTTCAGTGTTTAATCCTGTTTCCAGAGGAAAATGGGACAGCAGTTTACCAATGCTGAGGGGGAGCAAGGAGAGATTGATGTTGCAGAGCTGCAGGAGTGGTATAAGAAGTTTGTGGTGGAATGTCCCAGCGGGACCCTCTTCATGCACGAGTTCAAGCGGTTCTTCGGCGTCCAGGACAACCGGGAGGCAGCAGAGTACGTGGAGAACATGTTCAGGGCTTTTGACAAGAACGGGGTGAGTGCTCAGGGGCTTTCACAGGTCTTTGTGTCATAGTTCCCTTACTTGTCCTCTGCACTGGGTAGGTGTTTGGGCTGTGCTCACCCTTCGGGGGACTGAGGCAGGGGCGAGGGCAGGAGAAGGAGCATGGCCTGCCCTGGATTTATCTCCTCAAATCTCGACCTAAATTAAGGTCAGAACGTCCCCACGGGGGACTAAGGGTGGATTAAAAAGTTGAAACTTAGGCAGTCACATTTTGAGACAGTATTGTTGTAAGACCCTCCAATAGCCAAGGCTCCCACATAGGAGCCAAAATATTCCTCTGTTGGGGCAGAGGGGAAATTACAGTGCAGGAAAGCCCTCCTCAGGTTTGTTCTGTGTTGGAGGAGCTGTCTGTATCAAGTACAAACAGGTGGTTTGTAACAAAACATTGATTTTAGCTTTGATTTCCAAAAGCAAAGGAATGCTGAACAATTCAGACATTCTGGTTTTGATTCCCTGTGCTGTATTTGTCACAGGACACCTGGGGAAAGTGGGTTTTCAGGTTTAGTCACAGTTCCTGCATGCCCTGCACTGCAGCCTGGACACTTTGGGTTCTCAGGGTGGTGGGACTCAGCCACCCTCCTCACCCTGACACAGGTGAGCAGCACTTCCCAAACTGTTCAGTTATTCTTTTCCTGGAGCTCTTGATCATATTCCAATGTGGGGATGTTTGTTCCTTGTCTCAGTACAGGAAAAGGGGACTCAGCTGGTTCATCTCTCATCAGCTCATCTCCTCAAGCTCCTTTTGAAAATAGGGCCAAAATCACATTGAAGTGGCAGCAAAAGTCAGTTTGTGGGAAAGGATTAAAAAAGGCCATGGAAAATGTGGGCAGGTCCAGCTTGTCTCAGAATTCCAAGTTGTAAAAACCCAAATTCCTGCAAAAAATGAAAGGTTGAGGTCCCAAATTCTGTTATGAAAGCCGTGCAGAAAAGGCAGCAGAGCAAAGTGTGCACAAAAGATGAAGTCCCATTCCTCATTTATAGGAGTTCTCCTAACAGGACAGAAAAATCTTTTAAGGGATGCTGGTGCAGGACAGGCTGGGGGAGGAGGAGCTCAGCCTGGGTGCACAGGGTGTGGCTGTGCCCCTGCTGGTCCTGAACTGCCACAAACCTTCCTGAAGTGCCAAACAAACACCTGTCCTGTGCATGATCCTCCTGGCAGCTTTAACCCAGTTCTTCTGGCAGCTGTAAAGCAATTTTCTATCAACTCTCCCCAGCTCAGTGTCATAAAGCTGCTGCTTCTCTGTTGCCACAGGATAACACCATTGATTTTCTGGAATATGTAGCTGCCTTGAATCTTGTTTTACGAGGAAAACTGGAGCACAAGCTGAGGTGGACATTCAAGGTGTATGACAAGGATGGGAATGGCTGCATAGATAAACCTGAGCTGCTGGAAATTGTTGAGGTAAGTGGGCATTGCCCAATCACTTTTTTAAGCAATCCCTGCTCTTTGGCAATGTATGATGTGCATGGGTTTGTGATAATCAGGTTTCAAGGCTGCTGTGGATGGTGATGAAGTGAAAATGCCTGACCTGACCTTGGTGAAAGGGTTTGGAGCCTGCTGGGTGTCTGAGGGCTCTGCTGCACCAGCCTGGCCCTGCTGCTGCCCACAGATGGAGCCTCTGGCTGTGGACATCCTGCAGCTCTGCTCTGCCTGTCCTTCCCACCTCTCATCACCAAGGCTCCCTGTGCTGGCCTGGGGAGGAGAGTTTCACCCCATGCCCCTACTGGGGCCGTGTCCTGGCTGGGAGCTTGGTGAGAATACCCTGAGAGGAACCAGCTGTGCTGAAATTCCTTTGCACTGATGCCTTTCTGTGTCCTGCACTTTGGTTTCACCAGTGACTGTGTGGAGAGGAGGCCTCTCAGTGACTCCAGGGTTTGATTGGCAAGGTGGGAGCTGGGCTCTTCTCCCAAGGGACACAACAAGGGGAGGTTTAGGTGATTATTAGGAACAATTTCTTCCCTGGAAGTGTTGTCCAGCCCTGACACAGGAGTCACCATCCCTGCAGGGATATGAAAGCTGTGCAGATGTGACCCTGGGGACAGGGGTCAGGGGTGGCCTTGGCACTGCTGGACTGGGTGATCCTAAAGGGCTTTTCCAACCCGAGGGATGCTGTGGGGCTGAGCAGCAGCCAGGCACAGCTACCTGTGCTCTTAGCTGAGGTGAAATGTCCTGGTGGCTGTGCTGCAGCACCACAGGGGCTGTTCCCCTGCACAGCAGAGCCTGGGAGGGTGACAACCACTGCTTATCACCCCCTGGGCATCTCAGGGAAGTGCAGGACCAGGAATTGTCCCTGTGGACAGCAGGGCCTCCTGGCTGGGAAGGTGAGCAGCTGGTCACCTGCAGCAGCAGGTGTGGCAGCAGGACAGCCTGTCTGGGCCATGTTCCATTATAGTTTTGAGGTCAGCCAAGAATTGGCCAGAACTTTGAGGCCACAGCTAATCCTCTCTCTGGGAGGACTTTAGGCAAAACCCTTCAGCCTGAGCAGGGAAGGTAACAATGGACAGGTGGTGCCATGGGAGGAGTAGATAAAACCTGACCCTTTCCTGTGGCAAAGGGGAACAGGAGCTGTGGGTCAAAATCTGATAAAGGTTTGATCTGCAGGCTGGACACGGCTTGCCCAGAGACAGGGTGGGTTAGTCAGATGTGCCTGGCTTTGGATGTTAGCAAAAAATCACAGCCGAGGCTTGTGCGTTTTCCAATCTGTGAAACTCTTGCTTTGCTCCCTGCAAAGGAGCCCTGAGTCTGAGCAGTGTGTGTGAGGAGAACAGGAGGGCAGCAGCTTCACAGAGCAGAGCTCATTCATGTGCAGCGAGCGTGGGCGTAAGGTCAGAGGCTCCACTGCAGACCTGAGGCTGTGGAGGGCAGATCCTTCCAGAAAGGTTAAACCCACAGCCCCTGAAAGAGACCTTCCCAGTGCTGGGATGACAATCTGTTCACTTTTCACTAACGTGTGAGCTCCTTTCAGTCCATCTACAGGCTGAAGAAGGTGTGCTGGTCGGACGTGGAGGAGAGGACCCCGCTGCTGACGCCGGAGGAGGTGGTGGACAGGATATTTCAGCTGGTGGATGAGAACGGGGATGGTGAGTGATGCACAGGCTGCACTCCTGCCTGATGAGAGCTGGGCTGGGCTGGCTGCCCTTGCTGGGGCTGTCCTGACACCTCCTGGCTCCATTGTGTCCCCAGGAGGGACACTCTGCCTCTGGCTCTGCTCCACAGAGTCAGAAGGGACCTGGAGGGGCAGGGTGAGGTCTCCTCCTCTGTTGGTTTCATGTAGAACACCTAGGGTCAGTGCTGGTCTGGATGCTGCTGTCACTCAGATCCCATCCTCTGACAGCCCCCAGCAGCCAGAGGGCAGCTCCCAGTCCCAGCACCAAGGGCCCGAGCAAAGGCACTGGTCCCAGTCAAACTGGGGCTCGCAGGACCCGCCTGGCAGCGCTCCTGGAGGAGCCTGGGCGAGCCCCTGCAGCATCTGGAGTGTCCTGTTGGCATGGGATGGGGTGGGAATGAGCCGGGACACAGCCCCTGGGCTCTTCCAGCTGCCTGGCCTGGCAGGGGTGGGGAAATGAAGTGAGATCGTGCCTGATTAGCATTTTATCTGACACACTGATGGAACTGCTTCCTGCCTCCTCTCTTATCTCTCTGTTCTGAGTGCCCACCTCTGTCCCCTCCTCACCCACAGGGCAGTTGTCTCTTGACGAGTTCATTGATGGAGCCAGGAAGGACAAGTGGGTGATGAAGATGTTGCAAATGGATGTGAACCCTGGGGGCTGGATCACTGAGCAGAGGAGAAAGAGTGCTTTGTTCTGAGAAAATTCGGGTCTGACACAGCTGCAAACGTGATGCTGACTCCCAAAAGTGACCCCTCCTCTAACCTGGTAGTGACTTTCCTTTTTAATTCGACCTCATCATCCAGATGAAAACTTGAGAGGTTTGAGGAGCTGTATCTGGATGTAAAACCCACGTGCTGAGCACTGCTGGTACCCAGGGACTATTTCTGGCCCATGAATAAGTCTTCCTGTGTACACAATACCCTGTTTGCCACCTCTGGGTTTTGGTTACACCCCAAGGAACAAACTTTTTGTGGCTTCCTGCAGCAGATCCTGAGCAGGGTTTGGGGCTGGTGACAGACAGGGCTGGAAGGGGCAGTGGAGCCCGTGGTGCTGTGCCCAGTGCCAGGGCTGGCACTGCTCCTTCCTGCAGAGTTGCAGCACCTCAGACTTGCTCTGGCAGTGCTGGCCCTTCAGGGTGTCTCTGAGGGTGTTCTGTAGCCTTTCCTGCCGCTCACATCACACTCCTGAAGACCCAAATCCAGCTACCAAAACTGAGAAGAGGACCAGGGCAGTGGCCAGGACAGCACAGAGCAGAGGGCTGGGCAGGAGCAGCAGCAGCTCCTTCTCTCCCTCCGGGGCCAGGCTGCTCCTCCTGCCTGCCAGAGGCTCGAGGGCTGCCAGATGCTCTCTCCAGACACTCTCAGCCCACTCAGGGGACAGACTGGGCTCAGCTCCTTTCAAGCCCCTGGCTCTTATGGAGTCTTCACTCTGGAACAGCTTTTCCTGCTCTGGGAAGAGTGGCTGAGCTCAGGGAGCTCCAGGATTGTCACTGCACCGGGAAAGCTTGAGGGGGGAGCAGAGATGAGGGGAGAGCAGAGTTTTGCTTGGCAGTGGCTCTGCAAGGAGAGGATTTGTGCTGCTCCATTGGCAGGGCCACGGAATCATAAATCATGGATGGTCTGGGTTGGAAGGAGCCTGAAAACTCCCCCAGTTCCAACCCCTGCCCTGGGCACAGATGCCACATCAGGCTGCTCCAAGCCCTGTCCAAACTGGCCTTGAAAATAATGGAAAAAATGACAAAAGTTCCAGTACAGTGGTTTTACACTGGACTTAATTTAGCTCCAGACTACAGATATAAAATTTACACAAGTTGCAGGCTGAGCTCAGCTGTTCTAACCCATGATTCTACATAGATGTATGTGGGAAAAGAATTTGGGTTGAATCAATATTTTGGGTCACCTTTATTGGATTTACTGGTTCATTTACAAGAAAAAAACTCTCCAGGAAAATAACATGAGTTTGTCTGTTCCATTTAACTTTTCCCATGGGATCAGTGGGCCAGGTCATAACAATGAAAAGATTTACAACCCCCTTTTTGTGGCCTTTAATTAGGACTGTAGTAACTGTCATTAGTTGATTAGTTTGCTGGTTTGTGGTCTTGCCAGTTTACCCAGTGTTTAAATTCCATGAGTAAGTGTTCAGGATTAGACACAATCAGTGCTAGAGTTCACATCGTGCACATTTCCACTTTGAAATAGCCTTTCCATGAGTTCTCTGTAAACACAGAGCAGTTTGTGGTGTGCTGACTTATCAGAGCTGATTAGACTTGTGCTTTACGCTGCTCTGAGGCAGCTGCTCAAAGCTCTCTGTACTCAATAAATTGTTTGTCAGCCCAAGATCTGAAAGAAAAATCTGACTTCTGACTTGAGAGCCTGGATGAAAACATTCACTTCTATTGATTTTCCAGCTTGTGAAAAACTGTATTCATTGGAGGATACAAATCTCTAAGAATTCCTTACATTTCAGCATCTCAGCCAAGGTAACACCCTCTGCTTCCTGCACAGTTTTAGAGAGGCTCTTTAGTTCCTAGAGCTGCATTTTGCTGGAAATCTTCAAATTCTCCAATTCTGCTCACCTGGCCAGCCCAGGCTCTGCAGGGACCCCCAGGCCAGCAGCTCCCCTGGTGAGCACTTGTACAGATGTTGGTAGAAATTTTGTAAAACACAAATTGAATAAAGAAATATTTATTAAAAACCTTTGTTTCATAGTATTTATCTGTTAATTAGCTGAAGACCTGTGTAAGCACCCAAGTATGAGTGAAACTGTAGCCTGTGAGTCTGATATATTGAATTTAGGGGAGGAGCTGGTGGAACAGCTGGGTAAGACAGAGATAAGGCAGAGGTGACGATGCTGTTGCAGAGCAGAGTAGGGAAGGAGCCTCTTCTGTTTAACTTTCATGTGATGACAGCAAAAACCATTAGAGTATAATTAAAAAAATAATGTTTCTCAATGGAACTTGAAATAGGTTCTTAAAATAAAGTGAGAAATAGGTTCTTAAAATGAAGTGAGCTGACTGCTGGGATCAGATGCCCCTATTTTAACCCTGCCAGGACTGAAAGAGGACCCTTGAGGGCTCAGGAGCTGGATGGTTCCAGGTCCTGTGGCCTGGGCAGGTGAGGGATGGAGGTGCAGGGGATGAGTTTGTGTCAGAGCTGGCAGAACCCAGTGGAAAATCAATCGTTCCTCTTATCAACTGTGTAATCTTTGCTCAAGAAATCGCAAGGGGCTTTGGCCTTGGTGCTATTTTTAGAGCCCGGGGTATAAACACTCTGATCTCCTCCCAAACTCCATTCAACATTCTCCTCAGGCCTTGATGTCAGGCATTTTGCATAATCCGTTTTGCAGACTTAGGGCCCAGCTGAGCGGGATTTGGCTGAGCGGATTTCCTTCTGCTCCAGCTTGGGCAGCAGCGTGGCCTGGAAAAGGCCGGTGCCGCCCTCTCTGGGCACCATCTGCTCCGGGGCCGGGCCCTGCAGGGCACAGGGGGAGCAGCCGGGCTGGGAAGCTGGAGCCTGTTGTGGAAGGAACAGGGAACAGGATCCTAAAATGCTCTGGAGATGCATCCCTGGGGAAAGCGTTGAGCCAGGGGAGTGGAAGGCTCAGGAGGAAGGAGGATCAGCACCCCCAGCTCTGAGCTCAGCCCTGCCCGGGAGCAGCTCAGGCCTGGGCAGGGGCGGCTCCCGGGGGTGGGGTTGGTGTCCAGGTCCCTCCCGAAGCACCTGTGGGCAGATTCCCTGGAAAATGTGCTGTGGAAAGACAGAGTGACCTCCTCAGCCCCGTGCTGGTCACTGCAGGGCTTCCTTCCTTCCTTCCTGCCTTCCTTCCTTCCTTCTTTCCTTCCTGCCTTCCTGCCTTCCTGCCTTCCTGCCTTCCTGCCTTGCCTTTTCCTTTCCTTCCTTCTCTTTCTCTTCTTTCTTTTCTTCAAAGCCAAGTGCACCTCAGAAGTTTAGAAAGTGTCTCAAGAGCATCACCCTTAAGGATCCCGCGTTCCGGGGACGTTCTGGGTTCGGGACCCCCTGGAGTTCGGGATCCCCTGGAGTTCGGGATCCCCTCGGGTTCGGGATCCCCTCGAGTTCGGGACCCCCTCGGGCTCGGGATCCCCTCGAGTTCGAGACCCCCTCGAGTTCGGGACCCCCTCGAGTTCGGGACCCCCTCGGGCTCGGGATCCCCTCGAGTTCGGGACCCCCTCGAGTTCGGGATCCCCTCGGGCTCGGGGTCCCCTCGGCCGATCCCGCGCGTTCCCGCTGTTCCCGGCGGGGCCGGCAGAGGGCGCTGCGGGACGGGCGGACACGGCGGGAGCGCGGGGGGACCGAGGGGTCCCAAAAACAGGGATGGGGCTGGGATAGGGATGGGGTGGGGACAGGGGTGGAGACAGGATGGGGACAGGGACGGGGCTGGGATGGGATAGGGGTGACAGGACAGCGGGGATTGGGATGGGATATGAGCAAGAATCACCCACCAGGGGATCAGGCTGCGGGCAGCTCCCAGAACACCCTCCCCGTGCCCAGCAGAGCCTGCGCTGCCTCCCAGCTCCGGGGTGTTGTCCCAAGGGTGAGCAACATGCCCAGGGCACCTCAGCAGCCACCACGATTTCGAAATAAATTAATTATGCATGAGTTAAGGCCGAGAGACTCACAGAATTAGTTTTTAATTATTTCATTTTTGCTTTCTTAGAGGCTGAATAAACACCCTTTGGAGAGAGACGCTGAGGTTTGAAAGGTGCTTAGGATAACTTTGGCTTTATAAATAGAAACCTGACTGGTCAAAGCTGCTTCTTGCTGCTCCTCGGGTGCAGAGGAGGGGCCGAGGGAAGCTCGGGTGGGACTGACGGCGTCTCTGCCCAGGGAGGTGCTCAGAAAGCCCAGGCTGAGCTCAGCTCCTTCTCGTGCTGGTGCAAAGCCAAAGGGCTCTGAGTTTTGTGCTGGTCGTTTGTGGGGGAGTTGGTCTTGCTGCAAGAAGCAGAGTTACACGCTGAGTAAACAGCTCAGGCCACCTCTAATGAGGGGTTGCAGCTGCTCCCTCCTGCTCTGCTGTGAGTGACACCTTGGCCCAGCCAGGGCTCCTGTCCTGGGTGCTTTGTGAGCCTGAGAACAAACCCAGAGCAGCTCTTTCTGTACTTGTGTGAGCCACTCAGATGCCCTGCTGGAAGCAGAAGGGTTGATTGGAAGAGAGAAGAAGCATGACATGAAATAATATTGTAAAACATCTTTATTAGTTCACTGTAGGACTGGAAGTACAAAAGCTCCCAGGTAAAACTCTGTCCAGTGAAAAAGAAGCACAGGAAAAACGGTCAGAAAGCTGCTTATGAATTGCAAACACCCAGTGCTAAATAACAAAACTCTCATCTGGGCAAGAAACCCTTCCTGGTGTCCTGCATTGCCTCCCCACGCCTGGGGCTGCTGCCCTGGGGAGGGGATCCTCCCCTGCAGGCTCCTCTCAGTGCCCTTGTGTGTGCTGGGCTCCTGGGCAGCCCCTGCTCGGGGCTGCTCTGCCCAGGGGCTCCAGGAAGGGCTGCCTGGCTCTCAACCCCACGGGGACTGCCCGGGATCCCTCCCTGGAGGTGATGGCCCCAGGGCCTGCTCAGGAACCCTCGGGCACTCAGAGCTGACCCCTCTCTAGCAGCTCCCCCCTCCAAAACCCTCACAGACATGGGCTCAAAATCTCCTGATGCTCATTATCCCAGTGGTAAAACACACAGGAATAGTCCTATAAAGCTTCTCCCTCCCAGGTTACTGCACTGCTGATTCTGCTTATCTGGAAGCACTTCCTTCCTTCCTTCCAGATGTTTCAGGGAGAAACATTTCCTTACAGTCCAGGGGCTTGTTAAAAAAAGGCACCATTCAATGTTTTAAATGCTTTTAAACAAAGAAAAGCCACTGCATTCACCCCTCCCCTTTTTCTAGCTCATAAATATTTTAACTCACATTATCACTAATCACAAATAATAACAGATGAGGGAAGGAGTGACCACAACCGGTGATCGCTTGCTCTGGAAATACAAATGGAAGGAGAAGGTTTAGATCTGCTTTTCCAGGACCCCTCTCACCAAGGGGGCCAAGTCCTGGGCTTGGACCCCACTCAGGGGGTGTTGGCCACGGCCTCAGTGGGAATTTTGGGGAGTTCTCGGTGCGTTCTTGGCCCCCTCGAGCCCGTGCTGCTCCCGAGGAGCCGCGGCCGTGCCCTCGCTGGGCTCAGCAGCAGCAGCAGCCAGAGCCCCAGCCTGGATCCACTGGGAGCCAGCTCTGCACCCCCTCCCTGCAGAGGGCTCTGCTGTCTGTGCCCCGGGCACGTCCTGTGCCCCTCTGTGGGACTCTGTGTCAGCGGGGAGCTCCAGCTCCGCAGCCCGAGCCGAGGGCCCGGGCCGGGGCAGGCGAAGGGAGAGCGTCCCGGGGCTACTGGGCGTCCTGGGCGTCCTGCTCGCCCTCGTGAGGGTTCTTGCCGTCGTTCTGGATCAGCCTCACGATGTGTGTCAGGTCCAGGCTGCGGGTGAGGATGTCCAGCAGCATCTCGTCCTTCTGCACGCCCTCCATGAACTCCTCCAGGGACAGCTCGCCTGCGTTCACAGGAGCTCAGTTAAAGCCCTCGCAGCCGCTCCCCAGGACTGGGGCACAGCCCGAAACTGGGGTCCCAGCACTGTGTGTGGGCCCCAAAGCCCACTGCAGAGCCCACCCAGGAGGGGCTGTGGGCAGCGTCCCCTTGGGCAGCCCAGAGGGGACGGGGAGCTCAACCTTCACAGGGAGCCACCCTCTGGCAGCTCGCCCTGTCCTGGTGTTTGGGGACATCCAGCAGCAGGGACTGCTCTGGCAGCCTGGGGTGCAGGGCAGGGGAGGGCAGGAGCCTGGCACTGCCCCGGGAAGGGCCTCACCATCTCCGTTTATGTCGATCTTGTTGAACACCATGTCCGTGAACTCCTCCGCCGTCATCTTCTCGTTGCAGCGGTTGATGGATCGAATGGCCTGCAGGGAGCAGGGGCACAGGCGTCACTGAGCGCCCTGCACCTTGGTCTGTCCATCAGAACAAGTGGCCAAATGACCAGACACGACAGGACAAACTCTTTTTCAGGGCTAAAACCTGTTTTCAGGCTTCGAAAGGAATAAGTCCTGTCTAAAAAGCTGAAGATTAAAATCACCTAAAAAAGGCAATCAATGCTTTACAAGATTTACTGGGCATGCTGGGATAAGCCAGGAGCCTTTCACCTCTGAAAACCCTTAGATTAAATTCAAGCGCTTATCTCAGCCCCAGTTTCAGGGAACAGGGTTAAACACCCTGCCAGGAGAGGACAAGGAGCTGCTGGGTGTCCGAGGGGGTGTGGGGGGCAGGTCCAGCCAGAGAGGCACCCACTGGGAGTGCTGGCAGGGGACAGGCAGCAGCTTTGGGCAGTGCCTAGTGATTTACCACAGAATTTGCTGGGTTGGAAGTTCCTGTTCCAGCCTTTCTGTCTCCCTGCACCCAGGGCCCCTCTGTGGCAGGAAAGGAAAAGCTGAGCCCACTCACTTTGATGATGTTCAGCAGCTCAGCCCGGTCGATGCAGCCGTTCCCATCCACATCATAGAGCTTGAAGTACCACCTCAGCTTCTGATCCACCTTCCCCTTCAGCACCAGGCTCAGAGCTGCCACATATTCCATAAAATCTATGTAGCCATCCTAAAAGCAGAAGGTCAGAAGCAAAGGTCAGATTAAAAGCAGGAAGTGAGGCAGTGAGGGATTTCTGTGGTCACTTTTGGAAGTCCCCCCTGGAACTGGTCCCTCCACCCAGAGACCAGGGGCTCGTGGAGCACAGTCACTGAAGACAATGTTCCACCTTCATCTGTGCAGAGAGGCTGTAGAATTACAGAATTATAGAATCACCGAGGCTGGGAAAGCCTCCAAGATCATCAAATCCAGCCTTGGACCGTTACCTTTGGGAAGGCATGGATGGGGTGGACCTGGCTTGGGGCCTGAGAGCTGGCCTGTGCTCGGGGAATTAACATGCCAGGCATTAATTACCAGCCCACAGCAGCGGCAATTCAGAGATCAGAGAGGTTTAGGCAGATAAACTCTAATAAATTACCCAGCCTCATCCTGCCTGCACACACCTACAGCTCCTTTCTCCTGCAAGGGGGTCCCATTTCCAGGAGAGGAGTAAATTCAGGATGCTGCTGACATCTCGGGCTCAGAAGGTGCTCCTCTGTCCCTGTGCCATTTCTCTACCTGCTCCACATTTGGCCAGGTCCAAGCACAAACACTTTTATCTTTGACTCTCCCCCTGGGTGTTTGCCCACCCCAGCTCAAGCCAGGGTGTCTGAGATGCCCGGCTGGACCCAGGGTGGTGGCACCACTGCAAAGCTGCTGGCATGAGCTCACAGGCCAGCAAAGCACCCCCAGGCACTGCCCGTGGTGCTCACAGCTTGCAGGAGGTTGTTGGAATCCTCCTGCCCAGCACTGAGCGCTCCCTGGGCGCTCTGAAGGGAAATGGTTCTTGCTGTGGTTTGTGGCGCTCCCCTGGAAGTGCTCAAAGCCGTGAGGAAGTGGCACTGGGGACACATTCCTGGGGCACAGCTGGGTCAGCAGCTGCACTCAGTGATCTCAGGGCCCTTCCCAGCCACAGTGATTCCAGATTCCCACTGCAAACCACAGCAGAGCCTGGCCAGGGTTTTGTCAATGAGCAAAGGCAGGGCCCGGGGGCCGGGCGGCTCCAGAGGAGATCAGCTCTTTATCCCACTGCTGCAGGAGCCAGATTAGGTACAAATAGCTACTAAGCCCCATTCCCAGCAGGATTTCCTGTGCATCAGTTCCCTTTTCAGGCGTGCACTCAAACACAGGGCAATGAACAAGGTAAGGACCAAGACACAAACCAAACACCTGAAGGATTTGGGGCCTGATTTGCATTTTTGTCAATGGGATTCACGCCACTAAACCCTTTGGGTTGCCATTAAATAGATTCCTCATCTCGCAGGAGGTGCAATTTCCGATCATTTGCAAGCAGAGGAGGATGCTGCTTCCTGCTGGAGACACAGCATCCATCTGCTTCCCTGGCACAGCTCCTGAGCTGGGGAGCAGCATTCCCACAGCCCTGCTCCAGGACTGCATTCCCAAATAGCTGCTCCAGGACTGCATTCCCAAACCCCTGCTCCAGGACTGCATTCCCAAATAGCTGCTCCAGGACTGCATTCCCAAATAGCTGCTCCAGAACTGCATTCCCACAGCCCTGCTCCAGAACTGCATTCCCAAATAGCTGCTCCAGAACTGCATTCCCACAGCCCTGCTCCAGAACTGCATTCCCAAATAGCTGCTCCAAGACTGCATTCCCACAGCCCTGCTCCAGAACTGCATTCCCAAATA
>VZRX01022685.1:0-21268 GCA_013398075.1 Notiomystis cincta
AAGTTAGATTTCCCAGTTTTCCTATGTCAAGCAGCCAGAACCAAATGCTGGGTTTGCATATGTTCACATGAGTCCCAAGGGCTCACAAAAGAAAGGCCTCTTGGGCAAGGCAGTCAGCAGTTTATGAGATGGGTCTGAGAGTGATTCAATACCAAAGGCAAAACTCTTCCACTGCACTAGAGGAATGTCCTCTGCTTGTGGAAATGAACCCATCTCATTTCAGCTTCTTCAGTGATGATGAGAGAAATAGTCTCTGCCCTCCTTTGAGACTCGTGGTCACCACTCCCTGCTCTGGCATGCAGAGGCTTCTTTTTCAGGAGAGGAATGGAGGCGATGTCATGACTTGTCCAGGAAAAGAAAACCAGATCTCTATCTTGTCTCTCAGCTTCATGGCCTCTGAAATCCAGACAGCTGATTTGAAAGTGTCCAATGAAACAGGACACAGCCACATCTCTTCTGCATGAACACATGCCCTCACATACTGGCAAGCTCTTGCCACAAGCCAAAAGCCAGTAGTGGCTTTTCTGGATAGGCTCTAATTGTTCAGCTGAAAAACAGTATATGCCAGGAGAGGCTTCAAGGGCACCAAAGGGCTGCTCTGAACATATTTCAGTGCTGGCAGTACAACAGGATTAGTAAAGACCCCCTCTCAAGTTCAAAGACTGCCTAAATGAGCTTAGCACTTACTGCTGAGCACACCTTTCAGGCAGTTCAGTGGGAACAGAGCTATTGGGAAACACAGGCTCTCAGTCCAGGTGTTGAGCTCTCTTGAAAGCACAGCCTTAGATTTCTTGGGAACAGAAAAATAAAAAAGAAGTGCAGGTAGCACTGAGGGCTGTTCAGTCACTGATGGTCACTTTCAGAAATTAAGTGCCAAACACCTCTCAGCACTGATCTCAAGTAGGTCAGTGATTATCACCCTGCAGATGGCGATTCAGGACCTACACAGCCCTCTGCTGAGCCCCAGGGCTGCTCACATCACTTGTGGGAGGAGCACCTGAATCCCTTTCCCTTATGCCAGGGCAGAAGATAATCTGCCTCTAAGAAATGAGTATTCACTTGCAGACATCTGCTTAGTAATTACTGCTGTTAATCTGCCCTTATGCCCATGAGGGAAGGCATTCTTGTTTACACACAAGCAGTAAACAAAGTAATTGGCAGCAGGAAAAGCTGCATTTCAAATGACTGCATGCAAGCAGTTATGGTCAGATTGTGCAACCCAAACAGTGAAGCCATGGTACTAAAAGTGGGTGCTGCTTTAGGTGAAGTACTGGTGCACTTGGGATTTTAGCAAAAAATCCCTCTGCAGCAACATCCTTTTTTCACTCTGAGAAATATAAATACCACCACAGCAATACCATATATTCAAAATTTTCACCAGAGATTTTCTGCAGTCTGGTGCCTTTGATGGCTACATTAGCTTGTATTTACTAAGAATAATTTGGCCACTCTCTTTTCTCCTGTATTCTTCAGCTTATGTATTTGTTTGTCTCAGCCTGCAGGAGACATAGCTTTGCTGTATAAGATTTGTGCTCATTAGTTCTTATTAGATGTTTTTTCCTTCCCCAGGAATTGTTTGGTTCAGAGCTGACAAGAAAATGAGTTCTGTCCTTGGTCTCCAATCCGATCCAAAGCACAAAGTGCACGTTTCAGCTTAGCTTCTGAGGAATGCCAGTGACTTCACATGACTAAGAAGAAGCCTAAAGTGAAGTGTACGTTTGTGTGCTGTGCTGAAAGTGGCCCTCCAGCAGCCTGCTGGGATTCTAGACTGGGATACAAAGAGTAGAGCTCTGAGCCTTTGCAGATCCCTGGAAGCCCAGAGGAGAAAGCACTTCCTCTGCAGTAGCATGTTGTCCATGCAGAGTTCCCCCAAGCTCCCCAGGAATTTGTTCACAGTCAAACCACTCTTGTTCCCTCTATAAATCAAATAATTTCTCTCCTCCCTTGGCAACTGTTTGTAGTATAATTTCACTACTTCAAAGTCCAAGGGCTTCAGGGCATAACAAAAATTTGAGTGTTCACTCAGCATGGTATCATGCTTTAACTATACATATTTATGATGAAGGCCTTCTTTCAAGAGCAAGACTACAAATCCCTAATCCTTGCAAGAACACACAAATAAAAGGCCATCCAGGACCTCAAGTTTTCATTGGCTTAAGTCAGCTCCTCTGCTGTGATCTCAGCAGAGCCAAGCCATGCTTTGGATTGCATGGCACTGCATAGACAGACACAACTGCTTTGGTTTTTTCATTCTGGGTTTGGACAGGTGTGTTTGATTGTTTGTTTGCTTTTGTTGTTTTGTATTTAAGAGACAACCATTGTGCACTCAAGTAAACGATTTTTCATTGGAAGACGAATCAATGGTGCACAGCCTTGATATTTTCACAATCAGGATATAAAACCAAAGGTACAACCTCTGCTCTAAATTTTGAAGTGGTTACAGTTCCTATCTGCCCAGCATTTCAGAGCAGAAAACTCTGCCTGGATAAGGCTGTACTGCAGGGAATGGGAAAGCAAAACCTGGATCTATGAAACATCTGAGTGCAGAGAACAGCCTGTTCTCAAGGGGCTGACTTGCCAGCAGGATTCCTCACTGCTTCTCATTAGTAAGGGCTTAAGCTCTTTTCTACCTTGTGCTTGTTGGATTTGAAGCATGGGAAGGGGCAGGGACACTTACTGTGTTTAACAGTTCCAAGAGAGGAATCATCAAGGTAGCTTGCAAACAAAACCAGTCCCCTGTACCAGACAAACTGGGATACTTGGCCACTAAGATTTTTCCCTCAAGAAGGAAGTGAAATTGTGAATAACCCCAAAATTCACCCCACTTGTTGCTCACTCACTGCTCTATGCATGCACATCCAGCAAAAAGACCAGTCCACTCCAGCACCTGAAAGGGCCTTTCAGAAGAGTATGTATTGTCACAAATAAGATTACTGCATCAATGGTCATTAATTAACATACAGTTCATCTACAGGCCATGCTGCAGCCCACATTTATAGTTATCCATCCTCCAGGTTTCAACAAGCTCAAGTGCACGAGTAAAGACTCACTTTTGGAGCAGTGTTTTTACTCAAAGAAGTGGTTATCTGTGAGTGAGGCAACTGCATTGGATCCAGTGGCTGCTGTCAGTTTGCTCCAGTTCAAAAGTTTCAGTCATCCAAGCAAGGAGACAAAAAGCCAGATCACTGCACCTAACACAATGGATGGCACAGAGCTATACAATATCACCAGCACAAACCTTAAAAAGGAATCTTAAGAGGGTGGAGGAAATAGCAATAGTCTCACCACCTAGGAGGGCAATGCTTACCAATGGAGCTGTTCACAAAGGCTTTGCACATGTTCCCAGCAATCTTATGTAAGGCATGTCTGTAAAAAACACACCTAATGCTCTGGATTCATTTGAGCAAGAATAATTAAAATGTGTAAACATGAGGAGAAAATATAAAATTGTGAATATTAAAAAAATAAAATTCCTTCTCAGATTCCCAGCATGCTAATAATTAGGGTTTGATGAACATGACAACAGGGCAAGGACAAGAAGCTTTAGTTTCACTGCAATTCACTGGGGAGTTGTGTCCAGCTCCTGTAGGACAGCTGCATGGATCAGGTGTTTCATTCTTAAGAGCTCAGCCACAGTGCTATGGTGTGGTTGGACCACAGTTGAGAACCCCAGGATGGGTCGGCTTGGAAGGAACCAGTGGGTCTTGTGGTCCAACCTCCCTGCTCAAGCAGGGTCATCCCAGAGCACAGGCACAGAACTGCATCCAGACTGCAGTTCCTGTGAGGGAAACGCCACAACCTTTGGCACCTGCTCTCCCTTTGGCAATTCCTAACATGTACACAAAGCCATTCTCTGAACACACTTCTTGGTTGAACTTCCCAGAAATTCTCCATTGTGGCAGCCCCTTATGCATTATCTGAGTGCCTCCCCTCCAGGCCTGCTATCTGCATTTGTCTAAAGATAACAGCCTTTGGCTGGTTCCTGCAGGGCTGGAAAGCACAGCCTGCAGAGCTCTAATCTCTGCAGGCTCTTGCACGGAAAAGGGGCCTGCAGGAGGAACAAGGGCTTTTGTCCTCACTCAGTAATGGGATAGCAAACCTCAGATATTGAGAAATAATCACACTCCCTACAGGTAGGAGACTACCTTTGAAATATCTCAAGCCCAATACACTCTAAATGCCTTTTTAATTGCTTTTTGACTCCTTTTTAAAATACATCAATCATAAATCAAAGTTAGATTTCCCAGTTTTCCTCTGTCAAGCTGGCAGTCAGATCATGAAACAGTATAATAAATAGCAAAGTTTGCATATGTTCACATAAGTCTCCGAGGCTGGAACCTAAAAAACCCCCACAAATTACTGTGAGATGTCTGAGAGGAAACAATATTCATAAGGCTGTGATGATACATCACTGCACCAGCCCAGCAGCATGTAGTATGCAGAGATACTTATTATGCAAAATAGGTTTCTTATTAGGCAAGAGTAAAATAATAAAACCACACACAGACACCTATCCAATAAACAAAACCCTACCTGAGTGAGAGGAGAACGGGGAATAAAAATTATGCATGTTCCTGTATCTTTGAGAGATTTTTAAAAGCCCAAATGCCACTCAGCTGTTTTAGTATTCCTTTCTGATTAGGTAGGCAATCTCATTTGGAGAATGACATTATGCATTCACCCCTTCCTCTTTTCTAGTGCCAGGGACCTCCAAAATCAGAGAGGACAGAATAAAGTTGGGCAGCTGGGTGGGGAATGAAGTAATCATATTGATACTTGGTATTTTCTTTCCAGTTATTCTGAATTATTTGGTGTCAGGCTGAAGTATTCCACAGGAGACTTGGATACTGGCTGTTGAATCTCAGGACTGCAGCTGATCAGGGTTTTGTGTCTTAGGAAAGCACTCTATGACAAAAAGACCTGATTACCATGGCTGCACTTCACTGGGAAAATAGAGAGCAGCTGAGCATGCCTTGAGGCAGTCATTACAAGGACATCACAGTCACTTCAGCATCAAGCAGCATTATCCATGTATAAGTCCTGCTGTGCTGAGCAAAGCAAAAGCCTCTCTGTGCCGAGCTGGGACAAAGGAGGACGCCTGGAGGGTTTACAGCCCAGCACTTCCAGCCCAGCACTTCCATTCTGGGCTTGAAAACACACAGGCAGCCATGTGTCATTCTCTCAGGTGGGGTAATGCTTTCTCGATGCAAACAGCAGAAGCAGGACTAACACCTTAGCTATCCTTAACTTTCAACTATTGAGGACATGTCTCCTGAACACTTTGTTGGCTTCTCAGGAAAAAATTTAATTCTCCCCCCCAAAAATTCATCTAAACTACTCACAAAGACATCTTGTCTTTTTCCTTCAAATTCCAGGATAAAACTTTGCTTGGATGAAAAACTTGGATGGAAAAAAGAGCAGTGGACAGGAAGGCAGTGCATTAAATCCATTTCTTCCTGCTGCTTGCCACTCTGTCCCTCTCTAAATATTGCTGTTCCTGCTATACAGTGAGTTGAAACTCAGAGTGGTTAAAAAAGATGCTTCCTCCTCCTACGCTGGTGCATTTGCAGACACCAACAAGGAGCTCAGTGCTTACACACCACAATGCCAGAAATCACTTGGAGTTCACAGGACTGAAGTCAGCTTATGCTGGGTGAGGATATGTTCTGTAGGATCTTTCTGCATTTGTCTTGAAGATCAGATCCTTCCTGGAGAAGTAAACTGTTCATTTGGGGAGCTGTCAATATGGCCATTAATTGAACTTCTGGTACAATTGATGGCTTGTAAAACCAGTACAAGCAAGGTTATTGCCCAAGAACACAACATAGCTGAATACATTGAATGATGTTTGATTCAAGGCCCAGAATCAGGGGAGAGAGATTGAAAATATGCCGTAATACCTCTCATTTAATCGCATTATTATTTATTTATTTCTCCCCTCGGCATATTTTCTTTCAGCCACAGGGGGAGAGTCCCTCCAGAAGGTCATTGTTAATAAACTAAAAGGCATATTTCATGTACTTCTGACTGATTAACATCAAGGACTCGCTCCATGCATGCAGTAATCCAACCTCACATGTAATTAACAATGGCCACTTTAATAATGGTCAGGAATGCAAGCTCTCTTCCCTCCACCTCGAAGGATTTGGGCTGTAAAAGGGTCCAATATTTCAAGGTCACCTCAACAGTTTCAAGTTTGGATGTAATCCACTCATTTGCTGACACAGCCTTGCACAAGTTTAAGGGGTGTTTTAATTCAGGTGAAAACCAGGCCATCCTCTCCTCACAGCCAGATGAAGGCCTATGGCTGGGTCCCATTTTCCAGAATCACAAGAGAAACTAAAACAGTCTTACCTTTCCTATTAGGAATGCTGGCCTGCAGGCTGCTTTAGAAGAGAAAAAGGAGGTTGCAGACCTTTTACCACAGTAAAGATCACTGCAGAAAACATGTACATGGTACCTCACTGCCTGAAACCCAGGGACTCCAATACCTCTTCTACACATCCTAAAAGAGACAATGTAGAAATCCCATCTGCTTCATCATGAGCAACACTGGGGCCCTTCTAAGGGGGTTTCTATAGCCAAGTGAACATCAGCCAAGGGCAGATGGAATGATGTGGGTGGTCAGTGAATCAGTCTCCTTAAGACACAATGCCTGTGTAACTGGACATTCCCAAGCAGAGGATTTGGGGAAGAAAGAGCACAAAGGTTCTCACTATGATAGAAGCAAAGCCAGGGAAAGCACAGCCCTTTGCATGAAGCAGAAGCTGAGGTTTGCAGGGAATCCACGGAACAGAGAAGGTTGAGAGAGCAGCCAAAGAATCATGAGACCTCTAAGCTGCCCCAGTTTTGCTCCCCTTCTGATTCCAGACTAGGGATCAGGCAGGGACCAGAGATGCCTCCAGTTCTGATCCCTTGCCTGTTCTCCCTTCTCTGCCTGGGCCTAACCAGCCCAGTCACTGTGTGTGACTCAGTGCTGGGGTGAGTTGAAGCCTGTGGCAGAAGGGAGATCCCACTGAACACAGAGGCCTCTGCAAGTCCCCTCTGACCCTGACCCCACATGAAAGCCATTTCTCCAAAACCCTCTCACCCATGCTCAAGAGATCAGCCCAACAAGCCATCTTCTGTTGTGAAGCCCACACTCTTAGATTTAAATGGTGAAAATGTCCACCGTAGAGGTCATCCAGTCACCAAACAGCTGAGATTAGAGATTCTGGAAAGGAAAAAAAAAAAAAACAAACCAAGTAGAAGTAAACCAACAGTTGGTCTCAACTGAGTTCCAGGCCAGGAAGAAAGAAATTAAATGCTTCACATAGGGTTCTCAAGCAATCATTAGCAGGGCTGAGACATGGGACCCAACTGCTCAATCCCAGCCTCATGCATTTTTTAACTCTTGGGCATACCACAGTCTTGATAAACAAGTAACTCTTGTTTCTACAGCTGCTGCTTCTAGGCTGGAAGCAGTTCTCATCTATCTCTCCCCAGGTGTCTATTCCCATTAATACCAATTGTAAAAGAACCTTGCTGCTTTTCCATTACCATCCTTGCTGCCACCCATACACCATTAAACAGAAGAAATAAGAGGCTTTAGCTGTAATTATGGTTCTGCCTTTTTTGTAGAGAAGGCATCCCATGAATACTGACACAGCTGAATACCTGCCCAAGCACACCAGTTCTCTCAGTGGGAGTTTTCAGAGGGAAAAATTAAATCATAGCTGTGTAATACATTGAGCAGACAATGACAGTGATTATCCAGCAAAATGACATCGAAAAGCACAGGCACCAGCAGTGCTGACTTGCAAAGGGACATAAAGTGTTCTGAAGAGCTACCCTGCAAAGGATGACAAGGCCCTTCAAGAACCACACATGTATTTTGTCCCTTTTACTCTCTGGCTTCTCTGTGAGACTCCTAGGACCAGACCAGTCCTATAAAACACTGAAGACACCTCACATTTTCTTGCAGGTACACATACTCCATACAAGCTGGCAAGTGCCTCCTTTCCCTCTTTCCCAAGCCATGAAAAGCCTGGCCAACCTCCCAGTTCAGCCCTCTGACTGCATAACAAGGGAGCACTCTTTGGAACTCTATAGTCCAAGTGTGACACTGAATGGAAGTCTGTCATTCTGCTTTCCCAAAATCCTAGGTATTTCCTCTAAAATTTACAGCATGGCCAGGAAATTGCCTTCTTTCCCTTCTTGCCCTCCCTAAGCAGCCAAGCAACCCTCCTGGATGTTGCAAGTGGCCACTTACAGTAGGATAAGTAAGCCCTGTGCCTCAGCCAGACTCAGTGCACCCCCTCAGCTGGGTCAGGCTAAGCTGACCCCACAGACAGTGCCAGGAAAGCCTTTTATTTATGTGGAGTACAAGCCCACAGCGAAGATTATGGTGTCAGCCAAGGCTAGAAGGAAGCAGTGGCTCTGCAGCAATAAACACAAACCAGGAAACATGGCAACCAGCCACACCCTGACTTGGGGCATGGCTGTGAGGAAGTGCAGAGGTATCTCCACTGAGGTATCTTTACAACACAACATCCCACTGCCAAGTGCAGAGGAGCCAGGACAAACCAGGCACAGAAGGGGAAGTAGTGCAGGGAGGTGCCAGATTCTCTAAGGGCATCTGGGTCACAAGTGAGGTCATATTGCTTGCAAATCCCCACAGCCACAGTCCTATCTGCAACTCTGCCAAGGCCAATGTTTTCCAAACCTCTCCTTGATAACTGTTGGAACCACATTTCTCCTTTATCTAGGGAGTATCTTTTTGACTTTTCTGGATGCTTCAGGGATTTACCTCCAAAAATACATGTGCACTGGGGGCTACCAGGAGACGTAAAATCCAGCAAGCCATCTGCTTTTTTCCAAGCTTCCTTCCCATCTGACCTGACACATCTGGACAAGAGTTCAGTGCTGTTCCTGTGTTCCCACTTGGCTCCTTCCATTTCAGTCATTGAATTCACACACATCTCAGGATGCATGCAAAGGTAGTCTCCTTTTCTTCCAAACCTCCACCTTCTACTTGCAAGAATTATGAGTCCCACCAGCCCCATTCTAAGGTCATGCTTTCTACAAAGTCCTCACTTAGGAATCTGAAGTAGCAACTCAGAAATTAGTGTTTTGAAAAGGCCTAACTAGTTGCTCTGGAGACCAGAAAATGATACAGATCTTTATAGACCTGGCCATGCCACCTCTAGCTCCCTGTCTCTCTCTTTATGTGCTCAAGTGCTTCTAATCGCCATAAATCACCCAAGACTTCCCCTGAAATGTGTGTGCTCACCACCCATTAAAGGCTGGCAAACACAGATAAGTGTTTTGACACATGACCTGATGTATGGCTCAAAGGAATGTTGGTTTAAAAGGGGAGTAAAGCTCCCCCTGCCCCTGCATTCTGGCAGCCTGACATACATCATTTAATGCATGGTTTGGCCCTTGCCTTGCATCCAGCCCAAATGGGGCCATATGAGGTCAATAATACTGGGAAAAGCCTGAATTAGATGGAATATAAGAGCTTGGCTGCTAATTATCCATATGACCTCAAAGCCTTGGGCAGCCAGGGGTCTACTACAGGATAAACTACAAGATGGTAGATACAAACACTTAGGCTCTGAAAGCAAGGACTCTGATAAATAAGATCTAGCCAGCTGGTTAAGACATTTCTGTCTCATGTACATGATGTCCAAAGCTGCAGATCTTACTCTTACCTTAACAAAGTAACAAAAATCATCTGGAAAAGAAAAATCACACAAGGGATAGTACTTTGTATATCCTAAGCAATGAATGATCCAGGTCCAAACACAATGGGCGACAGAGAGAATATTTTTCATTCTTCCAACTACTGTCACACCACCCCACTGCTTCACCAGGAGTGTGGCCATGTGGCCACAAAGTTTGCCACTACAGACCCTCATGGTAAAGATCATTAGGGCCAGTTCTGCTTGGAAAACTGTAATTCCCTCTCTGTGAATTCCTGCA
Organism: Notiomystis cincta; assembly: GCA_013398075.1. Lineage (NCBI taxonomy): Eukaryota > Metazoa > Chordata > Aves > Passeriformes > Notiomystidae > Notiomystis > Notiomystis cincta. Next base: position 9,967 of record VZRX01022685.1, read on the forward strand.
CTGTGCATGTCTTTCACCAAAAAAATTCAGTCATCTCATCTGATAAAACAAAAAAGGTGACAGTTTTCCCAGTCATGAGAAGATGAGCTCAAATGTGACTTTGTGTGGCTGCACTGAGCCACTTGGAAACATCCTGTGCTCAGCTGGTAAAAGGCAACATCCAGGTGGAACATCACCCACAACCCAAGGTGGAATTTTACAGCACCTGCTCAAAACGAAGCTGGAAAGCAAGGAACAGGGTGACAAAGCCAAAATGAGGGACGGAAGAAAACACCAAATCTGAGGTCAATATCAAAACCTGACCAAATGGAAATCTCCAGACAGAAACATTAAAGTCCAGAAGGAAAGAAGAATGAGCCAAAAAAGGTTAAGGATGAAATTCTCAACTCAGAACAGAACAAAACTAGTTGAGAAACAAAACAAGAGACAAAAAGGGACTCAAATAATGCTAAGGAAAGTTTGGAAAAAGTAGTGTTCTCACCAGAGAAATATTTTTTTAAAAAACTTTTCTTTTAGAGAAGTATTTCCTTTTTATAAAAGTCAATATTGTCTAATGAAGAAGAGGCTAAACTCTGATTCCAAAATCACAAGTGCCCTCATGCCTGCAGTCAGGTCCCAAAAGTCAGACATTGATACATTTCCAAACTGCAGAGTTTCTAAGCCAATCTAAGGCTGTTTGTTTGCTGTCTGGAGTATAAAGCTATGAACCACGTTTTCCATTCTATTTGGTTTTGATTTCAACACCCTATCTGGAACATTCAGCTCATGTTTTCATGTTTTTCTAAGCAACCATGAGGGTTAGGGGTTTGTTTTGGATTTTTTTAATTAGAAAATAGAGTTTCTTATGCAATATCTTTATTCCAGCAGCTCTTAAGGAAAAAAAAATACAACATCCTGAGACTGCTGACAAAGCCACAAGGCTTAGTAACCACTGCAATATGCCATAAAAAATGTTTTTCGTTTCCCCTGCACACTTATTTCTGTCATTCAGTCTCTGTTCCAAAGGTTTTACTGCAGTTTTTTCTAAACCAGTGTACTACAATGAACTATTTGTAACTTCTTTAAAGAATTTCTGTTCAAGCATGACTTGGATAGCTCAACAAGCAAATATCATTGATACTATACCTTTCACAGAGAAACAAATATCTGTGCTTGGATGGCATCAAGACATTGTTTTATGGAGAAGCAGTGCTCCCAAATCCACCAGAGTCACACGGTGCCCATGAGTGCCAGATTTTAGGTTCACATCTCAAAGGAAACTCAGAGAAGTGGAAAATCACAAGCAGACACAAAGCCTTTCAATGACTTCATCAACAGTTTAGAAGAGCCCTCTGCTGTGTTTGTTCTGGCAAATACACGAAATATCTAAGCCTCATCAAAATGCAAGTGTTTAAGCATGTAAATAAATGATGAAGCAAGTTCTTCCACTCTAGAAGAGCCCTGGCTTTTTTTTGTCTGTGGATATTCCCACACAGATGCATGCCAGTATATGCTGGTCTTCCAACATATGTCCCTAAAATCACCCTAACTTGAAACATTTCCCTTTGTCTCCCCTGGACAGCAAACTCCAGCCAGAGTAGAAGGAAGCCACATTGGACTGAAAAGTGCCAGAACTCTGTCCTTGGTTTCCTGGAGAAAAATTGTTCTGCTGGTAACTACCTAGATTTTGAAGGACTTCCTTCTCTTTCCTGGCATGATGTGACTCAGTTTCCAATAGGCATTGCACACAAAATTTTGTATCCATGACAGGATAGAGTCTAGGCATAAGATGGGGTGACTTGCCAGGCAGGTCTGTAGAGATGTCCTTCCACCCTTCTGTCTGTGTGTTACAGAAACCTTTGCTGAGAATGTCCTTTGACAGACTATCTGAGGACAAGGGCAGGAATTATACCATTTTTATGCTGCTTTTCAAGAACCTCCAGGAAAGGACATTAATTTCTTGCCCAAGTAATTTGATCTACTGCTTTGCTATCCTCATCCTTGGAAAGAAACACTTTTCTGATTCCAAACTCTGATGTCCCTTGTTATCAACTAATACAGCTAGTAGGAGCACAGAGAACACATTACTCTGCCACAGCTAACCTCACTTCAGTCACACCAGCCCCCCAAAAGGGAGCACAGTCATTTTTCCAAACTTGCTGTAATGTTCCAACTACTAATTTTTCACTAATTATTAATTAATTATTATTCAATTATACCAACTGTATTTCAACTATACCAATTATCTTTTCCTCCAAAGTGTAAAAGACTTGTCTCCTCAGCAAAGTAGGAATGTGGGAGGTTGAAATACATGTTTGTGAAAGTGCCAGGTAAGAGCAGGAAAGAAACCAGGCATTGGAAGGCAGGCGAGTAAATGGAAAAGGTCAGAATTACATTGTCTGGGGGAGTAAATGCTTCAACCCTGTAATCAAACAGAGAAGGTTGTATCACTGGTGATTAAAAACTCAAAGTAGTACCAAACTAAACCTACTGCACATGCCAACACTCTTTCACAAGTGCCATGTTCTTCTCTGCAGGTCTACTAGCAGCAAGGGTATGGCTGCAGGCAGACCCTCTCCAGCTCTGCTGATCTATCAGCAAGACTGTCCAAAACCACAAGAGGGAGGAAGAATGCACTGCTGTCACCACACTTCCAACTGCTCACTGTGTTTTCTCTCGTTAGCCAGCCTCAATATTCCCAGCCTCGATGTTCTCCCATTCCTAAGAAACCTGCAATGAAAGGGCAAAACTCATCCAAGCACTAACATAGTATTTTTTAAAGCCAGAGCAAGCACTGCGGGGCTCAGCCCTTACACAGGAGCTGGGATCCGCTGGAGACTGAGGGATGTTTTTTGCCACGTTGGCCTCTGTTTTCTCACCACAGGACTGGTATGAGGAATGGGAGCTCCCTGGTGGCAAAACGTGAATTTGCAGAAATGGACTTTCAGTGGCCCCATGCTTTTCCCTGCTTACATGGAAGTCTCGGGATAACAGGAACGCAGTCCTGTGCTGCCCTCTCCCAGGGCACTGAGACCAGTCAGACCTGAACACTGAACACAATGGTGTTGAGTGCAGGGGTGCCTGTTTCAGAGTCCAGCACAACTCCCAGCTCCTCCTCACAACCCTGCATCCTTTTCTCCAGCCCAGGCATGCAAGCTGTGCTGGGACACACATTCACAGGCTAGGAGGTACCTGTATTTGGTCAATGACAAAATCAACAGCAACCAGGTTACTGTCACCCATCCAGGTTTCATGACACCCCAAAACAGAAGCAAGAGCTAGACAAAACTCAAGGGAATTTGGGTAAAGAAGAACTTGGATACCCATGATTTTCACAAAACAAGAGGCCTCCACTTTTTTCTACCTGATTTTTAGCACTGCCTTCTTAGGCAACAGGCCAGACCAAGTGCCCAGCAGCCTTTAATCCATTAGGGGTCCCAGGGGATCTGGAGGAACCAAACCACTCCATCTCACACAGACAGCTCACATACAAGGCTTGCTCCTTAAGCTCCACCTTGACATCTGGTTCTGAGCTGGGTGCCACCACTCCTCTCTACCTGAAGATCAGCAGCCCCACAACCTGGACACTCCTGGCATATCTAGTCCCTCCAAGGGACCCGGAAAGGAGACACAACAGTGACGTATCACCAATCCCTTCTGCCTTGTGCTCTGCCCTGCAGCCCCAGCACACAGATGAACAATGCTCATGCAACCTTGGACAGCTCTTTATACCCCCTAGCCCAAGTCAGAGGTTTCCTGCCCAGCTACACCTCCAGAAGGTATAGCAAATACCAGGAGCCTTCATGGGTTCAGGTGGTGATGAGCCAAAACCAGAAAGGATGAAATGCACAGAAGATTACTAAAAGTAGAGGCGCAATGCCAAACCCAGGACATTCCTGCCTGCACATGGGAGGCTGGCAGACCAGCTAGATGATCTCCTGCTGCCAGCTGGCTGCCTTGGGCTATCCTCTCCAGGTATCTCCTGCCATGGAGAGGACACAAGGCTAGACAGACCTCTGATCCAACCTAGGACAGCTCTATTGGGAGCAGAACTGTCACATCTCAGGCTGTAGCAGCCTGCCCTTGGGCAATGCCCTCTGCAGCTTCCCAGACTGAGAAATTGTACCATGCTCCAGGAATGACCCAGAGCTGGACAAGTTTGTCAGCCTAAGCCTCTGTGTAAGAAATAATCACAGCAGCTGAGGAGAAACAAGAACATCAAACAGGTGGGCAAAGCCACAGAGAGGCCCAAAATCTCAGAAGGTGGGGGTGCAGGGGGGAAAAGAGGGGAAAATAAAAAGGAGACGAAAAATAGTTGTCAACTGCTAGTTTGCATCTGTCTGAGAAAGTCAGGACTGCTCTCCCTGACAGACTTACAGACAAATAACTTTTTTGCCACCAGATGGTGCCGTGCCTTCAGTCACCAGCAGGCAGCCGGTCTGGGACAACAGCGCTCCCTCGGCTCCAGCTGTGTCTCATGGGCATTGCCCTCAAACTGCTGGGAAAGGCAAGAGACAGCTTTGCTCTGCCCCAGGGCCCGGCCTCCTCAGCGGGACGTCTCCCAACTGCAGGGGCCAGGGTGAGGCTGATGCTGAGTCTGGGACTGAGACAGCCGAGATCCGGGAGAGGAGGGAAAATGAGCCTGGAAACCCATGGAGCTGGAGGGAAGGTCAGGAGTACCTTTGTGAGCACTGCAAGAGCAAAGCACCGTATGTTGGGAGAAAGACTTCTGTGACGGACAATCTGGCAGGGGAAACACTGTCCAGGAGTTGTGTTTTGGTTACATTCAAGTGTTTTTGAACCAGCAGAAGTGTCAGAGCCCTTGGGAAGGATGACAGTGTAGCCTGCTCAGGGAAGAGGTTGCTCTGGCTGGCCAGATTCAGCCAATACACCATCAACTGGCAACTTCTTCTTCCTGGTCCCCTTCAGAAATGCAGCTGTAACCAAGCTCCTTGCCAGCACCTACGTGCAGTTTGTTGGGTGACCATCCATCCAGAGATCTAAGCTGTGCACTCAGGCAATGCAAATGCTCAGAGGGAGACTGTTGCTTGCTAAAGACCAGGAATACACAGGCTCACCCAGCTGGTTCATCCCTCCACACCAGCCAGCCTTCCTCCACTCCGTGTGCCAGAAGAGAGCCAGCACACCAAACACAGGCCACCAGTACAGATTCAGGCACAGAGAACAGATCTAAAGAAGGTGGTGGGAAAAGAATGCTCCACTCACACTACCCTGTTTTTCAGTGGAGACTTCCCACAGCCACTTCCCTGGACAAGACCAACCACAGCAGGTATATATAGCTCACCATGACCCAGCTGTCAACCCAGAGCTATAAATACAGCTGAGAGCAGAGATACAGCTATCGAGCCACTCTTGACTCCATTCATAATCTGTGAAGAAAGACACATCCTGCAGGCCCACAACACAGATAGGAGAGAGGTAAAGGAAACTGTCAAAGATTCCCATCCACAGCACACTTGCAGGAAACACAGCAAGACCCTCTTCTTTCCCAGTCTGTCTCTCTGCAATGTCCTCCTACTCTTCCACCTCACCTGGCACAGCCCAAGCAGCAGTAGTGGTAGGAGTGTTGTCCATCCATGTGTGAGGCTCAGGTTTGCCAGGAAAGCAAAGCCCTTTTTGAGACTACCTGATGTATTGGAAAGCAAAAACCCTGAAACACTTGCTCTCCCCAGCACCACCCATAACACTGCTGGTACAGCCAGCTCCCATAGCTCTCAGACCCATCCAGACCCAGGCTGTGGGCAGATTTGTCCTGCAGCCCATTCCGGTTGTGCTCCACGGGCACTGCCAGTGCTGTGGCTTCTCTCCAGTGTCACATCAGCCATGGCTCTTGCTGGGAAATGAGTGCTTACCTCTCCATACCCACCTCTCCATCTCAGGCCTCCAGTGACCACCCTAAATTCTCAGAGCATTCCCCAGAAATCATATTCAGTGCTTCTTAATTCTCTTTTGACAGTTTTGAAGGGCCTTTCACTACCCCCTGGCAAATCCTCCACATCTGAAAGGCTGTCATTGATGAACATCCATCATGCTGACTAATATGTTTCATTGCTTCCTTTTTCATTGCCCCATGTATTTCTTATGGTTAGACAGTAAGCAGATTAGGGGTGGGGATTTTCCAGCCTATGCCTGTACATCACCTTGCCCTATACATGGGGTAGAGCTAATTCACCTCCCATGTAATCTTACCCTCAGAAGCCCTCCCTAAAATGAACTCTCAATTTTAACAAGAGCCAAGCTCCCCCCATTCCAGAGAGCCAATCTCAGACAGGTTCGGCAAGTGGCCACAGCCCTGACAAAATGTAAACAGGTCTGCAGTTCCAAGCCAAAACAAGGGGCCATCCTGCAGGAGCAACACACCTCCACAAGGTTTTGTTGTTCTGATGCAGCTGAGTACAAACCCTGTCATAAGAAGACTAAACTGCTACAACAACCTTCTGTCTGGGTTACAGAGTGTGGGGAGTGGGGGTTCATTAATTCAGGAAATAAAATAATTACTAATGGCACTGCAGATAGCAATTACTAATGACATCAGCAGCAACCACCTCCACACCTGGAACAAAGCCCACACAAGCCACAAGTGCTTATTCTCCAAGAAATCCCTGCAGTCGTGCCGCATTCAGTGTAGCAGCACTATCATCTTACATGCGCAGAGCAGAGATGGCCCGAAGGGTCGGGTGTGACCCTGCAAAGACAGCGAAGAATTCATCACGCTCACCACAGATTTCCTGCCCGAGGCTGTGAGAGCCGTGCAGCCTCTCTGGGCTCAGCCCTCCCCCTCTATAAAAGGGGCTGCACACACAGCCCTGTCTCACGGCAAAGCTCTGGAGCACAATCACAGGGAACACTGCAAAGCGTTCGGATAATGCAGGCAGAGATGTTGCTTAAGGCTTTACCCACTGCTTCAAGGCTTCACTGTAGTCAGCCCTGGTCTCCCTTCTCAGACTGACAAGGATTTATGATCCAATTCCCATGTATGCAGGGAAAACACATTGTAAGTTTTGTACATTGCCTGTTTGGAGGATTTAAGTGAGAGCTGAGCAGCAGCCAGCCCTTAAGCTGATTCTGGAGCAAGATGCATTTCATTCTCACCAAAAAAAGTATTTCAGACAGGTTTTAGTGGCAACAAAATCAAAGAAGAAAAAAAAAAAGCCAGGTAGAGTAGCTTGATGACATTCTTGCTTACTTAAATTAACATGAAGCTGTTCCACTCCTGAGCTGCATTCTGTTGTTATTTCCTCCTTTGTCTTTCTAGTGGAGAAATTAGAAGGATTGCAACCTGCAGCAATTGTAGAAGTTGATAGCAAATTAAAGGGAATAAGAGTTCTGGCATTCATCTTTAGCAATTTAGGAACAGCCTTTTCATTACTGCAAAATTAGCAAGGATTGATAAGCAACATTAGCTCTGATCTGCACTAAATCTCAAATTGCAATACAGAAAAAGCAGGAACAACATTAACACTTCAAAAACAGGAAACAAATGTAAAGGGGAAAAGCAACTTGTCCAGACTCATGCCATGGACTAGGGTAGGGCTTTGGACCAAACACCAGGCTCTGGTTTTTCCTGCATCCTGTCTGCTGCATCACCTCCGCAGAAAAGGGATGGAGCATCACAGCAGTTTCCGGAAATCACTCTGAGATTCGCCTGTCCCCAAATTTCCCTTTAAATTTTTACTCCAGTGCACCTACTAAGCAGAATGTTTCAGCAATGCACAGCCATGGGCTCCTCGTGGCTTTTTTTCCCTGCCAGTGAAATAGCTATGACTGTAAGGTTTGCAGAGACTTTCTGTTCCTGTCTAAAATTATCTTTGCTGATCCTTGCGACGCCAAGACCACAGAGCCAATATTCTACAAGCCCTGAGAAAGAAAGGCACTGTATTTCAGGCACACTCAGCTCGTGTTGTTACAGCAGCATCCATCAGCCACCACCAAAGCTCTGGGTCGCCAGACCTTGCACAAGGGGACACTGCCTGTTCCTTTGCTGCATCAGAGAGCACAGAGAGTCAGGCTCTGGGTGCTCTGTGGGTGTTCAGTCAAACAGCAGCCTCTGTGATCCCTGCCCCAACTGCGAGATCAGGGCAAAAGTGGATGAAAAGACGGCAGGTGGGTGCAGGCAGATGGGGGAAGCGAGGCTAAGAGGGAGACAACAGCAATTAGCATAAGCAGCGGCAGCCTCAGCTCACCAGCTGCTTTGGCAATTGTCTGCCTCCCCGATTTCCAACAGCAAAGCAGCAATTTGCCGAGGAGCACAGTCAGTAGCCAAGGCTTCCCCTCAGGACTGAAACTATCAGGGAAAACAAACGATTTCCATGGTACAAAAGCATGGCTTGCAGGGCTGTCATGTAGGAGTTTGCCTAAGTAAGGCATGGAGCACGCAGCTCAAAACAGACACCAAATACTTCAGAGCGAAAGGCTAAAAAAGGAAGGTTTTAGAGGAGGAAATGAGTCAGTAGCTTGGAGGACGGGAGGGGGAGTCCAAATAGCTGAGGCATATAAAGTAAGCAAGTAGTCACCATCCCAAGAGCTAGAAAGTCAGCAAAATGGATGTATTGATATCAGGTTTTTGTTGATGTAGGGTCTCATTCAAAAATGGAGTCCACGGGTGACTTTTTATATTGACCATGCTGGATTTTGAAGCAATCCCTCACAAAGGAGACCTTTGCCAGCTGCAGTTCACACTGGTGTTTCTGACTGGAGTCAGAGTGGTCACCAGGACTGCTGGAATTTCTCAGGGTCCCCCCTGGCTGAGGGATGGATTTTCTGGGGGGCGGGGTGTGTGTGTATGGGGAAGTTTCAGGCTGAGTGCAAATACCATTTGCCTTAAGAGAGGGAGGGGGATTCAACTTCCATGATGGTTCATCCAAACATACAGCCTGAGCTTCCAGCCTAGCTTATTTATAGCACTAACACTAGGGGGAAAAAAGGGCAAAGCAGGTTCAGTGTTGACAAGCAGAAGAGCTGGTAAAATAACCCTTCCTCTCCACAATTCAACTCACGGCATTCATGTCTGTCATTGTGACAACCTCCTATTGCACTGAGAGGCTGGGGACAAAGGGGTCTCACCCTCAAAGAGCTTTAGCCTCACTCACCGTACACCAGAACAGCTGTGACAGGCTGTGCAGCACGCTAGGCCAGGGGTGTTGGTGTCAGAGTGGCAGTAACTTCCTCACCTCGGCCCAGGCCTTGTCCCATCCAACAGCCGGCACTGAAAGAAAGGGAACTTGGAAAGAGAAACAAAATTTCCTTCTGCCCTCTCCAAACCAGGCAGCTCCCCCGGGTTCAGGCACCAAGGCAAGAGCTACAGAACAGCTTTGACAGGACCCTGCTGCAATCAATCCCAGGCTGAGGGAGCCCCAGCATTACAAAGGGTTGGGGAAATACTTAAGCTGACAGGCACGTGAGGAGAGGGTTGTCAGGTCAGGGAGCAGCACAGGGCTGAAAAAGCAGGCTCCCTTTCCCTGCACAACCAGCAGCACAGCACTGACATGCAGCAGGGGTTCCCAAACCGTGCCATGCCCGCTGCTAATCCCCAGCAGGCAGCTCTGGGGCAGGGCTGGAGCTCCCAGTGCCTGCTCTGGAACAGCAACGCAGCGGCTGTGGAGCCCTGTGCTAAGACAGGCTGGTACCCCACGCTTGTCCGTGTGTTTTGGTACACAGGTCCTGCCTCAAAGCACCACATCCACTGTGTTTAGCCTCACTGGGCTGTGCTGTGCTGCTCTGTCTTTTGGGGAATGAAACATTGCAAAAAGCCCTTGTGGCTGTTGGTGAGTGAGTGCCCTTCCCAGAGCAGGCACATCTGTCCCATGAGGCAGGAAAAAGTGAGAGATTTCTCTTACTCTGCTGGTGAAGGAGTTCTTGTCCCTGCTGAATTTCCTTTAACCAGTCAGATACCTCCTCAACCAACTGCAATGTTTCCAGAATCACCTCTCTGGACAGACTGAGCCAAGAGGCCAGTTCCACCTCATTTGCCCTTATAAGTACACAACATGAAATAGCCTGTTCTCATGGCCTTACTTCATCTCCTCCCCTCCTCCCCAGCACGTCTCACTTCTGTACCCCTCTGTCAGAGTGAAACCCTTCCATGAAGGGCAAGCCTGGAACAGTAACAAACAAATTACCCACACCAATTAGGACTAGAAAGCACAGCTGCCCCAGCTTTCTGTCATGTGGTTCCAGAGATGGAGGTCTGTTGTGGCACTGCCACATGGCACTGACCACCACTGCCTTCATTTCCTCTCCAAGCCACAATCACAGCAGGGAGGCAGGACCAGAAGCTGTCCAGAGAAACTTACAGGACTAAAGCTCTCCCTGCTACAACAGGCACTTTATCTGCCTTGTTTCAGAACTGTGTTTCAAAAGGGAAAACAAAAATCAAACACATCCCTGCTCACTTGTTAATACTTCCAAAGTAAGTCAAAATTTGGGGTCAAATTTAAGCATTCCTTGATTAAATGTATCAGAAAGGGGCCTAAGGAAGAACTCTCCACTCAGGCCAATTGAAGTCTGAGCCGTGCTGGTAGGTCTTTTGCTCGTTTCATTACAAATCTGATGCAAGAGCTTTTGCAAAAAGGAACCCCTGGCCAGAGTAAGTCACCCAACAAAACAGGATGGCTTTTTCAATACACCCATCTCCAGCATGGGCTCTTTCAGCAACTTCTCTCTTATGTGAACAGAACTAAAAACATCTACAAAGAGCATCTACTGGGGTAGGCTGCAAAGAAGGGAAAAATCTAATAAAAATTAAACCCCTTTAACTAGAACAGCAATATGGATGAAAACTGTAAGGTGTGTAAGCATTACTCACACCTTTAACACTGGACTTTCATGATCGTTGTAATGAAGTAATTGTTGCCTCATACCCCAGCCCTGAAAACGCTGCCGTCGAGTCTTGTTTTTGTCTCCTGCTTACAGAGAGGCACAGACTCAACAAATAAGCTTTTGATGCTGGGGGCTTTTTGCTCATCGATTCAAGCCGGGAACATCACGGCAGTCAAGATTCGGTGACAAAAACCTAACTTTCTATACGTTTTGTAACATCAGCAGATGCCTTTGTCCTCTGATTACAAGCAGCCCGAGCTTCCCTGACCAGAAACATTAAGGACCGAGTATTTTCGTCAGAGCGAGCAGAACTGCCATGAACACGGAAGAGCAGCTCCTGCGAGCCCCGGCAGCAGCGTTTTCTCAGGGCCGCCTTTGTCCCGAGGACAACCCGCTCCTTGTTTCGGCCGCCGGGATGAGGCAGCGCCGGGATCCGGGACCCGCGGGTGCCGGCGGGAAGCGCCGGGTTCCTGCCGCAGCAGCC
>VZRX01022685.1:22508-59761 GCA_013398075.1 Notiomystis cincta
TGCTTCTCCGCACCGTGCTGGAAACATCCAAGGTATAACTCTGGAAGCAAAGGAACAAAAAAGTATTAAGCATCCGCACTGACTGGCTTGTGTTTCCTTGCTTTCAAAAAAGAAAAAAGTCAGGGTTCTCCTTGTATAAATGGGGCAGAACAAACCAAACGCGTGTTCAACTTCATGGTGGTTCGTTCTGTTTGCTTTGCCCATGCTCAGAGTTTGCATCACCGTTTAACTCGGGAGACAGAGGTTAGCAAATCTGCCTCAATTATTAGATCATGCATTTGTAACTGCTGCCCTGTTTTTCTTGAGTCATGCACAAGCACTTGTCCAGCGACACACTTTGACACACTTGCCTGGGTTATTTACCTGTATTAGAGGTGTTACATATTGAGGCCTTCCCTTGGTATTCACCAGTAGTTCCCTGAACATGTGGTATATCCAGGAAATGAATTTTTGGTCCATAGGGCTGGCAGACAGGATGCACTACTAATGTCCCTGCTTTCTCTGACATCCAAGCTGGAGCATCTGTGGCTGGTCTGCAGCGTGGAGCAGAGCTGATGGGAGTTGCAGATGAAGCTGCTGAAAAGTCTGATGAGACTTGCAGCTTTTGTTTCAGAGATGCTTGTCTCAACAAGCCAGCTACCACCTCTGCAGTATGCAAACCTAGTTTAGTGTCAGGCTTCATCTTGCTTCAGAACCAGGGAATTCCCAAGTCAGTCAAAACTACTGTTTCTCACAGTGATCTCCTTTTTGCAACAGGGTTTAGGTTGGCTTTTTTGAGACGCTGCAAATGAACTTGGTTTGGGCAGAGTGGAGGCCTTCTGGCAAAGTACAGTAGTGCCAGCAGGAGGGCATCCTTTGGTATCAAAAGAGCTTGGATTTTCGGCTTTTGTGTGCGTCTTGCCACAATGTTCAGTTTCTTTGCTACTGGATTAAATGGGTCCGAGGTCTTTGGAGGACCGTGCAAATTATTTTTCTTAGTAGTTAGTCAGTGCTGTTCCCAGATCTGTGTAATTACAAGGTACATATGCTCATATACAAGATAACAGCCTCCCGACAATTGGTGCTGTGGGTGTCTGGCGAGTTCCTACTCGCCTTGTCAGAATCACTGGCGAGAGGCTCCTGCTGAGTGCAAGGGCTGACCTAAGCAATCGCATGTGAGAGAGCCTGAATACCAGCTCTTCTCAGCCTTTTCCTCACCTGGTTGGTTGTTCAGCATTCACAGCAATCTCCTCAGGAGAGGAGGATCCCTCAGTAACAAGTATCAGGGGTGCCCAGAGATGGCCTTCAGAGCCCGGTTTTGAGGGTGACATTTAAGCTTTAGGTTGCTGTAGGTGCCTGGAGGGCCACAAGAAAATTCTTACAGGCATTTAGGCTCATAACAGCTGATTTGTGTGCTGGATGTGTTTCTTAGAAGCTTTGATTTTCTGCAAGAGTCCTGTTGCACACCAGCTTCCACCTTCATTACCTTAAAAACTTACATTTCAACACAGCAGTGGGTGCTACTCAAAACTTCTGCCCTGCTACTATTGGCCACTGCAGTTCCTGTTTTTCAGCACTGTTGCTGGAATTGCCTTTTGTGGGTATCGCTTGTTCTGCCTACCTCGATAATTAAATCGGGAGTGAACTTCATGGTGGCTCAGAAAAGGAGATAATTTCCTCGTTGGCTGAAAGCTGAGGAAATGACCTTCAGGAATTCGAAGGATAGTTTTTTCTTCTTTTTTTTTTAATAATTGTTTTCCTGCTCATTTTTCCTTGTCTTGTCAATAACCTTTCTTCTTGTCGGGGAGGAGGGGAAAATAAAAGCTGAATAGAGTTTTGATACCTTCCCCCTGCCAAAAGAGGCCAAATAAGGCAAAATATTGAGTCTAGATGGCAAGATCTGTCTACAAGTGATATGCAGATGATTCTGTACTTCTTGCTGGTTTATGGTGTGCAAATAATGGCCTCTTGCACAACAGCAGTAAAAGGGTGTTAGTTCTGTTTCCTGTCAGGCTTCAGATCTCAGTTGAGGCCTTGGCCTTTCAGATGCACAGGCTGTCCCCTGTAAATGGAGGTGTCTCTCTGTCCAGCTATAGGTGAGCAGGGAATGTGGGCCTTTCCAGACTCCTGAGGTCACTGGTGTTCCCACCCTGTTGCTGGTCTCTGGGTTGAAGTTAAAGTAGTTACTCCTTGCATTTCCTCCTTGCATTGCTGCCTTTCCTGCTCAGTAAAGTGGAGTTGTTTATATCAAATGTGTTTTCTTGAGTGCTCAAATAACAGATAAAAAGCCAAGCAGTATTTCATATCTTTATGGTTTTGACCACCTACATTTTCAGTTGGCTTGTTGGCCTTAGGAGACTCACCTCTCCAGAGGCCCAATTTGGCAAAACTTTCTTTTAGGCAGGCTGTGACCCTCTCTTTCTGCTAAGTGCTCCCACAGCTGCCTTGGCTTAGTTTTCCCCTCAAGTTTCTGGTGATGGCCCAGGACATTCCACTGTATGGCAGTGCAGGGGATATCTGTGTCCCTGAAGGGTGCTGTCCCTGCCCAGTCGGGTGGAAATAGGTTTAATTGGAAAAGTATTTGTTGCAGAGATGTACTATGACACATTAGTGAGTCAGAGGGAAATGCCACATGGCTCCACAGGCAGCTCTGGCAGTGGCAGGGGATTTCAGAGGTAGAGAGAAGGAAAGATACACCAGGCAGAGGGGAAATGGGGTTTGCTGAAGGAACTAAGAACCAAAGACATGCCAGTAATGTCACCAGCAAACATGGGAGCACAGTGTTCTCAAATCTGCCCTTGCAATTAAACAAGGCGTGCTTTAATAAATTCTTGGTGTCAGATTCTGGAAAAAATTGATGATGCTTTTCCAAGAAGCAAAAGTTTCCACTTGAGTAGCTGTGGATAGTTCACCCTGGTGTATACAGTGGGTGTGCATGGTTCCCAGACAAAACAAGTCAAGAACTGCATCTTGAAACATCTCTGGAGATAACGCATGTCCAGGCACCACTGTGGAGAGTTCCTGGGCTCTAATCACAGGAGGGAAAACCAACACTCTAAAATTCTCAAGACTTAACCCCAAATTTATTGCTTCAAACTTGTCTTGAGGCAAAGTAAGTTATTGGTTTATGGTCTTAGCTGTCTTATAGTTGATGAAAACAAAGACTCTTCTTAGGTAAAATATATTAAGTATTCAAGAAAAATAACTGGAGCTCACAGCACTTCCTAACAAAAGAAAAGTCAAATTTCATTGTGTCAGAGTTGTGTTTTAGTGCAGGCTTGCTACAAATCCAGTTTATCAGATGTCTGGCATGTCTCTCACTCCTGAAATGGCTTTCTGTATGTGGGGATTTTCTTGAAAAAGCTTTGGCTTATTCTTCAGTCTTCCTTAGTTTCCGTTAAATTTCAGTTTGGGTGCTTGGCAGTGGGAGCTGTTAGTGGAGGCAGCTGGATCTGGCTCCTGCAGTTGGTAGCCTGGTGGACAGAAGGCTCCCTCTTTGGGCTGCCCTGTGGAGGGAGGGCATTTTGCTCTCCCCAGACTTCTGCAGAGCTTTGCACTTCAGGCAAGAAGGAGGCTTTATGAACAAGAGCCGCTGTGTTCCTGCAGTGCCTGCTGACAAGGCAGTGAATGCAGTCCCTGCCCCAGGTGCCTGCAGCAGCCTGAGAGTCCAGTGGGGATACTGCCCTGAGTGCCATGGGATAATGTGTGAGGGCTCAGCCCCCACCCACCATGTGCTGTGTCTGCAGCAGTTGCATGGAGGTGCTGGGGGGCAACTCAGTTTTGCTGATTCCCTCAGAATGTGCTGTCCTGGCATCATTTTCCCATCTGGAAATTAAGTGGCTTGCCTGCTTGCTGCTGCCGTGTTCCACTTAAGGGTCTGTCCCCTACAGTGAAATGTCACCAGCTGGCTTGTGGTCATGTATCCCACAAGTGCCTGCCTATGTGCTGCTCACTCAACCAGCCCCCATGTGCCACTCCAGAGCTGGATAACTCCTTCTGTCCTGGCAAAGGAAGAGGAGCGGGCTGGTGGCTGGAGCTCTACAGCATTCAAGCCACAATACACAAAGTAATAACCAATGTGCTGTGATGAATCCTCTGAGCAGACCCATATCTGGCCAAAGAGTGAAAATCCAGACTAACAAGTGTTTACTCTGTTTTTACTGGGAGGGTGGAGGCTTCTCAGCAGCTCTTCTGGACAAGACAGCAGAGATGAGGTTAAAATGTCGCTTGAGGACATGTATTTAGAGTCTGGCATTTCTCCTTGTTCCAGTGCTCTTAGCAGTCGTCCTGTAGCAGTCACAGAGTGGTTGCAGCTACCTCAAAACAAAAGCTGCCTGGGGTTTGAGATTTTTCCTTTTTAAGTATGTTTGTGAAGCCGTTTGTGGCTGGTACAGGCCCAGGGTTGAAGAGGGAGCCCTACAGTAAGGACAGTCGATGCTCTTTTCGGAGAGAATTGGTTTGTTGCACTGGCTCATTTCAACCCATACTGCAGCACAGCTATAGGGTGTTCTCAGATGGAACAAATCTGCATTGTCCCTGGCAACACAATGGCTGCTAATGTCAGCCTGTGTGATGAATCCAGGGGTTGTACAGCAGCTGTGAAAAGGACTAGCACCAGTTACTAACAGCCTTTTGCTTTGGAAAGCTAAAAAATCCAGTTGTCACTATTGTCCCTTCAGCTTCTGGTCCGTCCCAGGTATCAGCTGAAGTTTTACAGTGAATTTGGAGTTTCCAGACTAAATACTTTGGACATTTTTGGAATCTGAACTGACTTGCCAGCAGTGCTCAGATTCTTTTTAAAGAAACAACTTGTCTCCTGACTTGGAGACACATTTCTGGCTGTGTAGTAGCACAAGCAAATGCACTTGACTGCACAGTTTGCATCAACCTGCAGCTCTGTTGCTGCTGCTTCTGGCTCTAAGCTGAGCATTATCTTCTGCTTTCAAAATTAACATGACTTGATGCAAGGGAATTATTTGTTGTAGTGTTGGAGCAAAGCTCAAGAATTGACAAAGGTAGAGATAGATGACATGAACTGCTTTTCCATGATAAACAGCCTCATTTCCATGCCAGTTCAGACTTTCTGTGCATTTTCTAAGAATCTTGAGGGGGTTTGTGACTAAAACCTGAGTCTTACCACCCATTGTCAGCTACCAAGGTACCATTAATTAGAAAATAAACTTCAGGGAGGAAAAAGTTTCTCTTGAATTCACTGTGGATTTGTCCCTACTGACTGATAAAATAGCTGTAGTTGATGCACTGTTTGCTTTAATAGGTTAACTTTGTGTTATTTAGAGTCTTCCTGAAGAGGCTCTTGCCCACACCAAACACAGGGACAGGAGAAAGACCTTTCTACTTCATTAGCTCTCAGCCACACTGACAAAGAGCAGTGTCTGTATAGAGGAGGTGACCCAGCAATGAGTCGCTTTGACTCCACATTTGCCCCGTTGCTTGAATTTATCCCAAAATAGGCTTTCTCCATGTACTTTCCTCACCTTATTGGTGATATGCAGAAGGATGGCTGCCTGCCACACCAGCTGAGGGACAGTGACTGAATTGCTGTTCTGTCCCAAAGTAAGTGCAAGCAATTCTGCTTAGAGTACCCCTTACAGACTGACCATGCATTGTAAATCTTGAGGGATGTCCCCTTGTATTAAAGTAAACCCCGAAAGAGGTTCTGTTCTGCACCCTAAAGAAAAGCTGTCTCAGATTGCTAATGTATGAGATTGCCCTGGTTTTCCATGACCAGCACTTGGGAGCTCTAGATACCAAACTCCATGGTAATAGATTCTGCCAGCTGTGCCAGCTCTCCTCACTGGGTTAGCAGTGCTATGCCAGCTACTCAGAGTTACAGGGGGAGGGATGTTGGTAGAAAGAGGAGAATCTGGGCTCATCTGAGGTCTCCCGTGGTAGGCACTGGTCAAGGCTTTGAAAAAACCTCACATATTTAGTAGGTGTCCAATCCGTAACCATCTCTCGAGGACAGCTGAGCACTGGGCAGTTCCCCTGCACCTTTGTCCCTCTGGTTCTGCTGCAGACCTCTGCTGTTTCTTTAAGATGCCAAATGAATTCCCTTGAGCTCACATTTTGGGGCTGAAGAGAAGTTTAAAAAAATGAAAACACCCTTTAGCCTTTTTCAGTTGACTCTCACCTGCTGCTCTACCCGACTGTTGGTACTGCTGACTGTGCTCGTAGCAGTGACGTGTGGTGGTTTACACAGAACGAAGAAGGCAGTTTTCCTTCTGATAGATGAATATGAGTCATGTCATTTGAATTTGGAAGACAAAAAATAGCAAGGGAGGAAGCAGTATTCTAAAGCAATCTCATTGTTTATACTGTGTGTAGCATTTTGAACAGATAGAGTTCTTGAGTACTGGACAGGCTTCAGTTTGGTCTTTACTGCTGTGGCCATGATGCCCTTCCAGCAGTGCATGCTGGCTTCCCACATTTGCAGTATTCACTCTTGCACAGCTGCTTTCAAGATCTCCAACTTGGTGCACTCTGAGAACAAAATCCAAATATAAATGCTTCTACTTTTTCTATTTTGTGTCTCATTCCCAGAAAAGCATCAGACTGAAAATGCAGTTCAGCCTTTTGTCATTCTTGCTAGGTCTTGTCCTCTTTATTCCATGCAGCTGCCTTTAACATCAGATTGATAATGCTGCATGTGCACCTCTTGTTCCAGCTTACACAGGGGAATATGATACCACTCACTACAATTTCCCAGCTGACTCCAAGAAGCTGGGGGGTAAATGTTGGGAAGTCTTGATTGAGTTTGCTTTTGAAACTGCTGGAGTAGGTGCTGAGAAGTAGAGACTTTAACTGTTAAGACTTGCAAGTTCTCTATTTGAAGTACTGAATTCAGAGAAACGTCCCAAAGTTGGTTTGTTCAGCTAAAAACTACTGCTGCAATCCCAGTACCCCACGACATCTCCCCTGAGCTCTAAACTAAGTCCATGTGACAGTTAGGGAATTTGGCCAGTTTTACCTCTGTTCCTAAAGCTGCTAGCAAGCATGCTGGAAATGGCTGGGAAACTCTGAACAGAAGATCCTTGTGGGCTTGTCCAGCCAGCCTGAAACGAGGAAGAAAATTAAGCTGCTCCAAAGGATCTGCCACAACTGAATCTCAGAAAACAAGGGGTTGGCGTGCCTGTAAAACTCCCTGAAAACAATGTTCTGGTGTAAGTAGGATTGTGCCTTCTTTGGAATAGTTTTTGGTTTGGCAGCTGGCTGTAGGCAGCAGCGAGACTCCGGCTTCTTTACTTGGCTTTGGAAAAGAGGGTCTGCAGCCTTTTCTGATGAGGCTCTTATGCCACAAGTGGCTATTGCAAGAATCTATTGTCTCCTAGCCTTGAGTTTAAGGCAGTGCCATAATGTAGCTGGGAAAATTAGGGGTGGAAGGCCTGAAGTGTTTGCTGTGGTCTTTGCAGGCCTCCGGAGTACAAGTGGCCGATGAGGTGTGCCGTATCTTCTACGACATGAAAGTGCGGAAGTGCTCCACGCCGGAGGAAATCAAGAAGAGGAAGAAGGCTGTCATCTTCTGCCTCAGTCCAGACAAAAAGTGCATTATTGTGGAGGAAGGCAAAGAGATTCTGGTGGGAGATGTCGGAGTGACAGTCACCGACCCTTTCAAGCACTTTGTGCAGATGCTTCCCGAGAAGGATTGCCGCTATGCCTTGTATGATGCAAGCTTTGAGACCAGGGAATCCAAAAAGGAAGAGCTGATGTTTTTCTTGTGGTAAGCCACCTTCCCAACTCTCCCATTCCTAACATGTGAGTCCAGGCGCTATGGGTGAGGTCTGGAGCTTTGTATTGAGGTTTTTATTGCCTGGGCTGGGAAAATGGCAGGCTTAAAGTGAGCTGGGCAGCCTGATGCCTGTGTTCTGGAGCTATGACACGTTCCACTTCTCCATGGTGGGTGGGATACTGCGTCTGTCTGGGCTGGATAATGACTGTCACTAATTTCACTCTCTTTGGTGTCTCCCATTAGGGCACCAGAACAAGCACCTCTCAAAAGTAAGATGATCTACGCAAGCTCCAAGGATGCAATCAAAAAGAAGTTTCAAGGTATGTAATACACCTAATGCTCGTAACTCTGCTGTGCCCCTGTAGTACCCAGCGAGGCTTCATTAGTTTAGGTTTGGGGGGGTCTTTTGTTGGGTTTTTTTGAGATACTAGTGCCAAGTGAAGTGTCATGTGACAGAGCTAAAATGAGCTCTGGCTCAAATGTACATTATCTGACAAAATTCTAGAACAGTGCTCAGGACGAGAGCAGGTTTTGCAATGTGCCATATGGAGCAGCACATCTACACTGTACAGGCTAGAAACCATTAGGCTCATAAGACAAAGCTGGATTTTGTGCAGAGCTGCCTCAGTGGCAGAACACTTTTATCCCTGTGTCTGCTAAAATGCAGTCTCATAAACTTACTATGCTGTACTAAGTCAGTCTGGCTTATAGCCAGGTAGCACTCTTCAGCTCCTCAGGCTGCCCTGGGTGAATATCTTGCACTGTGCAAGACTGACAGGATCATTGTGCAGCAGTGCCAGCCTTCATAAGATGGCTTGCCCAGGGATTCAAGCTGCCATGGGAGACTTTTGTGTGCTGCACACGTGGAAGTTGAGAAAAAGAAATCCTGAGGAAATTCTCCTTCTCACCATATAAGGCAGGCATGGGTTGGGCTCCCCATCCTTAAAAAGGAAAAGAAAGTACTGTTGATTGCCTAGCACAGCTCTCAGTCTCTGCCTCTCAGGTTCTTGGTGTGATGCTTTCAGCCACCTCTGCAGAGCCAGCGGGAGCTGAGTGAGCCCTCCCCGTGTGCTTGCCTGGCGCTCCCTCCCCTGCTGTATCCAGGGCAGCACAAGAAATGAGGGATTTGCTCTAAGAGCCTGCCATGAAAGGCCAACGGTCTGAGCACTGAGCTAGTGACAGATTTCTCCCTGCATGTCCCTACAGTGACATTTGGTGTGCAGCCAGATGTCTCCTGGACATGTCAGGGAAAAACCATCAAATTCCCTAAGCTAAGGTAGGACTTGTCTGCTTGAGTGACTGGATTGCTTCTTCTAATATTACTACCAGGTATGTTTATTTGACTGCTTACCAGCATGTTGAAATACTGCATTATTGAGTGTTTTGCCTCTTTTTTTAGGCATAAAGCATGAATGCCAAGCAAATGGGCCAGAGGACCTGAACCGAGCTTGCATTGCTGAGAAGCTAGGAGGCTCCCTAGTCGTAGCTTTTGAAGGAAGTCCCGTGTAGATGTCATACAGTGCCACAACTCTACAAGCATTCCATGTTTTAATAGATCAGTTATATAAAGCAAACATTCTAGGCAAGGGTTTCACTAACAGTAGGGAAGCTGTCTTGTAGAATAAAGTAGATTTTGGAGATGTAGCTCGTATGTACAAATGACCCTAAATAAATCAAATTAAGGATTTATCTTGGTGTATTAATATTTGCATTGGTTGTCCAGCCCAGTACTGTCCCCAATGGATTAACACTAAAGGTCTCCAAAAATTTGAGCAATGTATCATGAAAGGTGGAGAGGTGAGAACGATCTGTTTCCTGTTCTTGCTTTTCTAAATAGTAACAAGTGAAATTCAAAACTTTCCCCTGTAACCATTTAAGACAAAACTTAAAACCTATAGTTCAACTTCTGCTAAAGCAACCTGTTAGCACCAAAGTGGGTTAAATTCTTAGTGCTTGCAGTTGCAGAGCTGTACTGAAAAAGCCTGATTATGAAGCTAGACATAAAACAGACACGCTTTTTCTGGAGAGACAGTCCTAATCCACTCTCTTGTAAACTTGTGGTGCAGTAATAATATTTAAAGGTTCACTTGTTCTGTAGGTTCAATTTTCTTGTTATGAAGTGTCTTGAGGTATCTTCCCTCCTGAGTGATTCTATAGAAATTGCTTTTTCTGTTGACATAGTTTAATTTAGAACTACCTTTCTCTAATACTTACTAGTGGATCAGATGCTTCTGAGGCTTTTATAAATGCAGATTCTTATATCAGAGCTCTCCAGTTATGGGTAGTAAAATGAAAAGGAACCACAACTTAAAAAAATGGTATTTTCAGCCCCAGTCTTCGGTCACTTGGTCCATTTGTCCATAATTACTATTGATTTAACTTAGTAGAACCAATCAGCCTGACTAATATATCTTGATCTGGGCTTTTTGTCTGTTAGCTTCTTTAATTCTGTAGAAATGCATGGAAATATCACCTACTAGAAAGTTTGACCTGAAATGCCTTTTGTATGGGGGGTAGAGAACATTCCTGTGCCAGCTACAGAGATCTTAAAAGCTTCCATGTTTCATCAGTGATTGATTAAAACTGTTTCCTTTGTGTAATGTGTACATGGGAGTTGCATAGAGTTTTCTTGTATGTCTGTAGAGAAAAAGAAAAAAAAAAACCAAAACCCTTAGCCTCCAGTGCATTACTGTGATATGTTCTGTGCGTGCCAAATTTGAACAGCCTAAATAAATGGGCTTTCCCTCCCCTGGGTCAGTGACTGATTGCTCTCCAGCCTCCGGATCAGCCCTCCTGCAGTGGGGCTGGCACTGCTGGATCTGGGTAAGCACTTAGGGAGCTGTGTGCCTTCTGCAGCTGCTGCCCTGGCCTGCTCTCAGGAGCAGGAACAGGGGGAAACAGGCTGGAAGGGAGAGCTGGTGGAGCTGTAGGGATCTGGGGTGGAAAGCAGGTTTGTCTCTGCACTGTGCTCTCCTCCTTGGCCCTGCATCCCCCTGCTTGCAGCACCCACTCTCTGCCTTGTAGGCTTTGGGCCCAAATTCCCATTAGCTGGGGGCTGTCCTGGGAGCCGTGTCCCTGTTTGCAGTCTGAGCAGCAGGAGCCCAGCCATGTTAGTTGTTCTGCCCTGCTTTCCCTGTGAGGGCTGAGGGAGCTTTCTCTGGCCAGCCCCATGGAGCCCGGGCAGTCACAGGATGGCCCTTCTTCCCCGAGCTGTTCCCAGCTGTGCAGGGACAGAAAGCTGCAGTGTCCCCTCAGCTCCTGGCAGAGCAGTGCCAGCGAGGAGGTGCTGCTGTGTCTGGGGACCAGGGCAATAATGGGCCATTACCGAACTCAGCATGTGCCCTCTCTGGCCATGCTGTGTGGTTAAAACCCTTCATTAAAGACAGGCTTTGACTGACTGCTCTGACTTGGCACCCACTCGGGTCACAGGGCTGGGAGCACAAGGTTTTCTGATGCAAAGGGATCCAGTGGAGTGCAGCTTCCTGATTCTGAGCAAAGCAAACTGGCCTGCATTCTGCTGGGGCCCTTCTTTCAATCAGTGGGGAGCTCACCCAAATGGGTAATGATCCCAATAAACAGCTCCTCCTTGCCCAGGTGTCTGCACTACTGATCTCTGTCCAAAGTCCAGGTGGAGATAAGGAAACAGGTGTGACACACTGGGAGTGGTGCTGCCTGACAAACAGGCAGTTCCTAGCTAGATCCAGCTGATAGCTGGTGCCTCGAGGCTGCAGGCATCTTTATCTAGCCCAGGTGACACCGTGGTCACCTCTGCCTGGGATTTCCTTCCTTGGTCAGAAAATGGAGCAGGAGACACTGCAAAAGAGGAAGGATGACAGATGTGTAAGGTTGGAGAACACGTCCCACAGTGTGAAAGCCCTTGGATCAGGAACTTGGGTTCAAAGTTCTGCCTTAGTCCCAGAACTGAGTGATAAGAGGTGACACGTTTGGGTGTGGTTCCACACCTTTAGCCCGCAGGACAGTGGCTGCTTTTAGGACCCTCGCAAGAAGTCCCGAAGTGTATTGCTCTTTGTGCTCCAGAGCTAACAGTAACTCTGAATCTTCAGAGCTGCAGTGCTAAGGGCTTGTCCACATCGTGGGGTTTGCTGGCCAAACGTACCCTCTGCAGGTTGTTTGTCCTGTGTTTTGAGGGGATGAAACTCCTGTGACTGTTTTTAAGTTTTCTCCCAAATCACCCAGACCTTTTGAAAAGGCAAGACAAGCAGGGAGAGACAACATGATGAATGCTTCCTGTAACTTGGCTGGTTGCTGGTGGGAGAAATCACTTCCTAACAGGAGTACAGGAACAAAAAGGTGAAGGAGTTCAGGTGAGTGAGGCAGCTCAGTCACACAAGCTCAGCAGGACTTGCCCAGGTAGTGCAAACATTTTGAAGTCCACATGCAGGTAATGGTTTCCCAAAAGTCATTTTTATCAATCCAGCCTGGGAGAAGATGAGAACAGGAAATGGAGACTGATCATTCAGGCCTCAGTGTAAACAGCAGGCAGTGTAAATGTAATTTACAACCAAGGTTAAATTGTGTCTTAAACTGTGCCTTGATAAGCCCAGGTACCCAGACTGAAAGGTAACTCCAGGCATGGCTGAATCAGCAGAAGGATCCAGTGTTCTTATTCCAAGTCACTCCAGCTGAGCAACTTTTTGATCTTTATCAGTAGAGGTACCTGCCTGTACTGCTGGGGCTGCTGATAATCCCTGCCATGAGTCACAGGCTCACAAGCACCAAGCCTGGGTGGCTTTCCTGGAAGAAAGGAAGTGACTCTAGGTGGGCACATGGCAAAATCCCACCAGCTATGGGGAGAGCAGGGGCTGGCCAGGCCTCAGTTCCACATGCTCTTGGGCAGGGCTTGGCTTTCTCCTGGCCCCTCAGGATGTCCTTCTCTTTCCATCAAGGTGCCAAGGGAATTAGAAAATGGCAACAGTACCATTCCAGGTGTAAAAAAATGTCTTCCCCAAAAGAGAGTTGTTTGTTTCAGCTTTGCTTCTCAAGAACAGTCCCTCTGTTTCTTCCTGAAACAGCCAGCTCGGTGCTGTGTGCCAGAAAGGCATCGTGTGCCCCGGGGCTGGGGGCACTGAGCCTGCTCTGGGGCAGCCTTTGGAGCCCCGCTGGAGCCACTCTGCTCCCTGGAGTCCTTGGAACACCGACTGCCCTCCCTGCACTGGCTGCTTTGGGGTCTGTTACTGCTTCTGTGGGCAGGCCTTGGTGTCTGCTCTCTGTGCACGGGAGCTCACAGTAAAGGAAACGGTCGATGCAAAAGCAGAAAACTGCAAAACCAAAGGAACTGCGTCACTTCCCGGCACCTGTGGCTACGAGGCCTTTCCTCGCCATGGCTCCTGGGGGTGAGAACCACCCTGACATGCTTGACAGCTCCCTCCAGCCTGGGGGTTGGGTGAGGGTTGGTGCAGTCCTGATAAAATGCAGGCATTCCCTCACTTTTGGGGAGCTTCAATCCAACAAGTCAGGCATGCTGATGGGCTGAGGTCACCTGAATCAAGTGGCCCTTGATTCATTCGTTCCTCTACGTGTGCCACAAAGTCCAGGAAGATAAACCACAGGCTAATCCTGGTTGTGGGGCAAAGGTCTGCTGCTTCCTGAGTTTGTCCCTCTAGGATGGGGAGACCAGCCCTATCTGCCACCTGTGCTGGGACAGGGTGTGGGGACACACACACAAGGGTGGGGACAGGGGGTGGCTCTCAGCTCCCCATTTTCTTGGCCCTTTTCCTTACCTGCTCCCAGCTACGTCACACAGTCCTCCCCCACCCTTCGTCATGACCCCAAAAGCCTCAGTGCTGAGGGAGGGACAGGATGTCCCAGTCCTGTGGAGTCTCTGGTGTGCAGTACAGGGGCTGGTCACACACTGGCCTTCCCCAGGAACAAAATGGAAGCAGGTCTGCCCCTCATCCTCCTTCCTGGCCTTGGCTCTTCGCACGCACTGGAGGGACCCAGGGGCTTTTTCCTCCTCTCTCTCAAATCCTGCTGATGTCAGCACTGGGCTCAGCAGCTTTATTGTGGGGAGACAGGCACTGAGCTGTCACGTGGCCTCTCCCATTTCCTAAGAAACCAGCTTGAAAATAAAAAAGAAAGGAAAAAAAAAGAATAAACAATAAAAGAACAATTAGGGAACAAAATAAACCATAAAAGGAAAGCAACAAGAAGGGGCAGAAGAAGGCTAGAGAACCTGGCAGTAACCAAAAGCCACCACCACCACACAGGGACAGCTTACAGGGGAACACTAAGGTTTAAAGCAAGCAGGAGGCATGGTCCCTGTCCCCACCACATCCCTACTGCCATGGTAAAAGTGTCAATCCCTCCTCTGCCAAACCCCACAGAGGGAGCCCAGCCCTGGACCATCAGTGGGAAAACACGGTGGGAAAGAATTGTTTCTCTCCTTTCCCTGTAGTGGATCAAAACCAGGGATGGCTTCTGTGACACAGCAAGCAAGGAGGGAATAAAGAATATGCTCCTGGCCAAAGCAGAGTTCTTCAGTGACCCCAAAGCCCTACCTCGGTTGCAAACTTAAAAACCCAACACAAACAAAACTCCAAGAAAAATAAAGCAAGGACAAGCTCTTTTCAATACATCATTTTAATTGCATCGACACCCAGAAATACACGTGCCAAGAGCCACCCATCCAAGAGGGCATCCTTCCATCGTGGGTCTTACTTTCACACTCCTTTCACTCAAAAAAAAAAAGTAAAGAAAAAAAAAAGGAAAAATATATAATTGCACTGGTTGATGTACAAACAGTCTTCCCTTTTCACACATTGGTGGGTTCTGCTGGAACAGGAGGGTGATGCCCCAGCACGTGCCTGGAATGGCCACAGCAGCTCCCCAGGAAACAAAGAGTTGTACAAAACAGTATGAAGATTTTCTTACAAACTGCAGTGTTTACTGGCTGGTTTTTTGGGAGGTTTTTTTTGTATGTTTTCTTGTAAGTTTCAAAACTAGGTTTTGGGTCACTAATGGCTTGTATCTTTTATCTACAGTAAATTTAGCATAAATTTTTATTTTTAGGAATGTGTAAGGCATTTTGGTAAGTTAACTGTAAGGTCCAGGGTGAAGACTTGTCAAACTGAAGTCCCTTCCTTTGAACTGTCCTCTTTCCCCTGGAGAAGGAAAAAAGAAGTGGGTTACTCAACTGGCTCAACCTTATTCTCAGGGCAGCTCAAGCCTCAAAGCACTTCACAGATGGGCCAGGTCCTGCCTTTGGGGCAGGGAGAACCCTGACCACCATCTCATGTGGGTTTCCCAAAAGCCACCCAAATGGTTTCTGGCAGCAAGGGCCACCTTGCCTCCAGTTTTAAACCCCTGTCTGCTGCACACTGCACCAGCACCTCCACCAGCATTAATGGGAGAGCCATGGCCACCACCAGTACCATTTCCTGAAGCTGTTCTTTCAACTTCTTCACCATTTCTCTCTCTTTGGCCAGTTGGTCCTGGGTAACCTTCAGTAGCTCCTGTAGTTTGGTTGCTGCCTGGCCCAGGTCCTTCGTTAATTTTTTTTCTTTTTCAAGTCTTTCCTACATGGCAGTCAAGAGAAGGCATCTGCCTGAGCCTCCCTTTGCCACCTGGTGACCTTCCCCCCTTCAAAGCACCTCAGGTCTGCATCAAGCTGTCTCACTGACCACAGGCCAGGTGAACACCCAGTTCCCTCCCCAACAGGGAGAACAAGCAACAAAGCTACAGCTCTCCTGGCTGCCCAGGGCTTGGACTGGATGGTTTCCCAGTGTGGGTAAAGCCCAGCCTGTGTTTGCTCAGGGCCTCACACTTATCTTGGCCTACAGGGATGCAGTGGCTGTGACCCTGCTGTCCTCCAGCCACGGTGGAGCTCTCAGCCATCTCCTGCAGGCTAACCATGGGCCTCACTCCTCCATCCTCAGAAAGGATAAATCAGGCCCTTAGTCCAGCTCGGACGTGACTTTTGACAGCCAAATCACCTTGAGATGCTGGGCCTCCTCCTTGTCTGAAGCTGCTGCATGTTCAGCCAGTCTCAGCTTTTCCAGCTCTGCTTGCAAGCTGCGTGCCAAGCTCTGGGCCTGGAAAGGGACACACTCAGTAAGCACAGAGGCCAACAGTGCCACTATCTCCCACACATCCTGCTCCAGCCATCCCTGAATGCCCACTGGGTGTGTCCTGCTCAAGAGCTGGGTGATACAGACACACAAGGCATTGCTTGTGCTGATCCAGCTTCCACCAGGGAGATGGCATTTCTTACCAGGAGAAGCAGGAAACCCAGCTAAAGCCCTTAACCCTCAAAGGAAAAAAGCTGGCACAAAACATGGGGGGACTGGGAGAGGTGAATTTGAGGGGCCAGTGCTGCCACGTGGCTTTAGCACAGCTGCTGTTAGAAGTCCTTCAGATGTGGGAGGAATGTCTCACAGTAATATCTGAGGTGTGGACAGGGATGGGGAAAAGCCTTCAGATTAATTCTTCAAATTAATTCTTGGGCTTCATTAGCAGCCAAGAAGCAGGAAGGCTCTGCAAACCCTGGCATCCTCCTCGCCCACACCCACCTCCTCCAGCTCCCGTGCTAGCTTTTGCCGCAGCACTTGCTCCTTCTCCGCCAGCGTTTCGTTCTGCTCCAGCTGCGTTTTCAACTGTGTTGAGAACAGGGGAAAGCACCCAGAAATGAAATTTTAAAGACCCAAGAAATGAGCTAGCAGGGACATCATCAAGAAAGCTGGGCTGGAGAGAAGAAATAAAAATCTAAGCTTTCCCCATGGCACCAAGGGCAACAGGTACCAGCATCCCTCCTCTGCTGGGAGGTTGCTGATGGCGACACTAGGGCTTAGTACTGCCAAATTTTGCTTGCTCCTCAGGCAGCACCAACTGGGATGTGGGATGAGAGCCATCCCAGAGAGAAAGATGTGCCTGGAAGGCCCCCGTGACTGAAAGAAGGCTCCACAGTTAACAGGATTAAAGGAGAAAGACAGAGCACTGCCACTGGCGAGAGGTGTCAGCCTGGAAGGGAGCAGCTGCTGCTAATGCCCTCAGCCCAGCTCCAGCAAGATTTATGGAGCCTCTGTAATCCTAATCCTCCCTGGCTGGAAAGGGATCCCAGTACAGCTCTGTCAGGGTGTTGTCCCCTTCCTCTGAGGAGACCCCAGCTCTGAAGCCCACAGGGCACTGTCGCATGGCAGTGCTGGTCCAAGGGCTGCTGCCATGTCCTGCCTGCAACCCCCAGAGCTTGCCAGCCTGATGCCAGGGCAGAGGGCTCCCAAGGGAAACAGCCTGGTGAAAGCTGACTGCTGTGCTCCCTATGGGAACTGGATACATGGTTGATGGGGGATGCTGGGCTGGCTCCCCTCAACACAGGATGGGGCACAACACAGCTCTGACAGCCCTGAGCAGAGTCATGTGCAGTTCTCCATGTGGTGAGAGATGGTGACACAGGACAGGGACATGGCTAAGGGTCAGAGCCTCCCCAGGAGCAGTCTCACCACCCTGACCTCGAGGGTGCAGGCTCACTTGGCTCAGCTCATAAGCCCCCTACTTCTCCCTCCTGCACATGGCTCTTCACCTCACTCAGCTCTGCCTGACACAGAGGGAGGAGCAGCAAGTCTGGCTCAGCAACACATCTCTGCTCCACAGCCTTCACACAACCCATAGGGATCCACAGATACAGCCTGTCAGCTTTTTGGCTTGCACACAAGCTGGAATGGTTGGAAAACCACACCAGTTTCTGCCAGAGCAGGACAGGGACAGTGGTAGCTAACCTGGGCAGCTGGAGGCTTGACAGCTCCTAAGGGCACAGAGTGCAAGCTTCCATCTCATCTGCTCAGAGATTGGATGGATGGATGGATGGANTCCCTTCCTTCCCATCCCCACCACAGGAGGAAAGACAGGCAAGTAAAAATCTCTGGGGTCCCAAGCGTGGCCTCTCAAGGTGTGGTCCCCAGCAGCACCAGGTTTCCCCATGCAATGGCTGTGCCTTCCTGCCCTCCCTGAGCCCACAGGAAGGGTGCTGGCCCCACAGCTGCTTTGCAAACCAGCCCCAAGGAGCCAGCAGGGCAGCTCCCAGGGTCCCTCCTTACCAGGGCCAGCTCCTTGCTCTGCTTCTGCGTTTCAGTCTTTGCTGCCTCCAGTTGCTCCTGGGACTCTGACAAGAGCTGCCTCAACTGCCAAGGAAGAACACGGGAAAAAAAAAAAAAAGTCCTTTTATGCACTTGGGTTTGGAACTCTTTGGCCCAAGGAAACTTTTTTATGATGCAACATCTTCCCAAAGAGGTCACGGTGTCATCAGGTGCTGACCTGCCTGCTGATGCCTGCTCAGAGAGAGCAATGAGATAGGTCTGTCTCACCTGAGCCACAGAAACCACACAGGCCACCCAGGAGCAGCAGACAGCACCTCCACACAGATCTCCCTGACCCATCACCTTGCTCATGACTCTCCTGGCTTTAGGAGTCTGCAACCCAGACTGGAGCAACCACCTCCATCTGTTTTCTCCTTCTTTGTAAAGCTGCGGATCCCTGGGGCACTTCCCAGACACCCAGGGCACTCCTCAAATCCTCAAAATGTGCATGGGTGGTGAGTCAGGGTTAGAAGAAGGTGAAGAAGGCAGCAGCCACCACACTTACTGCTCCAACTTCTTTTGTGTAGTTCTGGCGCTCGGAGCTGGCTGTCTCCAAGTGATTTTCCAGTTGTGTTTCCAGAAGAGAGGTGTATTCCTTTAGCTGCATTAAAAGAGGGGAAAGACAGAGGGGGTTGATTGTTTGAGGTCCAGCACATCCCAAACATCCCATGGTTAAAGCCTGCCCTCCCCAAGGCAAGTCAGGAGATGGGCCTGACTCAGCCCAAGCACAGCATGTGCCTCTCTGGCACTCGTGCAGAGACCTCCCCTCCCCAAAAACCTCACCTGATCTGTGCTCTGCAGATCTGCTTTCAACTTCTCCACCACACCTTCCAGGGACTTCAGCTGCAGGTGTGACTGAAGCAGAAAGGATCAGAGGACACTAAGCACCTTTGGCTCAATCAAAAACTGGCTGCTGTTTGACTCCCACCTCTCCCACTTCATCCTGTACCCATCAGGCAGAGGTCTGACACCCAAGGGGAGCCCCACAGAGGAGCTCTCCTTCCCAGGGAAGATGAGTCTAACACACACAGGCCATAAATCATGGAGCAAGGCAACAACTCTTGCCTTCAACGTCTCAGGTGGCTGCAGCCAGGTTTCAACACCCGAGAAACTGGCACCAGATTCAGCACAAGCTTCCTGCTGAAAGCACTTTTTGGTTTGGAAGCAGCAACTTTCCAATTAGGTGTCATGGTATTCATTATTAAGAGAGGCCAAGCTGCCAGCAAAAGCACTTAAACTCAGGCTGCTTTTTGAAGAGGATTCCACAGATGCTGAAGCTTTTGGAAAGGAGGAATTCACCTCCTCTCCACTGAGAGGCAGGACTGCTCTGGAAGCTGCACCAGACGTGCTTCCCATCACGCACACCATCAGCAGCCATGTCACCCCGTGCAATCCTACACCAGCCCCCAGCAGTGCTGGCACTGCAGGAGCCAGCAGTGGGCTGAGAAATCAAACATCTCTTGTGCAACAGTTTCCCCCATGTCCCTGCAGTCCCAGTTAACTCCAAAATCCCACATAATGGATGGAGAGCAGCCACACCATGGAAAACAGCTCCATCTCAGTTCTGCATTCAAGAGGGAAGATACTACATGAGATGGGCTTTTTGTCAGCTGGTTTGGCGACAGGAGGAATAGATGTGGGGAGAAAAGAAAGTCCCTATGTCTCTTCATAGTTGGCAGGAACACTTAGGGTCACCAACCAATTTATAGCAAACAGATCCCCTTCTCCTGGAAGTCCAGCTCCAGGAGCAGCAAACCCAGGTGTGTCAGTAACACGAACCTTTTGGAGCTCCTCTTCAGAGGCTGTGAGCTTTGCCTTCCACACCTGCTCCTCCTCCTCCACGCTCTTCTGCAGGTTTCGCAGCATCCCTTCCTGTGGGCAAAGCCTCACTGAGCCCAAACCTCCTCCAGCCCCCTCCAGGCAGAGCAGTGTGAGGGCTGGAACCCTGGCATACCCAAAGACTCTCCAAGGATGTGGGCCGAACAACAGGTGGGGCTGGGGGCTCCTAACCCCTAATCGGGTTCAACCACCTCGGTCATCAGAGCCCTTGCTGTGTCTCATCCCATCACCACCAGCAAAGTTTCCAACACAATTAGGCTGAAGGAAGAGCCCTAGAAACTCACATTTATCCTGTTCCTCTGTGTCACTGACAAATATTCTACCACAGGGCAAATCCCCAACACACCAAGGGATGCCCACCCTGAACTCATGGGCAGCCTGGGCTGCCAGGAGACCTCTCCAGAAGGATTTCCAGTGGGAAGCCAACACAGTGCAAAGGGCAGGAACTTACTGTCTCTGCAAGAATCGTTCTGTACTGATCACATTCTGCTTGTAAAGTGCTTTGCGCTTCCTCTGCCTCTTTTAATTTAAGAGCTGAATCCTAAAAGGAGGGAAGGGAAGGAGAGAGAGATGAGGAGAAGAAACATGTGACCCTCCAGCACTCCCTCACCCCTCCACTTTCCAGCCTTCACTTACTGGTGACTCTGCTGTGATCATCTGCTGCTTTAGCACACCCACGGTCTTCTCTTTAAACTCCTGTAGCCACATGTCATAATCCTGAGTTTGGGAAAAAAGAGAACAAGGAAGAAGGAGGATGCTGAGACATTTCTTCCCATGTGGAGGAGGCTCTGGGAAGGTCTAAGGAAGCCTGTCCCACCTGCTGTGAGGACATGGTGACTCCGGGGAGGGCGGAGAGCAGCGTCTGCTTGGTTCGTGTCTGGAGCACATCCAGCTGTTGGGCCAGCTCTTCCTGAAAGAGGGACAAACTGCAATGGATGGAAGTCTTGGACACCTGCTGGCCAGGGTGACCACACTGGCACAGCTTTTCTGTGCCTACAGGGCTGGGGAAAACAGCCAACACAGAAAACTGCTGATGCTGGCAACCATGAAAACATCACTTCCAGTTCAACCATCTTCCTGGTTCCATAACCATGACCAGTACTAGAAATGCACTGCCCTCAAGACAAATTCTGGAGAAGCTTGCAGCAGAGCACTGCTCCTAAGCAGGCAGGCAACCCAGGGCAAGCCTCCCTGGCAGCTTGGGGAAGCTGAAAGTTTCCCTTCCAACACCAGGGAAATGCCAGGCTCACCTTTGCTTTCGTAGCAGCAAGCAGTTTTTCCTCACACGCCTTCTCCACCGTGGTCAGCGCTTCCATTGCCTTCCAGTTCTTTTCCCGAAGGTCCTGTGGAGACCACAGAGGGCAATAAGACACATGCTGTGCCAAGGGCCACAAAGCTGCTTGCTGGCAGCACAGGGGATTTCAAAACCTCTGCTTAGGGTTTGGTCAGAAGCCTTCCATCCCATGCCCACATGCATTCCTTTCTCCCCAGTCTTTCCAGCGGCTCCACACACCCCATTGTTCTGGGAGTGCCCTGAGGGAACAGAGCACAGCTGGATGGGGCAGGACCTCCAGAAGCACACTCAGGATTTTGCAGGGGACACAGACCAACTGGAGGGATGCAAGGTGGCCTCCACACAACTGATACCCCCTTGCAGTAGAGGAATAACGAGCAGAGGAGAAGGAAGGTGTGAAGGAGCCTTCTCAGGGATTGCCTTGGCCCTACCAGGATAGGATCTCTCCAGCTTACCAAGTCCTAAACCTTCCAAGAGAACAAGGGACAGACATATCACCCCAGGCAGCCCACCAGCTACAGCTGCACAGCCTGCCAGGGGTATCCCTGCTCTCTGGAAGATGAAGCAATGCCTCTAAGGCTCCGTGGGGCTGGAAGAGCCTGTGGCCACACCCTGGAGCCATCAGTGGGTGACCAGGATGGGCTGTCTGTCACTCACGTACGTTGTTTTTCACCTTCTGTTGCTCCGCTGCCTCCCGCAGCTGCGTGGCTTCCCTTTCCAAGGCTGAGAGCTGGTTTGTCTTCTCCTGGAGTCTGGAAGGGCAGGATGCAGGAGTGAGCCCGAGCAGTCACCTCCCTCACAGGCAGCACACTCCCCAGATGGAGACCACAGCCCTTCCTATCCTGGTCTGCTCTGGGGTCTACACACAGCAGGAGGAGGAGGGAGCAGGACTAAAACCCACAGCCATGGCAGTACTGGAGCAGGATCTGGTTTTCTGTCCCCTCACCAGCAGTAACAAGCAATCAAATAACTGGCTGGCTGTACACACACAAGAAGAGGAAGAAGCAACCTGATGCAAAGGCCAGGAATTCCGGCTTGCTTAACTGGGACTGCTGCTGTCCACGGCTCATTAGGCTGAGAGCCCACAGCTCTGCATTTTCAAAGTATCATCCCACTAATCTTGAGTAACCCTAAATCAGGGCTGCCAACCTGACAGCAACTTGATACCAGAGAGCTGCACTGCTGCCCTAAAGGGACCCTCAGTTTGAGCAAACCAAGGTTCAGGTCCTTGAGAAGAACTACACAAGTCTCCTGGGGTCCCAAGACAACTCAACAGCTGCCTTCCTTTAGAGGGATGCTGGATGCCTGCTGGCTGGGTGCCTGCCTGGGGCATCTGAGAAGCAGAGCCTGGGCCTTCTTGGAGGTGCCCAACACATGGACAAGGAGGAACAGGCAGGACTCGTGACATGGGAAACTCCAGTTAAATGCCAGGAAACCTTTCTGTGCTGGGGAGTAGGGGAAGAGGTTATCAAACACTGGAATAGGGACCCGGTGTGGTGGTGAATCTCCATCCTGGGAGACACCTGGAAACATCTTGAAAAAACTTCCTCTGGTTGGCCTGGCCTTGAGCAGGGACTTGGACCAGAGACATCCCACATCCAGCACCAACACCACCAGGACCTCCTGTCCTGTAGGACTGGTCAGACTCCATGTGCCAGCCAGCAATTCAGTCCTACTTTGGAATGGACTGGCTGTTATATGGGCTCAGCACTGCTGGCCAGGATTGACCTTGACTTCTCACTCAGCTGGGCAGTCCCAAGCCTGCCTGGAAGGCAGGAAGCCCTCAGCCACAGGCTCAGTGCTCAAGGAAGCCTGGGACACATGGACAGAAAGCTGGAGGTGCAACTGCAAGGTGTACACCTGGACCCACCTTGACTGCAGCTGCTTCATTTCTGCTTCACTGGCTGCCTGGAAGAGAGAAAGCACTTTGATTACCTGTCCCAGGCATGTGATACAGGTCAGCCCACCCTGTGCCATCCCAGAGCAAAGACAACACAGGGACTGTGTAAGCAGTGTCACCCACTCCCATCCTCCCACCCCAGTTAAACAAGCAAACAACCTGCAGGTCTCTGTCTTTTTCTGCCTCCCTCATATGTCCTGCCTCCAGCAGAGCTTCGATGGACTTGATTCTCTCCAGAAGCTTTGTATTCTCCGAGCTGGCATCCTGCAGCTTTCCTTTCACACCATCCAACTCCAGCAGCTTACTTTTAACCTCTGCCTCGGAGCTCAGCAGCTTAGCCTGCAGTTCTGTTGGAGGGAAGGGTGACAAACACAGTAGGGCAGGTGCAAACAAACCTGAAGAGTCCCCACCCTGCTCTGTCCAAGCAGGATCTCAGCCAAAGAAGCCTTGGCCATAAATGCTTTGAGGAGGCACAGGAAAAGGCAGGTAGGGATGCAGGACAGCACAGGAGAGAGGCATTGGAGTAACATCTTGGGACAGAACCACAAGACCAGCCCATGTCTTGCTCACAACCAACACCAGGCAGCCTCACTCATGCCTGGATCTATTTGCCCTGCCCCAACTGGCTCTTCCAAGCTCTCAAAGACTCCAGTCTGCCCCACAGCCCTCACCATGCTGATCCCATTTCCTCACCAGCAATGCTTTGCTGCTGCCCTTTGGTCTTTTCTGCATCTGCCAACAGGCTCTTGTAGCTGCTCTGGGTTTTGCGGAGCTCATCGCTGACCTCATCCAGCCTCTTCTGCAGCATCACCTCTGCCTCCCGTTGGTAAGCCTGCATGGCAGCAAGAGAAGCTTTCCTGGAGCATGATTTGAAGCAAATTTGAAGCAAATTTGCCAATTTGAAGCAAAGCTTCATGTGTCACATAATCCTGTTTTTAAGATGTGTTTCGGGGGATTAAAGACATCCTCCCCTCGAGCTCCCCCTGTGCACGAAGCGCCCTGTGTTGTGCTCACATTTTATCATGTGCCAGCCCTCACAGTGGGAAGGAGACAATACCCAAATGTCCCAGTCCTGGGCCAATTCCATGGTCAACCTTCCCTCTGGAAAGCTCTGAAAAACCTCTTAGAGCCCTGGTTCAAACCACCCCAGCCCAGCAGGGAGAGGTGCTGGGGCAAGGCTTTGCAGAACAGAGACACACAAACAGGTTTGCACACGCGAAGGAATTTTCTGTGCAATTTTGGCTGGGGAATACTTTTTTTTTTCCATCATAGAAAGCAGCAAGGAAGAGGCCTGTCCAGGGCAGACGTTTTGAGGGGGAAGGCAAAGGAGGAGAAGGTCGAGTTGCAGCTTTACAGGTACAAGTAGCACCCTTGCAGAAGGAGAAATGGTGCACGGCAAGAACAGGAAAAGGTAAACCACCAGGCCTGTCTCTGTCCAAGGGATGCTTCCAGCACCATCAGCAAAGCAGAGCTGCTCTGGTTTTTGAGGATTTGACTAAACATCCTCAGCTCAGAGCTCCAGGTGTTACTGTAGAACATATTCTCCCTAGCAGCTTAAGCACATGACTCTAGAGTCTTCCAGCTGGTATGATTTATTTAATTAGCATTAAGGTGTGCAGCGAACTGACAGCCCTGGAATTCTCCCAAAAGCATGTCTAGGAGCTCCTGCTTTGAGCCAGGAAGGCAGCTCCTGCCTTCACACCAGCTGTGTGCTCACATCACCCTCCTTGCTCCCCACCTGCAAAAGCAGCAGGAGCTAAATGCAGCCCACCAAAAGGAGAGCCACATCCTCAGGCACACAAAAAATTAAGAGCAAGGA
The DNA here is from genome assembly GCA_013398075.1 of Notiomystis cincta. NCBI lineage: Eukaryota > Metazoa > Chordata > Aves > Passeriformes > Notiomystidae > Notiomystis > Notiomystis cincta. Next base: position 47,175 of record VZRX01022685.1, read on the forward strand.
TATGGAAGGCCCCTTGATCTAGGAACTCCTCTACAAAACCATTTTGGCATGTGCAGATAAAGGTCTCCTCCACCACAGCCCCTTCCTGAAGAGGCCAGAGCAATTCAGAGACCACAGCACACTCCTGAGGGACATCCCTCTCTCTGTCTGCTACACTAGGATTAATGCTCCCAGCACACAGCCTAGCAGGATCCCAGCAGGAGCACTGTCAACATCCCAAGAAGATGCTCTTCCCTGTGTGAGTTCAGCCTCCCTGCCAGCAACACAGCTCTGTGTGCTCAGAAGCTCTGCTTGGGAGGTGTCCTTTTAACACCTCTAAAAACCCCAAACCCAGCCACACCCTGGAAACAACCAAAAAAGCCACAAGTTCCATCTCCTGCACCAGGGAGAGAGAGCAACAAGCTTAAAACCTTCTGAGTTTGAGAGAAAGAGAGAGCACTGCAGAAGAATGGCTTCAACCACAGCATCCTGCTCCCTGGGCTCTGCTGGTGATGCTGCACAAGGGGCTCACTGAATGTGACAAGCTAATGGGGGGGAGAGCAATTAGGAAGCCTGTCAGGCAGCTTCCTTCCCAACCATGGACATTCATCTCCCTCCTAGCCCTTCCCATGACCAAATGCATGGATCCTATGCCATTTAGCCACCCATCCCTGAGAAGGGAGTGGGTTTGCTGGCACCTGCCTGACCTGCAGCTGCTCGATCCGCTTCTCCGAGGCCACCGCTTTGATCTCCCAGCTCTTCCTCTGCTGCTCCTCTTGCTGCAGCACCTCTGACTTCTCAGACAGCTCTTTCACCAGCTTGCTGCACTCCTGCCTCAACTTGGCCAGCTCAGCATTTTGCCTGCAGCAACAGAAGCAGGATTATTTCAGCCCACAGGCCAGCCAAGCCTCTCTGGTGTTGGCTGGGGGAAACACATCCTCCTGTGGGCCTGATACAGGACTTGAAATGGTGAACTTTGTTTGCCTGTTTCTAGGACACTCTTGGTCCTTCAGTGAGGGGGTGGAAAGAGCCAACAAATCATTTTAGAAAAGTCCTGTTTCAGTCACAAGAGACATTCCTTTCTTATGAAGTAGAGGACACATGGATCTGCATTCCCAGACACAAGAGGAAGCACTACAGCTGGAGTCCACTCAGTAATTATTTGCCTGCTGTTAATCACCAGTCATTTCAGACTGTCTATAAAAATGAGTGTGAAATTCTTCTACCTAGCTCCTATTTGTTCTGCACACACTGGGCTGGGCTCTGTTCTCTGCAGCACCACTCCAATCAAAGAGCCAGCTGCATTTCTTCTGAAGTTTAAGAGTGTGAGCTCCACTATGGGGGAAAAGCAGCACAATGCCTTCTGATCCCCTCTGCCCCCTCCACTGCCTGGTGGTTCTGGCATCAGCACAGGTGACCCCAAAGGAGAGGGGGATTCCTTGCCCTTTCACTTGGGAAGAACATCCTTTCTCCTGGTACACTCCCAAAAGCCATTTGGCAAGCTCTTCCTCCCTCATTCCCTCCTCTACCTCCAGCTATTTGGGGTGTCTGTAGAAGTACCTTTGAGAAAGGAAGTGGCCAAGCCAAGGCTGGCCAGAGGGCAGCCCCAGGCTCTGCCCCTCCCCCCAGCCTTACTTGCTTTCCATCTGGCTGGTAGCCTGGTTGAGGGCATCCCTCAGGATGGAGTTCTCCTGCTGCAGGCGAGCCAGCTGCGTGTTGGGGCCGTTCTCCAGCTGTTCCTGCAGGGTCCGGATCTAGAGGAGCCCAACAGGAGTTAATGCCACCACCAGCCCTTTTGCCTGCCCTGTCCAAGCCCATGAGATGAGCAGGAAGGACTGGCAATGCAGGGGAGTGTCTGCTGATGCTGACAGCCCCCAGGGGTGTGACATCCCATGAAGATGCTCCAACGTGCCTCTCCTCCAAAGAGGTTTGGAGGGGGCTTAAAGGGGTTGGGAGGTATTTGGGGAGTTTGGGGGGTATTAAGTGGGTCTTAGAGGGGTGTGGGAGGCACTTGAAGGGGTTTGGAAAGAGATTTGGGGGAGTTTAAGGGAGGTTTAGAGGGCCTTAAAGGGGTTTGCGGGGGGAACTTGTGCACCAGAGCCCAGGAGCACTGCAGAGTCTCTCCCCTTCCCAAGGCTCTCGCCCTCTCCCACAGCTCAGCCTCCTCCACGAGGCCACCCATCTGCCAGCACCCCACGTGGCAGCAGCAGGAGGCAGGAGCAGACAGAGCCCGGGCTCACCTTGCCCTGGAGCTGCTGGGTCTCGCTGACGTGGTCCTGGTAGCTGGCCTGCATGCGCGCCTGCACGGCCACGATCTCCCGCTCGCGCGCCAGCAGCTGCTCCTTCAGCCTGCCCTCCACGGCCGCCGCCTTGGCCCGCTCGGCAGACAGCTCCTTCCAGGAAAGCAGGCCCTGTTAGCCCTCAGGGAACAGGCTTCCCCATTTTAAGAGGATGTGGCCTCCTAGCTCAGCAGACTATAAAGTTCAGCCCTTTCATTGCTGCCCCCACGCCCAGGTACATTTAGCACTTACATTTCCTCCTGCATTTTGTTTTGGGCTCTGTGGCCACTGGATGCCACTGTTGTTCCATGTTGGGCCAGCTAAGAGAAAGGAGTAAGATAGCCTGGAATTTTATTTTCCTTCCCCAAGATAAATAACATCACACAACGTTTGGGGCAAAACAGAAAAATTAAGCAAATGGACTTGACAGGCCCGAGTTCAGCGTGGCAGGGATCTGTTCTGCCTTCAACACCCAAAAAGAGGTGGAGGCAGGGGGCTGAGTCAGGGAAGGCACTGCAAATAGGATCAGGCTCCTTACAAAGGCACCTTCTCAAGGGTGCTGAAGGGATCTGAAAGGAGAAAGGATTTGCTTTTCTCCCTGAAGAAGAAAGCTGCAATCTCTTATAGAAAGGGTTTTTCCCCTGCTCTTCCCATGGCTGCCAATGGGCACTACCCTGTGGTTCTTTGGGCTGGCACCTCCCCAGACTGGAGAGGGCCCAAGAGAGGAAGGCAAGGGGGAATCTCCTCCCTTTTTAGGAAAAAAAAAAAAAAACAGCCAACAGGTGAAGGGCCCAAAGAGCCCCATCAGGGGGCTGAGATGTGGGGAGCAGGAGACACATAGAGAGCCACCATGAGCAGAGCCCACACCGGGGATGCCAGGGGGGCCACACGGAGCTTACCTTGCTCAGCTCCCGCAGTTTGTTCCTGGCAGCAGCTGCATCCTCCTGCTCAGCAGAGAGCTGCTTCTCCTTCTCCTCCAGCTGGCGTTTCAGGACAGCAACTGGGTCACCCTTCTGCGTGGCCTGCCAGCATGGGGTGGCACATCAGTGGGGACCACCACCTTCAGCCCATCCCCTCCACCCCACACGTACAACATCCTGCCCTCTGCTGCAGGGGAAGATTCAGCTCCAGTCTCCAAGACACCCTCAGGGCCAGCCTGCCTGGAAGTGGGGTGCCTTCCCTCCCCTTGCACTCCCTGAGGCTCAGCAGAGCCCTGGCAGAGCCCTACCGTGTGCCAGGTGTCCTGGATGATTCCTGCTTTCTCCGTCAGGATCTCGATGAGCTGCTGGGCCTCTCCCTCACTGAACACCATGCTGCTGACCGTGGACACAAGTGTCTTGTAGGGCAGGTACAGGGCCCCATCCGAATCTGTAGGTGCTAGGGAAGAGAGAGGAGGGATTGGGACTTCTGGGGACAACAGCAGAAATGTTGTATCACCTCAGCTGGCTTCAACCCCAAAACTGCCATCTCAAACCACCATCCATCCAGATTTCCAGAGTCACATTTGGTACCTCTGTGAGTGAGAACAGGAGGAAAAGTGCTGGAGGTGACACTACACACGTGCTCCTTGAGTCAGCTGTCACCTAGTTCAACAACTGGTCCCAGCACCTGCCATCATCCTCCACCAAACAGAGATTCTCAGCAGGAACTGGGAACACTTTGCCACTGCCAGGGGGGCTGAGACATCAGAAGCTGGACTGCACCAAAATACAACCTTGCTGAAAAGATGTCACTCCAGGAGGTGGTGCCGGTGACAGCAAGGTCATCTTCTGCCTTTCCTCAGCCAAGTTTGTTCCAGATCTTTGCTAAGGGAGCAACATGATGACTCTCCAACCCCTCAACTGCTAACCTGGGAAAGCCAGGGAGCATCAGGAACATGATGCTGTTGTAGGACCTCAGTGCACAGGGTCACGATACACCGAGGGTGGCAGGCAGTGGTTTAGGGGCTCCCACATGGTATCTATGGCCCAGTGGGCTCATTTTCCTAGAAAATCATGGAAGGAAAAGTAGTTTGGAGTACAGTAGCTCCAGAGCCCCTGAAGTCATTAACACCAGGGTCTCTTGAATACAAAGGTTTGGATGCTCCAAGCAGCAAGGTTCAAAGAAGAAGGAGGAGGAGGTGCTGCAGGTGTTGGAGCAGAGATTCTCCTCTAGAGTCCGTGCTGGAACAGGTTCCTCCCGAAGGACTGCAGCCCATGGAAGGCCCCACACTGGAGCAGGGGAAAGGTGTGAGGAGGAAAGAGCTGCCAAGAGTGGTTGTTATAAACTGACCACAGTCCCCATCACCCTGCCACACTTAGGGAGGGGACACAGAGGAGTCGGGAGGGAAGGAGTGAAGTTGAGCCTGAGAATAATGGGAGAGGAAGAGGAAGGTGTTGTTTTAATTAAAAAAAAAGCCCAATTCTGTTTCTCATCTATTTTAATGGGGAATAAATTAGTTTTCCCTGAGCTGAGTCTGTCTGGCCAGCAACAGTAACTGCTCAGTGATCTCTGGTAGATCCATCTGGGATGGCAGCGCCAAGCTCTGGCAGCAGCCGAGTCTGTGTCCCCAGCCACAGCCACTTCCCAGCAGCGCAGCCAGGGCAGCTCCACCCCCTTGTGCAACCGGCCCGAGGCTTGGCTCACACTTCACTGATGCTGGCAACCACAGGGCTGCAGGACAGCACGTGGCATCCCCTGGCTCAGTCCTGCCTCAGGGAGGGAGCTGCCAAGCAGAATTCCACCCCTCTGCAGGTGGAGTGGTGGAAGGGAGCTTTGGAACAGGCAGGCACCATGTGAACCCACCCTGCAGCTGGCACGTGGAGCAGGGCAGCCTGCCAGGCTGTGGCACAAGGACAGCAGGGCTGACACCAAGGCCACATGCAAGCTGGGAACCTCACACCACGCCGAGGGAGCAATGAAATGAGGAGCAGCCATGTGGCAGAGCTGCCATGGGAAAGCAGGGCAGGGTAAGTGGTCTGAAGAGCCACTTCTTATACCTAAGGGGACTTGGGAGACATGGATGAAACAAACCACACAAGAGGAAAATACCCCAAGCCACTCCTGTCTGTTTTGCCATCTGTTTCAGTGCTGAGGATGTTTCCTTGAACACTCTGAACACCCATTTTTATCTGCCACAGGATAGTTTGTTCTTTTGCATTTGAGCAGGAGAGACCACAGCTGCCCACAACACATTGGTCAAACTGCAGTTGGCTTCCTGGTACAAATCCTGCCGAGAGCTTTCCTTTGCAAAACCCCACAGGAGCTGCTAAGACACCACTCTTTGCTTTCAGGACAGGCAGGATTGACACTTCATACCCAAGGGAATCTAAGTTTGGAGCAGCCAAAAACCTCCCAACTTAACAAATGCTAAAAGTTCATCTCCCAACTACATTTCCTCAGCTGTTACAGCTTGGATTTAGGGCTGTGTTTTTCACATGGGTGCACACAACAAACCAGTCACTTCCAGTTTCCCCAACACCACCCCTGCAATATCCCCCAGGAGCAGCTTCTCCAATCGTTTCAAACCCCATCATGTGGAGATGGCCCCTAGGAAAAATCCTGCCCTCAGAAGAGCAGATTCAAGGAGTTTAACCCAACTTTGAAACCCAGCAGCTGCAAATGTCCCACTGAGTAGCAGGCTCACTTCCAAAACGTGGGTGTGGAAACTGCCAGGCTGCACAGCAGGTTTGGAGGTGCTGCAGGAGGGCAGCAAGAAGGAATGTCTTTTAGTTTGGTGGGTTGGAGGGGTTCTTTTTGGTAAAGAAAGAAAGAAATGAAACCCATGCACATCACATGACATCTTTGAGAACACCTGAGAGATTTCTACCATGTGTCCACATGGGAACCCTTCCACAGGTCTGAAAGCACTCACATTTTTAGTGACTGTAATTATCACTTAACCAAAACCAAATCCCAGACTGTTCCCACTGGTACAATGAGAGGCCAGAATCCAGCTAGAGAGCTGATTTTCCCTTCCCTACACCTTTTTATACTCTGCAGAGTTCAGGACTACACTTCCATCTCCCAGTCAATCAAGTGAGCCATGACTGATGATGGGCAAGTTTTCCCTTCCCTGTGAAGATCCCAAGCCACTTCCCTCTAATAACTCTGTGATCAACCCCCTGCAGCATAAAACTCCACCAATCCTCTGTCCTTGAAGAATCCTTCTTCACCTCCACTAAAGGAAGAGGAAACACCAGTAGTAACCCAGCTCCATGAAGAAGCGTGGGAGATCTCCTCTGTACTTTCAGCTGTTAGGGTTCTATGGGGAAAACACCTCCTCATCCTGGCTTTCCACCCAGATGTGCAGCACTTTTGGCAGCTCCAAGGACAGGGACACGCACCACTCATTCATTCCCATGTGCAGATCCCACAACACAGCAGCAAATCCCAGAAGAACCTGTAACTCCACAACACCCATGTGCTGCACCAAGGGGATACAGGCAGAGGAATTTGGCCTTACCTGGCTCGCTCTTCTTCTTGGATGCAGCCTTTTTCTTGGCAGGTCCATCGTGCTTGTGCTCCTCCTGGGCAGGAAGAGCCTCAGTTTTCTTGACGGCGACAGAGCTGATGACCGGAGCGCTTTGCTGAGCGCCCACCGGGGGCACTGCCACAACAGGCACCTCCTTGGGGGCCACCTCCCGCACAGGAGAACTTTTGGGCACGCTGACAGGGGGTGGAGCCAACACCGGGCTAGGAGCGGGCTCCACCTTGGCCACCTTCTTCTCCTTCTTCCTCTTTTCCTTCGGTGATGGAACAGGTTTCTCCTTTTCCTGGGGGACAACTGCCACCGCTGCAACTGGAGTCTCAACTCGGACAGGCTCAGGCACCACAGCAGGCTCAGGAACCACCTCCTTGGGAGGGTCTGTCACTTCCTGAGTAAGCTGCTGCTCTGGGATCTTTCCATTCGGCTTCTCTTCCTTTTTTTTTGCTTTGCCTTTTTTCTCAACTGTTTTCTCTTTCTTCTTTTTCTCTAATTTCTGCTGCTGGGTCTTCTCAAGCTCCTTGCGTTGCTTGGCCAAGGCTTCCTCGTAAGATGTCTCCTTCATGGAGAAGGTGGACACCAGGAAGATCCCGATGGCTGAGATCACCATGAAGCCTCCGAAGACCACAACACCCAGCGTCTGAGGGTCATACACATCCATCCTGCCTTACTCTTCTGTGCCTGCAAGACACCAGGACAACAGTCAGGGGCAGCAGGGGAGGAAAGAAATGCACTGGCCTTTCTGAGAAGGATCTTCACACGGGCATCTGAGCCTTCCAACAGCACCACACACTGGGAAGAGGAACACTCCAGATTCACATGACTCAGGTCGACCTGCCTACACCCCCCTAAGTTTGTGCTCCTCTGCTACAGTGCCCATTCACAGGAGTCCAACTGTACCCCAGGGACTAAATTTCATCTCCAGAAGAACCAAAGAGAGGGAATTAAAAAACAGAGATGCAATCAGAGACAGCCACATGTCCAATGGGGTGGTTTTGCACAACCCTAAGCCATATCTGCAGCAGTAAGAGAGCATGCTTTCAGACTGCTGGGTGCAAGGTGGCCAAAATCTGGGCTTTCCCTGGAGCACCTGGCTTTTTCACTGCACCCAGATGCACACCCAGGTGTCAGTTTTAGAGTGAAATATCCCCCTGGAAGGAGGAAACTTTGCAGCAGCCCTTCCTTCCCTCCTCCCTCTGCCACCTGCACATTGTGGCACTGCTGCTGAGCAGCCGCAGAGACCACACTGCCTGCTCTGAGGTCTGGCAAGCAGGGCACAGCCACACCTGGGGAAAGATGCTGCTATCTCCACTCCTTTCAATGGCTCTTTGAACCTGTCCTGGTTTCAAAGCCAGTCTTTGCTGGCCCATCCATGTGCTTCATCCACCAGGCCACTTCCACGTGGCTCCAAGGTGGCTCACAACCCCCTAGATAGTGGTGTCAGGCAGTTAATCTGGGAAGGGACACTTTCCAGGAGTTGCTATGGCTCCTCATCACTGTTAATCAAAACAGAACAAGCAAAATACAGAAAGTCCTCAGCTACCAGGAGTTCTCATCCCCATGCTTAATTGTTGACATTATCGAATTTCCTCTTTAAGGAGTTGTGGGTTGAGGAGGGAGGGAGGGGCTGGAAGGGGAGGAGGCAAAAATAAAACAAAGGAGATCAGCTTCTTTTCAAACCTCAGTGCTTGCAGGGAGACACCTTGGAGGCCCTTCCTTTATAAGAGCTGGAGCAGCAAACTTGAATCTGCAGCTCAAAGCTGCTTGAGGTGGGGATAGGGCAGTGAAAACTCACTCCAGCAGCCAAGCAGGGGGTGCAGGGCTGGGAGTAGCTTCAAATCTCCCACTGGAGATACTCCCATCTCCTCTAGTCTGAGGAAGGATGCTCTAACCAGCAACCCAGCTCTCCCTGCCTACCTCTCTAAGCATTCCAGGTAAAGCAGCAGAGAAAGAAGCTGGCAGGCAGGAGGGATCTCCATGCCAGCTGGAACCAGCCTCCCCTGACAGGGCCAATTTTCTACCCCAGGGCACTGCTGGAGATCCCAGCTGATACTACAGGCATCACTTATTACTATTTCACATCTACCCTAGCCATTTAGTATTTAAATGGTCTCAGCCCACTCTATCCCAGCACATCTGGTGTCAAGTCATCACCTCCTGACTAGGTAGCATCGCTTTGGCATGGCCTCCACCAGGACAGACAGATAATTCCTAACTCACAGGGTGAAAAGGACTGGATTTCCTCTCTCTGTCAGTAAATACAAAGTAGGGCTGGAGAACACATACACACATGATCTTGTGGTGGGTTTAGGGCTACACCAAAGCACCAGGAGCTGTTTTAGGGGCAGAACAAGGTGACCTACATTTCTCACCCAGCAACCCAAACACATCTGTAAAAATAAGCCCTTCTTGACCTCACAGCACCACAGTTTCAGACTTAGATAAAAATCTGCTGCTCCACCTTGGGGCAAGGGCATCCCCAAATGCTGACAAACACACTCCAACTCCACCAGCTGGTACTGCCACCCTCAAAAGCAGCTTGATGGAGCCTGCAGGGGATAGGAATGGGGGAAAAAATCCTAACCTGCACTATGGAAGATGGATGAGAAGACAGAGACGGGTGGTGAGGTAGGTGAGATGGCAGTGCTGGATGTGGCAACACAGCACCAGAGTCCTGTGCCTGCCCCACACCTCACCCCAGGACTGTCCCCCAGAAGCTCTTCCAGAGCCCCTTACCCTCTCTCCCTCACAGAGCGCCTCACCCAGCCCCACAGGCTGCAATAAAAGCTACCTGTACCTTGCCTCCTGCTTTAAAGCTAGGGTGAGATAAGGATGTAAATGAGCACAAAAGTCCTACCTAGCAAGACAAAAGCACCCCAACAACCCCCCTTCAGACCAAAAGCAATACAGGAACAAAGCAGCCGAGAGCACTGAGGAGCTGTGGACCTGTATAGAGCCATGGCAGCCGCCAGAGCTCCTGAAAGCAGCTGAGATGCTCAGAGAGGCCACCCAAGCTCCCACTGCTCGACCAGGGGCTGTTCCCAAGGACTGATGTGCCAGGGGAAAACCCACAGGAAGGAGTGAGAGGTGCCAGCCAGGAAGCAGTCACCCCCAGCAGCACCCTGATGGCAAACCCGGTCCTGCCTCAACGCCCGCTCGTGCCGCGCAGCCCCGGCGCTGACTCCGAGAGCGAGTTCTACCTGTAGGGCTCCTCCTGCGGTCGGGACTTGGCACGACCAGCCCAACAACTTGTTCAGGGAAGAGCCCATCTCTCCAACGGTGCAGAGACAGCCACACACTCTTAAAGCCAGCCAGGCTGGCCTTGGCATCTGGGGGATAAGGAAAAGTCTTCTAGGGGAACTTCCTGGTGCAGAGATGCCAGAAGCATTTATGCCACGGTGTTAGCACCCAGGAGAGAAACTCTGCTTTGACACTTCCTCACCTTGCCACCTTTGCCCTTCCGAGGGCTGGAAGTTTGCTCCTGGATTTGCACAAGACACCATCCCCCTCACAAGCACGTGTGCCCTTTGGCAGGAAAGCCCTCCATGCTTCCCACCTGCCAGGAAATGGCAATGACTACCCAAAGGTAGTCGCACATGTTCAGCTTGACATCACACTCTGAAGAGGCTCAAAGACTTCTCGTCCTCCACAGGACTTCGCTCCTATGATGCCATTTTTCCATCTGCTTGGGAGAGGGTTGTGTGCCCAAGAGGTGGGTGGACACCAGCAGTTATCAGAGTCCATGCTCAAAAAAATGAAGTTCACATCCAACATCCATCCAGCCCAGCCAAAACAGCAGAAATAATCAGATATCTCCGTACAAAAACTCCTTCCCCAAAACAGCTTGTCCACCACTATCAGAATAGGAGTAAAATGGACAACTGGCATTTCACTTGGCCTTCTCATGTCAAGGAGCTGGCTGAAATGCTGGGCTCTGACTCTTCCACTCCTGTGGCTTTTTCTTGTTATCCATCAAGCTTCCCAAAATCCCAGATAACAGCCCAAGAAACCTGACCTCCCTCACCTCCCTGTACATGCAGCCACCTCTGTTTGACCTGAGCAGAAGTCCAACTTGCCCTAAGGAAGCAGCACCAGAAAAGCACTCAGCCTTACTGGTTTTTCAGCAGTAAACAATTTCCAGGATGAACCAACCCACAGACATGTGACATGACAGCACCGGGGCCATGCTCAGTGTCTTGTCACATTTGTCACTGACAGCTGTGTCAAAAACCAGGCTGAAACCCTGCCACCTGTTCAGCTTGTCCTCCCCTCTGTGACCATACACGAAATCCATGGACATTCAGCATCTTTAAGACCCAGCCCTCCACCAACCCTGGTTTAAATCACCCAGGCCACGCAACAGGTGGGCAGGAGCAAAGGAAGAGACAGGTTGTGCAGTAACTACAAAAACCTTATTTCTTTCCACAGCCAAAGGAAAATACATGTTATCTCCTCCTGGTATCAACAGGTGCTGCAGATAGGAAAAGATGCTCTTTGCAAGCAGGACACTGCCCCCCCTGCAGTCCAAGGCTTCCACTTTGCCATGGTGTCAAGGTGGCATCTCAGGTTAGAGCAATGCAGGAGAGGTGATGGTGGCTCAGAGGGCAGAGAGAGATGAGCTCTGCATAACCCACAGCAATACCTGCCTGTGAAGCACCTGCAGCATCCTTTCCTCTACATAGCCCAGCAGGTTAAGAAAAAAGAGGAAAGGGGCAAGGACAAGGGAACTGGGAGGCCTGATCCTGTGAACAGCAGGGCAGCCCAGCAGCAGGAGAAAGCAACAGCACTACCAGCAGATAAAAAAACAATCACCAGATACTTCTCCTGGAGTTTTTCTCTCCGCCCTGTTGCAATAGAGAGAGACAAAAATTAAAAACAAATGAGAAAAGCCTGCATACCGTGAGCAGACCCTACCCACGTCGCCAGCAGCCTCTGTTTAAATACATTTTCTGTGTAAGTGACTGTGCACTTCCAGCCTCCCAGCAGCATGTGCTACTCCACGCAGCAACTCCAGATCAGCCCATCGTCAACAGTTATAGCTCGACTTAATTGAACGTGTCTTAGTGCTCCATTAGCTCCGGCAGCAGCAGCCAGCTGGCTTGTGCTTGCCAGCAGTGCTGCCAGCTCCCTTCCTGAGCACAGGAGTGAAAACACAGGCAGAAAATACATGTATATATAGGAGAAGAGTAACAGCACCACAACACAGCTGTAGCTTGACTAAACTCTGCAGTGGCTATTACAAATTTTCTCTCCCCTCCCTAGCCCAAAGAGGCATTTCACTGCCGCTCCTCATCAGCTCCTCCCTGGGGCTCACATCCCAGGTAGCCCCGACTCCTTCCAGCCATTTCCCACTGGTGCGGGGCTTCGACGAAGGTGAGAGCTGGCATTCCAGGCGCGGATACTTCTCCATCCCCGTTCAGCCACGTGTGCAGCACACGCTCTTCCGCTGGACCGCTTCCCCGGCAGGGCGAGGAGCTGGGCAGACCCGCGGGAAGGCTGCTCGTGTCCCGGCTGGAAAGACCCCTCGGTGGGCGGGGGTTCTCCGCTTAGGGGCTCGATGCCTCTGTCTAAAAGCTCGGGAACCCCGCGCTGCCGGAGATCGCCGGGTGCCAGCAGAGTTTTGCTGGGAGGGCTTAGTTAAAGAAGAAAAACGAGCAAGGGACAGCGGCTCGAGCGCCGGGACCTTCTGTAAGCGCGGTTAATCAGATTAATAATTGTCATCCGGCCGGCGCTGGGGCAGGACGGCGGCGCTCGGGGGCCGGGGGCAGCGCGGGGCCCGGACCTCGCCCTGCCCGCACACGCCGCCATTCCGCGCTCAGGGCCATTCATCCGCCCGGCCCCCGGCGCACGGACCGGACCCCGGG
>VZRX01022685.1:59941-130817 GCA_013398075.1 Notiomystis cincta
CGCCCGGGGCAGGGGGAGCCCCGCGGACCTTTGGCCCCGGGCTGAGCTGACGGGGATCGGTGCGCGCCGGCTGTGGCCGCCCGCCGGCTTTGCCCGTGTGTCAGCGTCATCCCTGGGGCACAGCGGGGAGAGGGTGGGTGGAGAGTTCTCCCAGCCAGCGGTGGGGGTGCTGCTCCACTCTGGGGACTCTCCTTAAGGAGTGGGTGTGGGCACCAGGGAGCAGACTGGACCCGAAAGATGCCTGGTCCCAGCGGGAGCCTTTTCTCAGGGTTTGCAAACGCTGTGTGGTCAAACGGCGCTGGGACTGGTCCATCACCCACCAGGCTGAGGGTCCCAGGATGGGAAGAAAGCCATGGCCACGGTGGTCAGTGCCACCAAGGATGGTGGCTGTCCTCTTGGCACAGGCTTTCTGTGTGTCTCCTGGCCTGGATGTGACCTCTCGTGGCAGTATTTATCACTCAAGTGCCTGTTTGCACCAGAGGGAGTTTGCTATCTGGAAGTGGCTCGGAAGGGACTCCCTTCACGTCAGAACCAACTGCTAGGCTGAACCACTGGAGAAGAGCCAGAGCATCTTCAGGAGATGCTGCCAGTCTGCAATACAAACATGAAAACCATGTCAGACCCACCTCCCCAGGAACATGCATCCAAAACCAACCAACCCCCGACACCCAACCTAGCAGGAGTGTGAGGGTTGGCAAAGAGGGTTGGTCTGACAGAGCAGAGGTTCGCTGCCTACTCTGTAACACACAGGTGGCATTGGCTACACTTTTTATCCCAAAACAGACAAAAGGTCTGGCTGGTCTTGTGTGGGAGTATGTCTCCCAAGACTCCACATCTTCAGCCAAGCTCAGAGTCGTCTCTTTCCCAACCCTGCATTCTTGGCCACGTTGTGGTGCACAGCCAAGCTTCTGCGCTGGCTGTGGAGTAGGAAAGGAATCTATTAAAAGAGTGTCTGTGAGGGAGTGATAATTCACCATTACAGCATAGGCTGTTGGGAACTTCCAGCCTCCTGGCTTGGCACATCAATTATTGTATTTCAGTGGCCACATCTTCTCAGGGAGAGGCCATTGGGGCTGCTCTCAGTGGTGTTCCTGGGATTTACATCAGCTGCCACTGGATTGTCCCCCCGTGCACAGAGAACAAGCCGTGCTATTGAGGCCAGGCTGGGGAGGGCAGCAGGTCCTGCCCACAGCCTGGTACATCTCGGCACAACGGCAAGGGGAGAATAAGTGACTGTTTCATGAGGGGTGATGTGGTGGGAGAAGAGGGAAAATATGCTAATGGAGAAACATTTCAGCTAATTATGATAACACAGCTTCTGCAAGCTGGACCTGAAATAGGCATAAACACTTCTCGGCACTCATGAGAACTTGGAGGCTCTTTTGGGTTTTCTTTTTGAGCAGGACCTGGGCTGGGAAAACCCATGGCATCCATGACACCTCCAAGCAAAGGCATAAAGGTTTGGGATCCATCTCTGCCTCAGTCCACTTGGGATCCTTGGTCATTAAACTCCCCAAGGACCTTCTCCAAACCAAAGCACTCGGATGCAGGAATGCAGGAGCTGAGCAGCACCCATGTCCCAAGCCGTGAGTCCCCATTTCTGGCTACATCTGTGGTGGAGCGTGCAGCCAGGCACCCTTTCCAGCCCCCTGCTTTGCCATGAGCATCCTGGGAACACCATGGGTGTTCTCTTATGCCTGCTAGCTGTGAGAGACCCAAGGCTGGGCTCTCTCAAGCTCTCTTAGCAAGGCACTGAGTACTTCACTGGGGCAGGGACTGGCATGCACAGCCCCAGACAATCACCCCAGGCATGGGGAGCTGGGCTCACTCTCACCATCTCCAGCCAGAGGAACAACTGAGTGTCTGCTCTGGCATGGAACAACAATGAGGGCAGAGCAATGGGGAAATGCACAGCGTGGGGTGAAACCCCAGGCAGACAGAGCTGGGATGTGAGCCTGGGTGTCCTCTGCCACCATGGCACAGATGTGCTCAGGGGACCTTCTCCTTCCCCAGCTGTGTTTGGGGTCTGTAGACAGATGTCTGAAACCCCTGCTTGCCTTCTGTTCCCCAATCCCTGTGTGGCTGGAAGCTGACTCATTCCACAGTGTTCTTCCCAGCACCCACGGTCACCATTGGTCTATTCTTGGGTCTTTCCCCTCACTTTATAGACATCAAGTGTATGACTCCCATCATGGTTTTCCCTCTGATTCTTGCCTGTAAACTGTTCATCCAGGCTACTGGGATAACATATTATCAGCATAATTTGATTTCACCTTCATAATGAAGGCATTCTCCTTAAATACTAAATTCTCCTTAAATTCTCCCATCTCCTGCCCAGAGGCAGTATCCAGCCTAAATCCAGAGGTCTGTGTACCCTGTTGTTAAAACAACCAAAGTGCTGACAATTTTCCACAGCCGTCTTCACTACTAGAAAGTTTTTTTTGGGTTCAGTTTGAAAATCGCTTGCTTCAGCTCAAGTTTTTCAGTTTCTAAGTATTTTTGCATCCACAAGTCTTTGGCTGTTGGTGAAGAAGCTGTTGTTTATCCCTGGAACGGCTCCAAATCTTTCCACTGGGTGTATTAGTTATCCTGAACTCCTAACCATAGCTGGGGTATTTTTAGCTCTGCACAGCGCTCATCAAACAAACGCTGCCACAAGGTCTGCAGGACTCCCTGAGGTCCCAGGCAGCCCAGCTCCTTCTGAAGCTCCAGGCTCAGTTGTGCAGAGGTGACCATGAAATCCCACCTGGGGAGCCAACCAGGACTGTGCCCAAGTACTTTGTGCCATCCTCATGTGATCCACGTCTAGGCTGTGTCCGACCACACGGACAGGCACAGCTCATGCTTTCTTACAGAAGAGCAGGGAGCTCTGCCTGGCCTTGAAGGTGCCCTTGTGGAGGTGTAGAGGTGATTGCCCTTGCTCACTCCCACCATGGAATACTTCCTGCTGCAGAAATACAACAAAATCCAGGTAGGAACAAGAGCTACTCTGCTCCAGACTCGGCTGCTGCCTGCTCTGTGGACGTGATGCTGTGTTGTCTTCTGGCCAGGCTGACCCTCCAAGCAGCACCACATCCACAGTCAAGCCTTTTGAATACTCTGGAAGCAGTTTCCCCTTTTTCTTAAAAGAAGGAATCAGTCTGTCTGGCCTCCCCTTGGCTCGCTGGCGGTTCCTCCCAGCCTGCGTGCCTTGCCAAGCCCTCGCTGGTCTGGGTTTAATAAGCAGCAGCTCTGCTCCAGGGATAGACATTAGAGGTGGATGCTGCAGCAAAGTGAAGTGCAGGGACACGGTGGCAAGAGCTTCTGGATCCCTCCTCACCCATGGTTCTGCAATGGCACAGCCGAGGCCTGGCTTAGAAATCGCACTGTGCCACAGCTGGATGTGCTTCTGGAGCAGGGTGTACCTCCTGCACAGCCTCCTTGTTTTTCCACCTAACTCCACATGGGACTGGAAAATACCACTGGAATATGAAATATGAACCAGGCCCTGCAGGATGACCCCATGTTGGTGGGCTAGCAGCCAGAGCCCAGTGGGACAGCCCAGTTCCCAGCAGACACTAAATCCCTGCCTCAGCAGCTGGGCTTTGCCCGGGCTGTTTGTAAAACAACACTTTTCCTGGAGCACTCAAGGTGTTCATGCCTTAGATCTCTGTTCTGCTGTTCCCCTGTCCCGACAGCTCTGCTCTGTGAGGTGCCCCAAATGCTGGCAGGAGCAGAGCAAGTCAGGCAGTCACCAGAAGCCAAAAGTTCAATGAGTTCATCTTTGGGTCCACCGTCAGTCAAACCATTGTTAGAGAAGTAGATTGGTAAGGAGCTTGGAATTAAACCAGCTGATGAAGGGTTTGAGAAGGGAACCTCTTTCTTTCCTCCCCAGCTACTTCCCATGTTGCTCACTGGCCTCATTGTGGCATCCTTCCTTCTGCCCTCGTGGCCATAACTGAGCTCCCATTCAGATGGAAGCCCATCTGAAATTGGTGGAATATTGCTCTGGGCCATCTCAAGGCATGATGGCAACTGTGCTTTGTAATGGGGCAAGGTCAAATATCCATGTGCTTCATCCATTCCTCCCTCCCTCACTGGAGATGTTTTAAGCAGAACTTAAACCTGTTCTGTGGGACAATTTACTTAAACAGCTTCATCTCCACAGAGAGAGGGTTGTGAAGGTACACCACCCCCTGTGGCTCAGCCAGCAGTGAAGGAGTGCAAAAACCATCTGATTTCAGACCTCCAGATGTATCTTCTGTGGACAAGGCTTGACACCAGAGACCTGCCAACCAGTAGCTTCATGCAAGTAGCTCCTCCTCTCTGTGGCAGTTAAGAGCCATAAAATCAGGGGCCTCTGATTATTTGCTCTGTTTGTATGAATATGTCTGTCTTGTTGGCACTTGGAAAATATTTCACATTCTCCTGTTAATTCTTTCCTAGAACTTTTTTCAGCATTGTTTCAGCTGAGAACAATTCTTGGCAGGAGGAGAGCAGGAACAGGTGAGTGACTGGCAGAGGATGTGTTGGACAGGCTCAGACCCGTTTAGGATGGCTTGAGGTGCCAGGGATGTGCACCTGAGCCTGTGCCAGAAGTTAACATTCCCTCTGCCACAATGACAGGGAGCAAGGTCCACCCGTGACCTGTCTGCTGCTGTCTCCATCCAGCACATATCATAGTCCCCCAAGCCTCATGAAAAAATTTGGGCTGTTTGGAGTTTTCCATGCACTGGTGACCTGCAGGGCTGTAGGACCAGCTTTCTGTAGCCTCAGCATCAGCCTAAGGATACTCAGAAAGGGCAGCTGGTGGACTGAGTGTGGCTGGATCTGTCCAGATGTGAGCTGTGATGCTGCAGTGGAAAACTGTATCCCTGTGCCAGGGCAGGCTTGTAACATGAAAAGCCAGCCTGAGGGCAAAGCGAAATGCAAGCTAATTTGGGAACACAATGGTTATGCTAATCAAAACACCTTCCAGAGGAGAGGGGAAGGAAATTACCTAATCCTTCACTGTGCAGCATGGTGTCCCTGTGCCCAGGCTGAAGGACCAGGGCTATGTACAGCTTGGAAGAAAGGGCATTTCCATCTGGGCAAGGAAAAAAATCCCTGGGACCTCTTTCCTCCAGACCTTCTCCATCCTCATTGGATGGAGGAGAGTCCTCCTCTTCCCATCCCCAAACTGGCTTTAGGTCCAGAAAAATTCATATTCTCTTGAAAATTTGGCTGGACACAAATTTACGTGACTCAGGAGCTTAGCAAGAAACTTCTGAAACTTAGCAAGAATTTGGAAAATCAGCTGAGAAGGGCTGAAGCAGTTCAGGGACGTGCAGCTTGTCTTGCTCCACTGCCAGCAGACTGGGATGGGGCAATCACTGGCTCTGTCAAGGAAACTCTTCCCACTTCCCATGGATGATCTTAGCAGGGTTCATGCTCATTGCCTGACTCAGTATCTGGAAACTGTAATCCAACCGAAAACAGCCCAGGAAGGCTCTCCTAAGAAGCCAGGAACAGGCACAGCCCCTAGATTTAAGGATTCCCAGGGTATGGTCCCCTCAGATGGAGAATTTAATGTATTTTGGGGATGCTAGTGCTACAAGAGCCTGAGTAGAGGACAACAGTGCACTTTCAGCATTAAATAAAACCCCCCAAAATACCTCTGGCTGAGAAGAAACACACCTCAGCTGAGGACAGGCTTCCCTGGTTGAGGCTCTCCCATGTTCCCAAGGCTCTTCTGCCTATTGCTCCCACATCTCCAATGTGAAACCCATGCAATGCCTTTCATACTCTGGCAGGAGCCAGGAACCAACAGGAGAAAAGTGTGAGCCACATCCAGAGTTAGAGGTTTGGATGCACTTGGAGGGACTGCAAATACCAGCACAAGAACCATGAGGGGAAAGCCAAGAGCTGAAAGGCTTTCTTCTGTTCCATGAGAAAATATATGCTATAACTGGCATATTTTTCTGAAGGAGAAGAACCCCTTCATAGGAATTTTCTTCTCCCTTCATCACTCCAAATTTTATGCGGCTTTCTATGGAACAAAAAGAATTAATTTTAATTCTTTCCCTTTGTCCTGTTTGAATGTTTCTCCAGCCCACAGACACCAAAGGGGCACCCGTGGAAGGTGGCACTGATCTGTGAGAGAGCAGTGGAGATGGGAAGCCGTTCCTCTGGTGTGATGGGGGGGACAGAAACCTTCACTCTCTGAGTTCAACACCACCTGGGCTAACATAACTCTCCCTCCACTGCTCATTCCTCTGCTCCTGTGCACCAGCAAAAAGCCCCCCACTTACATTTTGTTAAACCTCTTTATTTTCATGTCACTTCAAGCTCCCTCCCCTCCACATGAATCTTAGAGTGAATTTCTCTTGCTGGGTACAGTCATCCAACACACACCCACTGTTGCAATGAGGACTTTGCAAAGGGCCAACAACCCCTCTCTGTCTCTGCAGAAAAAAAACTTTCTTTAAATGTCCTGGGATCTGCCACATCAGCATCGAAATGTATCAAAAGGTCTCTAAAACAAACACACCTAGGCATGCTTACTTACACAGAGAAGCAGGAGAAAAAGAAAAAAAAAAGAAGAAAAGAAACAAAAGGAGAATTTTTTTTTAACTGTAATTTTTTAAACCAGTTTCTCTTCCAAAAAATGCAGCTGGAAACCTCAGGCTTGGGGTTAAATCTGTGTGTGAGGTGGCCCTGAATAACCTAGGTGGCACCTAGGTGGCCAAGTTAAATCCTAGCTCCGAATTAGTCTCCTTAGAGCAGGGTTGTGTACCTGCACATTGCTGTCCAAGAACATGCTGTGCTCTCTGGCTGCACACAACACTTTGTACTCAGAATCCTGGCTCTTAGCAGAAAGGGGATTTGTATATATTAGCAAATAAAAAAATGGGAAAAAAAATCCTCCTCTCCAAGTACATACACAATTACAGCCAGGTGACAGGCTGACATTGTGGCCAGGTGAGGGGCTTGAACCTGTTGCTGAATGTGGGTCAAAGCAAGCCCCAAATCTTGCTGCAGCAGCACAATGTGAGGGTTCATGTTGGAGTGTCAAAACATCGTGTTTGGGACTTGAGGAAGTTCTCTGGGTGTGCAGGGGGAAGCTGGAAGTTGTGGAAGGAATTCAAAGTCCAGTTTCAGGTTTGGCAGAGGGATGTCTATTGTCCCCCCCACCATGGCACAACAGCCAAATTGACACTTCAGGGTGGTTGCATGTGTCATCCCTGTGTTTGGCTCATCTGCTCCTCACCTTTTAAGTTCCCTGGATGCTCCTGCACCACCTCACACACCAGTGACTCCAGCCAGGCCTGACACCTTGGTTTTCAGGTGTGCTGAAACAAAACCTGCTGTGGAGGGGAAGGCACATGCCCAGCCACTCACACTTGGGCTCTGCTCTCCCAGCATGGCCCTGAGCACTGGAAAACCCTTCAGCTCCCATTAAAAGAGGATTTTTGGCCAGCAGTCACCTTGGCAAAAGGCAGTGTTATTTGGTATTTGACAAGGGCCTTAAAAGTAAAACTGGAGCAAAGGAGGTTGAATGGGAAAGCTGGGAATCAGGTCACTATGACTCTGGTCAGTTTGAAGTGCTCTGACACAGCAGAGCTGTCCCATGGACAATGGCCTTTGGTGTGCTCATTCCTTCCAGGAGCTGAGCGTGGATCCCTCCCAGCCAGCAGAAGTGTTTCCCATTTCCACTGCCTGGGGCAGAGACTCTTGTAAATCTCTTCATATGGCCTAATTAACCTCTGGGAATGGCTTATAAAGAAGAGCATGTTGTAAAATCCAAACATTGACATGTGACATAAGTGCCGAGATTGTCTTTAAAGCAGTGAATCCTTTCAAATAACACATTTTGGGGTCTCTGACATAGCAGCACATGCTTGAAACTTAAGAGAGGGCAGGGAGTTACACTCCTGATTAGACATATACATATATATTTATACTGTAAGTTGTACTTTGACTCTGTACTTGAGAGAAATAGAATGTAAAGCTTGTTTGCATTGCTGCCTCCACTCCTATTTGTGTTTTAAAGACTTATCTTGACTCCTGGATGAGATGCATTGTCCTAAAAGTGTCACGTTTACATCAATGCCTAAAAAAGCAAGAAGAGGTACTTGTCAACCTGCCCTAGTTCAAGTGGAAAAGCAAGTCACAGACTTGTTTGTGAGTCTGTAGGTTTTACTGAGGGCACTCTTGTGATCATCAAAGCCTTGCTCAGCCATCAGCACCTGTGCTCCTGGGTAGAAGGTTGGTGTTTCCAGAGAGCCATCCCTGGAAACACCAACCTTCCACCCAGCAGCACAGGTCTGATGGGGATCCAAGGAGGAGGATCCACAGGCTCCACAGTGGCTCAGACCTGTCCCTCCACCAGCCTCTGCTCTCCAAACTACCCCCTCACTTTGGGTTCCTCTATTTTTAAATGTCAGGCCACGTTCTTCTGTTCTTCAGAAGGTGCTAAACACCTACAGCCAGAGCTTTCCCTAGAAAATTTTCCTCATTTAATAATAGCCAACCAGAATGTTTGATTTACCCATGCTTATTTATTCATTGCGTGTATTGACGAGGCTACATTTGTTAATTCAGACAGCTGAATGTTCTGCCCTCCTCATGTGACCAAACAAATAAACAGGGGAGAGGCTCAGAGCAAACATCTCTTCCAGGGAGCCCATGTCTTTGTGAAAGGCTGTCTGAGGCTCAGAAAGAAAGGAAAAATATTAATAATGCTGCCTGATGCTCCTGAACCTTCTCTAACTGCATCAAATAATTTTCAAGGGGCAAGTCCATAGTGGATCTTGTGAAGTTTTAAGATTTATGTGGGGCCAGCTGGAGAAGGGGACACCCAGGGACGTGCACAGCCAATTTTGAGAGAGCAATGCCGCTGCTGTACCAGCAGCTGCCGGGAACAAAAAGTTTTTGCAATCAGCCAGCGGGAGTTAAAGAAGAAAGCAGCCTGGCAGTAAATATACTTTGCAAATTCAAACAGTGAAAGAGTTCCAGGAAACTGAGATAACCCTGCAGGCACAAAGATCCTGATCCAAAGCCCACGGAAGTTGTTGGAAAAGAAAATCCTGTTAGCTTTCAGATGAAGCCCAAGGAAAGTCAAATAAGAGGTCCGGTCGCAATGAGTCTGTAATTCTTCCCAATTAAACAGCCACTCAAATCTCACACACCTTCCCTGGCAGCTTGGCCCCCACAATGGGAATTTGTACTCGTGTATGTAGCTGTACATACACTTTTTACTCACAAACTGCTCCTGGGTCCTGCTCCCATGGCAGCTCTCTGGTGTCGTGACTTTGTCACAAGATTGAGCATTTGATGTTTCTCCTTGAGCTTCCTGTAATCACAAGGGTATTTAAAGATTTCCAAAGGCAGGGGAAAAAAAAAAAACCCTGAGCAATCTCAAAAGCAGCACATTTCTATGTAGCCCCACAGTGCTCAAAACCAGGGTGTGGGATCCATGGGTCACGCAGTGGGGACCAGCATCCTGCAGCATGGAGAGGACACCTGACAGGAGCAGCCAGACAGTTGCCAGGTTGAAGAAGGCACACTTTGCACCAGGGTGCAAAACCCTGGCTTAAGTAGGATCCTTGTTTTGGCTGCTCAGTAGCCAGTGGATCTGGCTGAGCACTTTACTTTTAAAATAAAACAAAATTAAAGGTTTACATCACTCCTTTTAACTGCAATTGCCTGGAATAAAAATTAGCAGTTACACAGTGCCTGCTCCAGAGACCACTGACATGAACAGGGAATTGTTCCTGCCTTCAGTGGGCTTTCAAGAAGCAGAATCCTAAACATGCAGCTCAGCCCATCCACACCTGCAATACCACAGTCAGAAATGAGTTCAAGCATCTTAGTAATCCAGGGAGGTGGGGGGGGAAAAACCCCGAGGTGACATCTAGGAAAAAATGTGCCACAAGCCAGCAGCTGCTTTGGAGCTCTGAAGGGGGATGAGCAGAATGGGAGGGGATTGCTTGGCACTGCCAAGTTAGAAGGACAATTACCCTCTTAATACCAACATTATCCAGCTCCAGCCTGGCCACTCAGTTTCTCCATGCTGATAAGTATTGCTGTCCCTGGGCTGTCAGGGCAAAGCTAAGCAATGGTTTTCCAACAGAAAGACCCTTGTCAAAGAAGAAAGTGTCTTCCTGAGAACGATATGTTTATATGAGAAAATACAGACATTTGCTTTTTAAGCATCCCCTTCCTTCTCTGGATTTATAGCATTAAAATGAACTGGAGAAAAGATAAGACTGCTGGGTTTTTTAATTACAGTCTTTATCAAAGAAAAGCTTTCATGACACTGGAAAGGAAATCAAGTTGAGACTTTGGAAAACTTTTTCTGGAAACAACTCCTTTTTTTTCGTATGGTTTCTTAAGGCCATTAAAATGAAAGCAAGAGCTGCATCTGCTCAGCATTCCCCCTCTTTTAACATTTTATCCCATTGAGCCCTTTCAAACAGATTTTTTAAAGAATGATAGAGTTTCCTGGGGAAGAGCTCCTACAAAATTTTCCCTTCCAACTAGAGAGGCAGCTGGGTTGCAAGGGCATCCAGCATGGCACAGCTTGGCTACCCAGTGGAAGGCCAGTGTGTGATCAAGGAAGAAGGTTAAGCCTGCTTCAAGGTAGAGATGCCTCAGGTTTTCCATGCCTACAATTGACTTTCTGAAGGTCAGGTCCCCAGTGAATGAAGCAGGGAGTGGTTTACAACCCATGTGCTTCCCACCCATCACGCTTTCACCTCATGGCAGAGCCAGTCTCGCCCTGCTTGCTCATATTTGCCCATCATGGAAAGCATCCCTTGGCAGGGAAAGGCCCAGCAGATGCTCTGCCCTGGCTGGGGGTAGCCACTGCTGGCTGCTGATGGGAAGAGGATGTGAGCTACAGCTCTTCTGAGGGGACAAGCCCTGCTGCAAACTCACCTGCCTCCTTCCTACTGTTTTTCCTCCACCACGTTCACTCCTCACTAAATCAGAGGCTGAACATCAGATCTTACTTGCTGTGGCCAGGTCTGCCTTCTTTTGGTATTCCCTGGTCAAAGACAGCTCTCCATCAACACATGTGGATATCAGTAGGGCTGCTTTTGTCTCCCACCTCAGCAGTGGCTCAGACCAGTGCCTGCCAGAACTTCTCTGAAGGCCAAGACCAAAGGGCCCCAGCCCTGGAGGAGATTACTACAATTCCTTGCTGGAAGAACTGAGCATGGCATCTCCTCCAGCTTTCTAGGCTGATATTTTCTATTGTAACCATCCCCAGAGGCAGCTCACATTTACAGTTGTTCAGCTTTGATGCTGCCTTGGTGAAGTCCTGGGCTCACTCTTGCTTTTTGAGCACATTCTTGCCTGAACAAATTATTTTCCAGGTCCTTGAAGCATCTTAGGGAGCCACACCAGTAGATTATAGAAATCCATGGGCCAGACCACCTTCAGCTACATCTCTGCCTCTCTGTAAGCTGATGTGCTTCTGCTCATCCACCAGATCACTGAGGAAGGCCTGGTCTGCTCTGTTTTCTTACAGTTATTTCCTCTTTCCTACAGGATTTTGAAGCATCAGGAGGCTTTTTTCTCTACACAAAATAATGTTTTTTCCCCCATCCTTGGGCGGCTCAACACCTAAGAGTAATTCCTTTACAGAAGCCTTGTGGGTTAAATTATGTAGTGTCTTTTCTAATTGTCATTAATAATATTAGATTATTATTATCCTTAACATGTCCCTATGGAGATTCATGTTCCCTGGGGCTCTGATGAACTCACGTGCTCACAATTTCCTACTGGAAAAATCAAGACAGGGATGTAAAAAAGGTCTGAGGGAAACATCCTTTCCTCCTCACCAACCAGCCAAGAGGAGCTGGCAATAAAAGACCAGTTTTGGCTGCTCCCTGTTACTCCATTTTATTTGTGTTTCCAGGGCGTGGAAAGAGACTTTTGATGGGCACAGAAGTATTTTGAAAGGCTGAGCTTACAGACCAGCAAGCAGGTACTGTTTAGAGTTTTAAAAAAAATATCAGTGGCTACCCAGAGTATACAAAAGGGAGGAACTAACTGAGGTCAAACTGCAGCACAGAGCTTAAGGTGAGGAGTAGGAGAAGAAGCTGGATTTTCAAATACAGAGAATTAGTTGTCTGTGGACTTCACATTGCTGTGTTAAATTACATTATTTAAGTTGTCTGAAACCAATCACATCCAGAGGTCCTGTTGCAGGTTCTCCTCATTCATGTCCAGCCTGAGCCCAGCTGTTCATGCAGAAACACCAGACAACACTGCAGAGCATTGCTGCCCCTTTCTCTGACAACTTCCTATATTTAAAATAAATCCTGGGGAAAAGATGCACCCTCTGGGGTTGGGAAGGGTTTATGTATGAAAGCAGCACCTCAAGAGCAGAGCATAAAACCAGCAGAATTCTTGTCAGCACTGCCAAAAGCCTTGACCATCAGAGATGTGTAGCACTGTTGCTGGTAATCCCCAACTGGCACATAAAGCAAGAGCCTTCACATAATCACAGAGTCAGCCCAAATCCTGGCCTCTGTCTGTATCACTGACAGCTCAGTGATAACAATTTGCCTTTCTGGAAAGAGGAGACAGGAGCTGACACAAGAACTGCATCACTGCTGGTAGCTGCAGCCGTCAGCAGCAGCTGAGCTCATTCCCTTTCTCTGTCTCAGAGGAACACGCACACCCAGAGTGGCCAAGAAAGCCAGGACCAGGTTCAGATAAGGCTGAAAGCAAGCAGGTTACCAAATCAGCAAGGCCACGCTGCAGAAGAGCTGTGGCACCTTGCCCAGGAGCAAGAGCACCTCAGGCTGGGGAAGGAAGTCCTGAGCTAGGGAGAAGAGAGGTCTAGGATAAGGGGAAGCTTCCTCAGAAACACAGAAAAAAATTTAATTGGGAAATAGTCCAGCCAGCAGTGCAGCATTTAGCCAGTGAAAAGCACAGAAATGGTGCTGCCCAAACAGCCATAAGCAGCTGGGAGTATTGCCATAATTAATAAGAATTGCAGGTTACACTTGATAAACTCACAAAGAAACAGACACACTCCCAGTGAGAATCAGCCCCCATGAGAAGCCACTGCTGGGAAAGGCCTGTCCTGTAACTCAGCACAACCTGTGCAGAGTGGGGCCACATCCCTGAGGTGTGGAAGACTCAAATTCCCCTTCTAAAGGCACAGAAACCTGTCTGAAGGGCAGCCACCTTTCAGGAAAAGGAACCTTTACTTTAACAGCTCCACCCCACTCACCCCAAATTCTCCCTGAGGGGCAAGCAAGATGTCTGAAGGGAACAGAGGTGTTCACACAAAGCATTGAGACATTTGTGCTTTTTTTTCACTGAAATGGCAAAGATGCCTTAGGCCAGCACAATATTTTGGTAAGAAGAGTCCAGTCTCTGCTTGCTTGGAGAAAGAGGGTGTCCCCAGCAGGGATAAACCACTGCTCCCCACTGGTGTTCAGAGTGGCAGGCATTTCTGCAGCTGGCAACAGGGATGACCAAGCCTGGATCACACAGAGGTTTCCCTGGCACCTCCTTTCCTTGAAAACAAAAAATCTTCTGAAAGGAAAGAGTGCTGGCAAAAGCCCTGCCCCCAGGAGAGGGGTGAGGAAGGAGCTCTTCCACCCTGCCCTGCTCTTGGCCCGTACTGGAAGTCCAAATGGCTGCCAGCAAACCTGCAGCCAAAATCATGCTCATGATGGGAAATTCTGAAGGTCACAGATGCAAACAAATATTTGATGACTTGATAAAATGCAGCCTTGACCAGTGCATGCCCAGCATTGGGGAGGACCCCCCTGTGCCATGGCTGAGTGTGAATGCCCTCCAGCAAACCACCCACACTGTGTTTGAGCTGCCCTGCTGTGCTTGCTTTGTTAATGTTTAGATTTCCCCCCAGAAGGCCTGTCTGGGCGCAGTGAGCAGCAATCAGCAACATGAATTAGCAGGAGACAAAGTGTCCACAAATACTGCTATTATCTCTCTTCTCTGTAGGTGGAGGAGCCACGTCCCTCCTGGGTTTCTCTAGGTGACCTTTCCCTTCTCAGCTCACCTACTCCTGGGATCATCTGACCCCTATTTCACTCACTGACCAACAGCAACCTACCTGGCCACTTTCTTTCCAACCCTCCTTCCCAGCCTGACCAGCCACAGCCCAGCTCCTGAAAGTATCTGAAGGGCATTGAGGGGAAAAATGCATCAGCCCTGCTTTGATGAATCTGTGATGCTGGTGCACGTGTGACTTTGCCCTCAGGATGCATGACACTGCCCTCAGATGCATGAGGGTCCAGAGCAGTCTCAGGGTTGTACTTGAACTACTACAGCTAAAAACCATGGATTTTGTCCCTGTAAAGTCATGGAAGTTTGTACAAGATGCCAGGAAACATGATTTTGACATGCACAGTAACCTGTAACCTCAGTCTCTACTTGTACTCAGCTCCCTGTCTCTCTCCATCTTTGCTTTGCCTCTTCCCTCCCTTGTCTCCTTCCAGTTCTTGTGGGATTTTTTTTTTCAGCCTGACTCCAAGGACAATCAGCAGCCTTGGATCCTGATGCAGGAATATCATCACTTTGGGTGTGATGGCCTTTTGCTCCCTCAGGACCTGCAAAATGAAGGAAGTTTTTCTCCCCTCTAAATTTTGTTTAGAGCGGGAGCCTACAAATTGCATGTCCCAGTGCTCTCACATGAGGGAAATCTCCTTCCTGACATGAAGAAGAAGAAGAAAGCATTTTCCTGAAAGAAGAGACTTGGTGGGATGGAGTTTACATCTTGTTTCCTGACTCTGAAAACTTGGGTGAACCCAAGTGTGGACTCAAGTGACTGCTTGCTCTGCTGGGAGTTTTGTGGAAAGCTATGAGAGGAAGTTTTAGGGTTAGTTTACTCCCTGTTGCTTGTAAATTTTCATATAGAAAAATAAGCCTGGCCATCCCACAGGCCCTCCAGCCAAATTTACTTCTCCATCACAGTGTGGAGAGAATGAGACCCACCAGCTTCCTCCAGCTCCCCACCCAGCACCTCAGCACAGTTCATGCAACCACAGCACAAACTCAGGGTTCTGCTGCAGCTATACTGAGGAAAGTCCAGTCTAAAAGGAATTAAGAGGATGTTGCAGCATTTTTGCAGGATTACTTTAACTGATATGTGTACCTCAGACAGCAACAAGCCTCAAGTGCCTTAGTGAGCTGTAGGAGCTGGCCATTTATTCTCACTAAATCCCCCCAAACCCTCTTCAGCATGGAGGTGCAGGGGCAAAAAAATGCCCCTTGGACCATTTTTTCCCCTGGCCCTGCCTCATCTTCCCAGCAAACAAGGTTTGCAACAGATTGTGTTTGAATTCTCCAGCTATGAGGCTTTTTCTTTTTTAATGCCTGGCTGCCCAAGCACATCCATGGGGCTCAGTGAAGCAGGCTTGAATTTCAGCCTTTGAGGTGGTTTCAGACCTAAACCACCTAAAATTCTGGTGCTAAAAATAAACCTTGCAACTTTCAAGAAATAAAAAAAGTAGCTAGTAGTTGTGTTAATTCACCTGTTGCCTGGCTTTAGCATCCCCATATGTCTGCAAGGAGCTATTTCACACTCTGAAGAGGCGTGTTCTCTTGTATCTTTTTTCACTTTTGGTATTAGATTGTAATCTGTGATGGAGGGGCCTTTTAAAAAAGCATCCTGTTCTTCTGCAGCAGTTTCAGGTGATCCAGCTTCTCCAAGCCATACAGCTGCATGGGTTTCTGGGCAGAAGCCTGTGTATAATAACTATTTTTCTTGAAAGCTTCTCAAAAACGCCAATGGGCAGCCCAGCAGCAGGATTTTCAGACTGACAAATGAGTGTGATCCCAACCTGTCAGCCTCAAGTGCTCTGGGGCTGGTGCCTCCCATCTGGGTTTGGGGCAAACCTTTCATTTATGGACCCTGTCCAGCCCAAAAATATCAGGACTAACTAACCTTAGGCAGAAGGAATCCCCAGGTTTCCTCCTATGTAATAACTGCCTATACTGCATGGTTCAGCCAAAGCTTGATGCACCCAGCTGCAGGGCACAAAGAGGATGTGAAACCTGGCTCGAGGGCTGGATTTGTGAGCAGGAGTATTCCAGCCTGCAGATCACCAGCACTTCCCAACCCACCTGGGCACCAGCAGCTGTAGGCATTGCTGTTGTCACACAAATCTTGTCATAGCACTGGGCAGCCCCGTCTTCAGGGTCTCTGATAAACCTAGAAGACAAATTATTCAGTCTCCCCTGTTTCTACACATTTAGACCAAGTTCATCTTGCATCGCTCCAGGATTTGTGCCATGGGAGTGCCCTGCAGATACTGAGGTGACACCACAGAAGTGATGGAGCACTAAAATTGGAGTTGTGCATCAAGGGCAGTGGCCCAGCTGCAAACAGTGTTTTAACATTCGTGTAATTTAGCTCCTTGTCTGGGAGTTCTTGGGTAGCTTAGTGGAATTCAAGCAAAATTAGACAACAGCTGCAGGAGGGACATTCCCCACCCCTACTCTGCAGTAAACCCCACCAACAGGTGGGAATCACCCTGCCATGGTGCAGTGTAGTCTTTTGGGAAGGAGAGGCATCCACCAGCAGAAATGTGGAGTAATGCCCCTCCTGAAGACCCTCTGGCACTGTGCAGTGCAGGCTGCAAGGTGAGTCTCAGCCTTTGCCTCTGTAGCCCCACTCTGGTGGTGAGCTTAGGTCTTAGGTGGTCTTAAGAGGCAGCTTAGCTGTAGAAGCTGTCTCCGTGTTTTATCAGCCTGGCACGGCAGCGTCTGGAAAAACAGCAGCAGATGTCTGTCTGCCGAGGCCGAGGCCGAGATTAACGTGCTCAGGGCCAGGGGAAGGCAGCGAGGGGGACTCTGGCCACTGGGTTTCCCAGCAACACGCCTTGCATGAACATGTGCACCCTGTCACCCGGGCAGAGGCAGCAGCAGAGAGCCAAGAGCATCGCCTGCTCTCATTACCCACTGATGTAAACGTGTGAGAAAAGAGTGAGGAACCATTTAGCTCAAGCAAAATGAAAATTGATATTTTGAGAGACAAATTGTGAAAGCAATTGCTCATACGGTTGTCCCTGCAACCAAGAGAGGAGGCAGCTGCAGAGGGTTTGGTGGGGTTTTTTAATGTGAAACCAAGTGGAGGAAGTGTGAATCAAAACCTCGCAGAGCTGAGGTTTTGCATATTTATACAGAATTGCAACACACAAGGTGTGCCTCCCCGAGTATTCCCCCATCTCTCCTGGGACCTCTGAGAGCAGCTTGCAGGAGTTGCAGTCTTCAGCAGCCAACTATGCTTTCAATGACTCTGGGCAACATCCAGGGACCACCGTCAGCTCAGGGCTGAGTCAGATCCCTGGCAGACCCTTAGGACACCTTACCTCTCCTCTGGAGCAATCGCAATTGAACACCTGGGGTCTTGCTTCCCTGTCCTGGCTCTCACCCTCTCCCAGTCCCAGCCCTTTCGAGGGACCCCGCCAGCAGTGCTGCTCCCCACCTCCTGCTTGGCTTCGCCTCCACGCCGGGACCACGTCACCACCCACAAAGAAGGGCCTGTGCAGGAGCTGGGGCTCATGCTGTGCTGAGAGGAGTCATAAAGCTCCTTTTAAGATGTCCAGCACAAAGCTGAGCCTGTTCAGCCACAGGTTGGGGGCTGCTGCCTCCCCTCCCTGCCTCTGCCAGGCACTGAGTCATTGCCCTGCCATGGTGCTGCCAGCCCAGCGCTGGAGAGAGGGCCAGGGCTGGTGGCCGAGAGCAGCAAACCTGCCCCGCTCACTGCTGCAACAGCCAAACCCTGTGCCTCAAAATACTGCTGCTTTCCAGAGAGGCAAATAGGAAATATTGTGGAAAAGACTCAGGGAAAGGGGCAGCCAGATGGAAGGTGGGTCATCCGTGGGGAAGAGGTCATGTGAAATCTTCCTGGGGTTTGTATTTTCCACCAAAAATCGCTCTCAATGCTCCTTTTGACACAACGAAAGAAATGAAGATTTCCACCTGTGTCCTTTTACAAGGCAAGAGAGGGAAAGTTGGAGGTATTTTCCAGCTTGCAAGACTCATGACTCTTGAGGTGTGAGCTTCTTCCTCAAAGACCACAGCCAGGACTGCAAAAAATCTCTTCTGTTTTCTAAAGCAGCACAAGGGACACACATTCTTCTTCCCTCAGAGAAAAATAATTGTTAAAAGGTGGATCTCAGCACTCTTTCAAGTTTTTAAAGCACTTTTATGATTGTGTCATTTTTATGACACTCTGAGATGACAGGAAAGCTCACAGGTCAGGGATTTTACTGGTGCCCAAGAAATTGAGATGCTGGTTCTTTAGCTCACTCAAAAAGTAAAGTCTGGTTCCCTAAGGGTAGAGGGAGACCTCTGTAGAGATGTGATGCCTGTCATGGGCAGATGGGAAGCAGAGCTAGAGATACACACTGTGATTTAAATCTGCTTTCTGTTAAGTCATAGAAATATGAAAAAATAAATAAAAGGCAGGATAAGAAGTGGGAAAAGGGTCTTGCTCAGGGCCAAGTATATGAGGTGGATTGGAGAAATGCACTCCTGACTCCTTTACCCTCCCATGACTGCAATCCAGGTACATACTCCCTTAAAGGCCAGTTAGAACCAGCAGGAAAGTGCAGCAGCCAATTTAAATTGAGGGAAATAAGAGACACGAAGAGAAAAAAATAAACTCCTTGAGCATCTCATCTGTGCCCAGCTGTGCAAGTTCAGCAGCTGGGAGCCTTGGGCACTCACTGTTGCAATGGCTGAATCACACTCCAAGAAAGTCCCAACTGCCTGGTTTCACTGAGTAATTGCCTCTTCAGATCAAAGAGTTGAAAACAGGAGGTGAGGGGGAGACAAGCCAAGCAGCTTAGAAGTCTGCAAGTTGAGAGAAAGTAACTTCAGCCCAGCAAAAAGAGAGACTCAATGCCAGGCAGGAGATTCATCCTCTCCATTTATGTTTTGTCTTCCTGATTCTGCTCTTCCTCTCTCCTCCAAGTTATTTTAGATAGGAGAGCCTCTGCCAGCATCACGCAGATGTCCTTCTGAAAATCTAAAGGCAAAGCAAGCACCAAGGACCAATTTATAAATTGCATCAGTGCTGCATGAGCTGACAAAGGGGCTTCCCACAGTCTGCCCTGCACTGCATCCAAATCCACACCATTTCTGTCCCCACAGATATCATGGGTGTTCTCTGCCAAAGAGGTGGGGGTTTGTCTGACACACTGGCTGATCATGCCGT
This sequence comes from Notiomystis cincta, assembly GCA_013398075.1. Lineage (NCBI taxonomy): Eukaryota > Metazoa > Chordata > Aves > Passeriformes > Notiomystidae > Notiomystis > Notiomystis cincta. Next base: position 79,116 of record VZRX01022685.1, read on the forward strand.
GATCCCACCTGGACTCAGGCACAGGTCCTGTTCTTCTTACAGGGATCACAGATTTTAGTGTTGACCTCCCTGGTCACAAGAGGTGGATCAGCCTTCACACACCCACACACACCTCTTCTTGTATTCTTAACTGAATTAACTGATTTTAACTGATTTTAACCGATTTTGCAGGGACACGGGCTGGAATAGGACTCACAAACAGAGCTATTTTGAACCGGGCTTCCCTTTGCCTCCCAGTGGTCAGCAATTCGCTCCTCCCAGGAGGGTGCTGTGCCTGCACTGGAGCACTGAGGCACAGTGGGGAGGGAGGGCTGCGAAGCCGCTGGACCATCCAGGAATCCCAGCAGCTCTTGGCTGAGCCGCCCCTTCCCAGTCCCCAGCTCCACTCTCGGCTCAGAGCCCTGGGGATCCTGGCCCTGGCTGGGAATCTCAAGCTGCAGCCATGCCACCAAGTCTGCCTGAAGATCCCTTAGCCCCTCCTTCACAGCCAGCCAGGAATGGTCTCCCCTGAAACACATCTGGCGAGTCCAAGCTGGATCATTTCAGGTGGACCAAAGCAGGATTTGCCATTCAATGAGCTCCATCAACAGTACTGCAAAGTGTTGCAGTCAAGAGCAGAACGACCAGCTGAGTCACTCCTTGCCACCCTCAATTTGCCAGAGGTCCAAATTAACCTCACTGCAGTCCTTCCCCCACTGCAGCTTCTGGAAGTCACTGCATCCTGCTTCCCGGGCCCTGGCATCCACCTCTCCCAGGCCTCCTCTCAAAGGGCATTTCCTTTCAAGGAAAAGCCCAGGCAAACCATATCCTCTCCCTCCCTTTAAACACACTCCTTTTTAACTGCATAGCCTTGTTGGGGCTGGCTGTGCTTCAGAAAATCCATGTGGGCATTCCCACCTCTGGGCAATGCTTCATCCAACAGGAGATGTGTGAGATTTTGTGGGGTGGTCTGTGCTACTTAAGCCAGACCCTTGGTAGGGAAGAGAGGGAGAGTGAGGCACAGAGGGTGGTTTCACAATTGGTTCCAGCTTGCTGCAGGTGAGCACTTGGCCATCAAGTTTACATTAAAAGCTACTTGATTTTGGTGGCAATTCTCTCCTTTCCCCAGTCACAAAAGGTGAAGCCGACCCTGTGGCTCATGGCAGTAACTTCTAACACCTTTCCTTAGAAAACACCTTGAATATGTATTCCATTCCAGGCACACAACAAACACAGAAATCAGACAGGAAGCTGCTCAGGGAACCTCCAGGCACTGATGTGCAGAAAGTCCTGCCCTGGCTGAGCCCCTTGTGAGGGCCTAACCCACAGCCTCACCCAGCACCTGCACGGAAGCACTGCCAGTCATCAGTAACTGCTCCTGACAGCCCTGCACAAAGTCCTGTCAGGATGTCAGGACCAATTAGTGAGCGTGCAGCCAGGACAGAGAGCACCACACATGGGGGTGCAGGCTGCTCCCAAGGCAGCGGGACTGAGGGGCTGTGACCCTTGGGAGGTGCTCCAGTAGGACCCTTCAGCAAGAAGCCCCTGCCCTGTCACACCCTCCTAAAAGCTGTACTTTGCCAGCAGGCAGTGGGGAAGGACCTGCAGCTTGGCTTCCCACATGTGACTGAGTTTTGCAGGGTAAGAGCCACCAGCAGGCACAGGTTTGATTTGGAGAAATTGCAGCATTTCTGTCGGGGCACTGCAGGAGACGGAGCTGCCCAGGCCTGGCATTTGCAGAAGGCACTGAGGTGAAGAGCTTAATCCTTACCCTATAAAGGCAACTATCAGCTAAGGAGTGACACTGCTCCACCCCCCTGCCTCCATGGTCTCTCTTCAGGATACTTTCTTGAAGCTCTTTCTCAGATATAAAGGTCCAAGCAAAGGCAGCCCTGACTTCAGGGATGAAGAAACTTGGTGTTAAAGCATCTCACTCACTCAGAAAGTTGCAGAAAGTCCCAGAAATTCTGCCCAAGGGAAATAAGAAACTACCACCCAAAGTGACTGAAACATTCTTCCAGATCCCCTCCTCCACTCCCCATATCAATTGTTTTCCTTCTTCCCACACTTTATCCCTTAACCTTCACTTTTCACATAGTCTCAACCATGCTCACTAGGGATGCTCTGGCTCTCATGGGAGTGGGAAACTCCACCTTAAACAGGACTGGGATCTGAAAAGAAGCCAAGACACCCCCACACACACAGGGGTGTGGAGTCTGATGGAATAAGAGTTCAGTGTTTTTCAGAGTAGCTGGTATGTGCTGCCTGATGAGGTTCCTTGGCCTACAAAGACCTTCCTGCTCATCCCCTAGGACAAGGAAATCCTCCTTGGAATCCTGTTTTTGGGCAATGAGCAGAGCAGGGTGGACCTCTCTCCAGCTCTGATCCAGTTGGGAATGTGAGGCAGTGATCCATCCACCATAGAAATGTGCCCCATGCTGCTCTCATCTCTTGCTGGCTGGAGATGGGGAGGAAGGACCACAGTGTCTGTCTGCCAGAGATCCTTCCCTTCCCCATCACGCTGACATTGGCAATCATCCTCAGCCTCCCCTCCTCCTACTTACCTTAATTTTCCTTTCACTTTTAAAGATTGTTCTCACCCCCTGCCCCTCCCTGAGGCCCCAGATTGCCTCTGTGACTCACCGCTGGGTGCCAGAGGTGGCTTTTTTCTGCATGGAGGTAATTTTGCAAAGCAGCCCTCACATGTGTTTCACAAGTGGCCCACAGCCACCAGCAAAGAGTGCAGCGAGTGCTTGCAGTCCTGGCCCACAGAGGACAGCACAGTCTGTTTGGCTGCAGAAGGATGACAGAATATATTGAAAGAGCTCATTAAACTCACTTTGGTCATGCTCCAAAAAGTCTGGAGAGAGTCCCCCATTGGCATGAACAGGGTTTGGATCAGGGTTAATTCCATTAACCGAGGTGCTTGGTAGCTGCTGAGCCCGGCTGAGTCCTGGGGTTATTAGCGTGCATGTAAGCTGTCCCTAATAAAATAAAGAAGACAAACTGGGCACCTTTGTTTAATAATCCATGGTACCTTATGAATCATCTGTGTTTGTTAAGATCCATCTCATACACAGACTCATTTTGTCTTGCTAGCACCCAGCTCATCCTTCCCTATGGAAACCACAGCCAAAAGGTGAATACCTTTCAGAGTTGCATTTAATCAGATGCAAGCTACCCCTTTAAATCCAGGCTTTTACATCCAGTTACTCCAGAGAATATGAGGAATGCCTCTGCTGGTTTTTCACTGAGCCTATTTAGCCTTTTTTGGACAGAAGGAAGCATCTGAGAGGCAGGGCACATTTTTCCCTCTTTAAATCACAGAAGGAACACCACAGCTCATTCCTCATGTCCGGAGTGCTTAACTCTTCCCATATCCTAGCGGTCTGAGCTGTTCCTCTGATGGCACCAGAGCCCCTGGCCACTGCTTTGCCTCCTGGTCTGAAAGCCTGGCACACATCTGAGGTACCCTGGGAAACAAAGGTGTGGGGGTTTCCCTCCCTTCAGGTCTATAGCCAAGCCAGTTGTCCCCACGTTGATCCTGCCATACAAACCACAGCCTGACACGCAGCCCCGCAGCTCCTTGCACAGCAGGGCCCCAGGCGAGAGAGATTCTTTTCTCTCTCAAACAAGGAAAGAGTGTTTTTCCCTTCCCACTCGTTTAAGCGCTGCCACAACAGCTGCTCTCCACGGGCTTACTGTAGAGCCCTCAGGCTTAGCTCGGTTTTCAAGAGCACTAAATTTGCATCCACGCCACATGACCCAGGCTTTAAGCCTGCCCACATGGCTGGCAACGAGCTCCTGAGTGCAAGTTTGGCTGCAGAGACCGACTTTCTGATGACCATAGCATTACTAAGAGATTCCCTCGCGCTCTTCTCCTCCTCACACTCCCATGGGATGGTGTGCCGTGCCAAATCTCTGGGCTGGAGAGCACAGGGAAGGGCAGAGCAGCAGCTGTGGGGCTCTGATTTTATGTATACACAGAACGTGTCCTATATAATTTTCTTCCTAGTGTTTGAATAGACATTAAATTATCCATATAAGAAAAATCAAGGACGAAAATGATACAGATCACATCTCTCTGCCATGGCCTGAAGAGTGACAAAAGCTGGCCACATCCTATAATCATAGATTCGGGGGGGGGGGGGGGNCCCTTAAGTTAAAGCATTCCCCAAGTTGACCCTGAGATGTACTTTTTTAACCAAGATGGTGATTGAGATGCTTGTTTGGTGAAAGCTCTTCTCTTAATAAATAGAAATCCCACATGACAAAGCACTGACAACCTGACAATCTGACAGATGTGCCTATTTGAAAGGCTGCAGAGCGAAATTATTTAGCAACAATTTTACAGGGAAAGAAACAATTGATTTCAGATGCTGCAAGCTGTAGGGACTTAAAGAATTCTCATATCTCAGCTGCACCATATCAGCATCTGCACCTGCACTCCCAGCAGTGGGGAAGACCCAGGGATGGAACAGCACTGCCTGCTGTGAGACACTGTCACAACCAGTCTCCCATCCCAGCAGGCTGTGCCAAGACACAGGGAGAGCATCCAAGTGCCAGGGCTGAATGTCCACCATCAGGAGCACAGCATCTGTTCACCAGTCTGCTCAACAGCATACATTTCATCTCAGTTTTGCATTAGCAGAACATCTAATTTCTACCCAATTAGCTGTGGTTGATGGAGTTTATGCTGTCTTTGTGCAGGGAAACAGGCAGTCCATGGTCCAACATGCAGTCAGTGGGACATGGAGACAGGCAGCTCCTGATGTGGCACAGGGCAAAACAGTCAGACAAAAATATTTAATGAATCTGAACCAGAAAAATGTGTTTGCATGGGTCATTAGTGCCTTGCATCACGGGGCTGGGATATTTTCTGATGTGGTTCCCAGGAGCCTTGAAACCACAGCCTGCAGCCCAGGGAAGGAGCATGGCAAAGGACAAGAGGTGGCACAGAATTCACCATGTGACAAAACAGCACTGCTGCTCTCTCTTCATTCTGGAGGGCAGAGCTTTGGAATATGGATGAACAAACAAATTTCAACTCCTCCAATGTGCTTCCAGAAGAGCCGAAGAAACTTAAAACAGTAAAAAAAACCCAACAGGAAAAAATACCTACAAGGTTAGAGATACCCAAGATGGCAGGACAGCAGCTGCACAAAACACTGACCAGACTTCTGCAGTTGTGATGGTTTCTGCAGGTGGCCAAAAGGACAAGAATAGTCTGTTTCCCTTAACAGCTTCCTCAGCCCAAGGCCAGGACCTCTCCTCTGAAGGGACACTGAAGTGTGGCATGCTGAGGGAAGGGGCTTTCCCAGCACTTTCTCTTTCAGGAGTAAAACAGGTGCCTCATAAACACCAAACCAGTAATGTGAGATGCAAGTACCCAATAGATTTGTACCTCCTCAGTCGCCACCATTTTTCAAGGGCACCAAAGAGAACAAGAGAAGGAAAGGTTACCTCCAGCATACTCTGGAATCTCCTCTGGAAGAGGAAAACCTGCTAGAGAACAGCAACAGCACTTCCAGTTCTTCCAGGGGCTTCCACACTTCCTTAGGTTCTAAAAATAAAGAGAGGCTGGAGACCAACCTCTGGCAGAGGCAGAGATGTGCCTTAGCTGGGCCATGCTCCAGCAGGCAGGAATTGCCCTGAGCCTCCCCACTGTGCTGCTGTGGCCCTAATCACACACTCCTTAAATCATCTGAAGGCTGCAGCCCCTCTTGCAAGCAGGTTTTATTGCCCTGGTGTGGGGTGGTTGTGATCCTGTGGCTGTCAAACTCCTGTGCCACTTCCCTGAGCAGCCTGCTGCACGCCAGCACCTCCAGCCACACCCCAGCTGTGACTGGGAGAGCACTGCTGGGCTTCAGGGAGCTACAAACCAAGCCACATGGGCAGCCAGGCTGGAGATAGGCTGCTCTTGCCTCATTTGGCAGGACATGCAGACCTGACCCTTCTCCCACAGGCAAGGATGTCCCTGCTCACACTCAGGCGAACAAGAAGAGCCAGCTCCTCACCCGGGTCATCCCAAGGTGAACCCACAAGGAAGGTGACAAATGGGGAGAACTAAAAGAAAAAAAACCCTAAAAAATCTTTGCTTTGAGACAGGCAGAAAATATGGGTAGAGCATAGCTGGACTTGCCAAGATGGGGCCATCAGCTGTTCTGCACTGAGCAAAAAAAGGTGACAAGCCATTTCTGAAAGAGCAGTATCCTTCCTTTCAACCTAGAGAAGCCATTAATAAAACTGCTACTACACTCAAAAGAATAAGCACTTCCTGAGGAAGTGGGAATACACTGTGTGGAAACATGCAAGTGTAGGAGGCAGAGACTTACCAGTAAAAACACCAGCTGTGTCCTTGCCTTTTTGTAGGCCAGCCCCTTCTGCTGCTGCCTTCCCCTTCACTAGGACAAAATAGAGAGTTTTTGACTCTGTGACAGTGTTACATCTCTCTAACCAGGGCAAACATCTCCCCAGCAAGACAATCAGAAAATGGAACAATGTCAGAATCCAGCTGGTGCATCATTCGCACTCGTTTTGGCCAATTCTGGGTGTAATTAAGGGTTTGGGGCTTCCTTGCCCTGAGATATGCTGTCACTACCTTCAAAAGCTGACATGCAAATAAAGACAGCTGCATATTTCTCCAAAACCTTCTCTGATACCAGGTTTGTAGCTTTTCAGACAAAATATACCTGTACCCAAAACCCTAGAGCAATTCTTAGGAAGTCTATCTAAGGTCTCTGACCATGGCCACAATCTCTTAAGTGGTGTGACACCTAAACTACCAGTTTCATCAGGTTATTTTTAGCCTGGATCACCTCCCTGTTCTGTTTTACTCCTGGCCTCACAAACTGGTGTTGTGGATAAAAAGTGAGGCAAGAAGGAGGAGTTAAGATTGTGTTTCTCTGCAGAGAGAAACATTTGGCAAATCTTTCCCAAAAAGTTTGTTTTGCTTGAACAGGGAGAGAGTTGGTATTTCTGAGCAGCATCAGGAAAAAGGCTGGAAATGAAATCTTGTCAAGCAGACCCCAGCAGAGGTGAGCAGTGCATTAACACCTTGCTTCATCAAGGGAGCAGCCATCCTGCCTGGGATGCCTGACACGCTCCAGGCTGCTGCAAGGGTGGTGTTAGCAGTCCACACACCAATCCACAAAGCAAAGGCTGCACTGGAGATGAGCCCTAAAGGTGTATGTTTACACCTTCTGCAGTGATTGCAGCAGTTTAGGGATGAAGAAATTAGGATAATGATTTTCACTGTGCCTGGTTTATCTGCTCATCCCTCTCTCTTCTTTCATCTCTCAGTGGAATCAAGACACCATGACAGTTTGAAAACTCTCAGACACTTTTTTGGAATGATGGAACAAGGTATGTCTGGGGTTTGTGAGGATGATGAAGGATCCATCAGGAGGGAAGAGGGTTTTAAGCTGGAGCAGATCCCTGATCCAATCCATCACATAGGCAAGGCTGGGCAGAAAATCAGAGAGTTGGTGACAACTCTCACTCTGTGGATCCAAAGCAATGCTGATGAGTCCATATACATGGAAGGGAGGGTGGTATTCAGGCAGGAACTGCCAAGCGAAGCCCTCATGAAGTTAAGGCTGCTGAGCCTCAAATCAGAGCCTCACCACCTTCCTTTGCTCCACAGGGCAGCAGAAACCTGCCCATTGCACTGGGAATGTTGCTGATCCCAGAGGGGCCGTGGTTCTGCAGGAGCTGCCTGCCCACCTTATCCTGCCCCTGGGCAGCTGGGCTACTGCAGACCCATGGTGAGGTTTAGAAAAATAAACTGTAAATCTGTAACCACTGGGACTGGCTGACTCAGAAAAGCACCAGGAGATGAGAGATTAGACACGTCATTAGCAAGAGCCCTGTTCTTTGCAGCTGCCTACAAACAGCAGTACTTCAAGCCTACAGCACCTCCTGTTTTGCAGGCAGGTGCTAGATAAGCTCAGTGCTCCATAAATCCCCAAAGGAACACTGCTGAGACCTTGCCCCTCGGCATCATTACACAGCAGAAGGAATCACTGCTGCTCCCTCTGCTTTGTTATCCCACAGTCCCACCAAGAATCTTTCCTGCACAGCTCCTGTGAATAGACTGCACTGAAAATTAATTCCTCAAATATCTGTTGCCTTCTCCCTGTGCAAATACCAGGCTGTTGATTGACCAAGGAAGGATACAAATATTTACAGACAAGGTGAGGGTGGGAGCTCTGCCACACATTGTACTTGTGGCTGCAGCTGGGCAGCAAACAGAGCTGCCAGGGTACCTGTGGCCTGTGCATCCTGCACAGACAGACCTGGCAAACCCCAGGTTCAGCAATAAATATTCTTTTCTTGGACTGATTTCAGAGCATTTGGTTTAAAGCTGGGATGCTGATCTGAATACAGCTGAAGTGGGAAAACAATCCCATTAATGTGCCAAACAATGACAGGCCCTAGTGATACACGAGGTTCTCCAGCACAGGAACCTCACCTCAACACCCCACACCAGGAATTGGGGCCACAAGGAGCCTGCTGCCCAGAAGGAAAGGCTGACACCATTGCAAGAAAGATGAGCAGCCACAGGAACCCCATCACCACCTCCCAGACACCACCAAATGCCTCAGAAGATCCTCTTTTAGTTCAGTCTTTTCCTTGTCCAGGTAGTCCTGGAGCTTGAATATTCCCCTGTCCTCACAGAGATCAGCTGGGACAAACCAGCCTCCCACTGGATCAGAGTGAGGAGGAGGCAGTTTCTGAGTTGGCTGGGAGTTGGAACCATGACTATTAGGATGGTCCCTGGTGTGGCTTCAGCCCATGCCAAGGAGCTTCATTCTGCAGGTATCCAAGATTTGGGAGACAGCATGGGTCAGAACAGCACTTCCAGCAGCAGCAGGGACATGGCTACCCTGTTCTGGAGGTAATTTAATAACACACAGACTTGGCCAGACCTGACCACAAAACACACTTACATACCTTTAACTTCTTTACAGCAGTGTAGCCCCCTGCATGTTCCTTTCCTCATTTGGAGACCTAAGTACAAGCACCCTGGGGTGGGTGGATTCCCTCTCATTCCAGTTTTTGCAGGGACATGGATTCCTCTTTGATCTGACCTTTGCAGCCATCCAAATCATGAGGCCATTTTCCTGGGTTTTCTCCTTTTCCTGAGGCTGGAAAGCAAGTTGCACTTGCTAGGGAAGCACAGCCACCTTTGATGCTTAACAGGGAGAATTTCACTCAGCCTTGCCTCAATGAGAGAGCATATTCCTCCCCAATTTACAGCAGGACCCTGTAGTATGGAAACACACACACATTAAAAAATCCCTCTCCTACCTGCTGCAGTGTCCTTGTCACAGCTCATCACCCTCCACTTTCTGCTGCTCATTCCCCAGCCTAGTGCTATGCTACAAGAAGCACCTCACTGAAACATGTCAAGTTATTAAAGCTGGGATGCTGATCCCTGTCCTTACTGGCTCCAGGAAATCAGCTGTGATATTGCTTTCATGTATCAGATTTCTGGGCTCGATCATTCACTGCAAAAACGCCCATATGGCAGGAACACATCTTGCACAGCCCAGCCAGGAGGCACCAGGAGGCACAGGAGTGGCCAGGCAGGGATACAAGGAATGGTGGAGCCCCTGGGGAGGTTCAGGGCAGAGCAAAGGTCTCCTTTACCCTCTTGTTCCACCAGGCAAACAGCTTGTCCTCCATCTGCAAACCGAGCGTCTGGCACATGGACACTCCTCATCAGCAAACACGACAGTCACAGATATGGAGGAATACACCTCTCTGTGCTTAGATGAGAACACTGAAGACACATTATTCCTGCAGCCAGAGGATACTTGATTTATTCCAGTGTTGTGGGTGACACTGTCTCTCTGCTCCATTTCCCCCCCTTCAATCTGTACTTGTTCACTGTAGCATTACAACTCTTTCCTTTAAGCATTCCTACAATTTCAGGCCAAGGGGATGGACCCATTTTCTTGGGTCCAGCTCTGCAGAGCAAAGAGCCCCAAAGGTTCAGTGGGCTCAGGATGCATTTGCTCCTAGGATGATCACTTAGAGCTAGGATTGGGTCTCCTGTACAGGAGATGTTACAAACATTACTAAAGACCCTGTCTCAAGCAGCTTTGCAGCTGAGAAGGCTGAGAAACAGCTTTCTGTAAAGCCACTCTACCCATGATGTATCCATGCTCTGCAGGGCATCCAGGCTGACATTATAGGGACAGAAAATTCCTCTTCCAGGATTCAACCTGCTCCCAAACCTGCTGTGCAGCCCAGGACATTGACTGACTCACTGCCCCATGGCATGCCTCGGGCAAAGCAACTCCAGCATGTGTCCATCCAACACAGCATCTTCCTCACCTTCTTGGGAGAGCAAGGGGAACCATCTCTGAGCACTGACAAGTCACAGGACTGAGCTGCTGGAGAGTGCTGGAGCTGAGGGCTACTGCCACACCTCTGGCCAAATCAGTGAGGGATCAGCACCCCACCATTCTGGCCCTCCCTTTGCAACCTTCTGAAGGACAGACACCTCCCCATCTCTCCTCTGCCTGCTTAGTCAGGCCTTTGCAGAGCTGCAGGATGGCCACTTAAACCAGGATTGTGTAATTTCAGCCCAGAGCTCAGTCACTCACCCAGAAAACAAGTCTCCTTCCAGGGCTGCCTTATCTTGTGGCATTGGTGGGCACAGGATATGCACACACTGGCATAGAGGGGCAGGCAGAGGACAGGAGGTGCACTCAGTGCTCCCATTTCCTTCTCTCTGTTGTGCTTTTAAAAGAAATGGTCTCTTTTTATACCTCCAGAAGTATCCCTAGAAGTGTGCTACCTGTCCAGCCCACAGGAGAGCTGCCAGAAGACCCCAGGTCCATTGTTCCAGGGGCAAGGAATGCAACTGGGGCTATCTCCTGAGCCTGCTCCCCAAGCCACATTTGCAGGCCCCTTCTTATCTTCACCACCCACTCTGGAGTGGGTTACTGAACACCAAGCAGGAACATTCAACAGCACAATGCCAACACATGATAACATGATTCCTACATCCTTCCTGCTGTGGCTGAAGTCAAGGGAGGAAAGAGGGCAGGAAGCTGTCACCACTTCCATCATTCCCCAAAGCAATCCATCTCTCACCAGCCACCAGTCAGCAGTGTCTTCCCGGTGTCCTTGCTCCTTTTTTAGCTACTCAGTAAGCAAACAGAGCCAGGTGGTTTATTTGCAAAGATTTCTCCACCAAGACACCAAGACAGGGATGCCTGTCTCCCAGAGAACTCCCTGTTTGCCTTGTGCCTCCCCCTGCTTGTTGTGTGCACCAAGGAAGCTCTGGCAGTTTAAGCCCTCACAGACCACATGGCTTTTATGATTAACCAGTTTCTGTAGACCAAATTATCCTGCCTGAGGAAAGCTTTTCAGCCAAGTGTCATGTTTCTCCCTCCAGAGCACATCCTCCAGCTTGCCATTTCACTCAAGCACACAAATATTATGTGCACAGTCCCAAGGAGAGCAAATAAATCTTTCATTTTCCTCTCTTCTCCTCGAGCAAAGGCTGAGCTATGTGCAGCACCCAGGTGCCACATTACATTTTGCAATCATTTTTTTGCAGCCCCAAAGGATTTTCTAAGTCAGCTCTCCAGAGCCCCTCGAAATGTCTGACATAAAGAGATGGTGTGTGTACCCAAAATGCAAAAGATAGACAGAGACACAACCATCCAGCACTGGTTCCATTAGCACTGCCTCCTGCCTCTCTCCTGCAGAACACCAAGCTCTTGATGTCCTTTTTGCCAATCCATGCCACAAAGGTCTAATGTGAGAGATTTGTTTACCCCTGAACAAGTTCTTTAGCCCCTTCCTTTAACAAAAGGATGTCCTGGTCCTCCAGAAAATTAAAAGAACAGATTCCATGCAACACACAGTCTCCAGAATAGTTGTCATTGACAACCAAATTGAAGATGAGCAGGACCATCTCTGTTTTCATTTATTGCCTTTTATTCCTCCTTTTGCACACACGTAAGGGACAGGCAGGGGGTGTCTTTTTCATGTTGCCTTGTTGACATCAGTGAGTGGTTTCCATGTCACCTTGCACATTGTACAGGCCAAAGGGTTGGAAACACTCTGAGAATCAGGTAGCCCTAAAGAAACCCAGCCAGGCCCTACACCAATGGGCCAAATGTTGCCAGTGCAGCCCCAGAATGCCATGCCCAGGGTTAAGAAGGCCTTCTGCAACAGATGGATGTGAAGTCTAAAAAGCCCAGCCTCACATCAGGGAAGAGGAACCCCATCCCAGCAAGGTGAAGACACCTAAAACACCCAGGATTCCCAGCTCTTGATGGGAAAATAAAGCAGCACAGAGGGTGGGGGACTTGACTTGTGCAAATACACCTAGGGAGGGCTGCTGGTGGAAAAGAGGAGGTGGCACTTTATGGTCAGTCATAAAAGGAAGACATGGATCAGGTGGCCTCGTGTTGACTCCAGACAGACGTCACAACCTGCCTTGTTCAGGCTGGGCAAACACAGCCAGGGAGCCCTGCTGGTGTAAATCAGTCTTGCGTTGACTCGAGTCAACACAGCCATGCCAGGTGACGTCAGAAGACTCTCCCAACGTGAGAAGAAGCAGAGCAAGAGGGTTGTTTGAACATTCTGTGCTGTGGCAAGGCTGGGAACAGCTGTAAGGGAAATGCTGGAGCAGCTTCAGGAAGGATACACAAGTTCTGGGATTTTGACACTGTTCCCATCACACTGGGTGCCAAAGGTACCTTAAATTCACCCACAATGTCCCTATGAGCAATTCCAAGAGGGATCCCCAGAGACCTTGCTGCTGATTTAACACACCATGTTGAAAGCAGTGACTGGTGTACAATGAGAAGCTGATGAATACAGCTCCCTTTCCTCTCCAGCCAGAACACCTCCCAGAACACCATGGTCTACTTGCAGGAATATCCTCTGGAGCCTTGAAACAAGTCCAGCTTCATGAGCATCAGCTCAAAAACTTGGCCCAGAAAACACTGCCAAGCAAAGGCTAAAGCTCACCAAGTCAGGCATTGCCTTCTGTGCAAAAAACAACTTGGGATTGCAGTGGTTGGACAGCAGTGGGACAGAACCAGACCTGAACTAAATAACTGACAAATCTCTCTCTGGAAGAAGGGAAATTCCTGATCCGGTGGTGATCAGTATCTACAGGTGATCAATAATCACTGTGGTAACCTGCTTATCTGGCCTCTGATGCAGTCCACAGGGAGGAATGACAACCCTGGTGATAGGTTAGGTATTCATGGGTTAGCAGCATGCAGACAGCTCAGCCTTTATACAGCTTGATGATGTTAATTAACAGTGATGGCTTGACAAAGTTATTTAACCCAGCACAGGCCTGTCTGGTCTCAGCTCCTGGGGGACTGGATCCCCCCGCAGAGCCTGCAGTGGAAAGATGGCACCAACATGTTCTGAAAGATCTGCCTCGAGTCTCACCTCTTACCCATCTCATAAGGACAGGCCAGCTCTAAACATCTGGGTATTTGCAGGACCAGATGGCAGGCTGCTCGATCTGCACACGTGGCCCAAACTGGTGTTCCCACCTCCAGCAGCAGCAGCCAGGATATGTTAAAGATTCCAGGTAGAGAACACAGAGCCAGCACAGTAGAGAGGCCTGCAGCTCCAAGAGATCTGAGGCAAGAAAAGACAGAGAAGGAAAGTAGAGGGAAACAGGAATGAGAGGAGCTGCAGAGTTAAATAGAAAGACATACACTGAAAGTTTGCTAAGTATCTTACTTACAAGTGAAAATCCCTCCTGCTTCTCACATTAATCAGGGCACTTAAAACAAGTCCTAACCAGCTGCTCCCACTTCCTTTGTCCAGCTCTTCTTAAATGCACAAGCAGCCCACTAAGAAACAGAGCAAATATGTGCAAAGATTTGCAGACAAAAACAGAGACCTTTGGAAAACACTCTGTAGAAGCAAGCACCCCTCTCCCAGCACAGAGGCAGCTGTGCTTTACAGTAGGACAGTTTCCAATGTTTTCTTTCTCTGTGCAGACGAGGGATTTCCTGTCCTCCATGGCAACCACTTTGCATTTACTGAAGGAAGCTGTGCCAATAATCTCCAGAGCAGAATAAAAAATTTTAAAGTGGCACTGCCTATTAGCTCTTGGTTTTAACTTGCTGATGTATTACATAGCCATGGTTCCAATCCATTCTTCTACCCTCCTTAAAAGGTTTGCCAGTGGGGGTGAATCTCCACTGCTGCACTGCCCAGGCAGGGGGAGTTTCTCAAGTGACACAAGTCTTTCTGAAAAAGTCATCAGCCACCCGCAAATCCCAGCAAGAGCTGTCTGTGCACCTTCCAAAGAACAAGGTTTTTGCTTTTTCCAACAAGACACAGCTCCTAGTTCGAAGACAGTCCCTGGACTTTGATGGCCCAGGTACAGATGACTTCTCAATCTTGCCATTCTCTCCTGGAAGAGAAGCACTCACTGGACCAGTGCTCGTCCAACTGTTCCAAAACACAGCTGAGCCAATCTAAGCCTCCCCAGCAGGGTGTCCTTCTCCATCCCCTCCGAGTTGCCCTTGCATAGGTCTGTGTGCTTCTCAGCTTCAGGGACACAGACTCAGTGCCTGGACTTAGCAAAAAGCCTTTGTTTTGCTTTGGCCCATCTCATGCCATTTTAGCGAATTACATCAGCTTGGCCTGGGGCCACACGAACATCAGGACCAGCCCAAGGGATGCAAGAAGAACAAAATAGGAGGGGAAGTGAGGCCATCCCCTTTCAGTGGCAGTGAGCTCATGATGAAACTACATCCATTGCTGTCTCAAATTTTACTCTACTAGAACATTTCTCATTAACCTCTTACACTTAAAGAGGTTTTGTTTAGCAAGGCCTTCAAGGAGGAGCAGTTCAAGAAAGAGCTGGAATCTCCTAAATTATACTAAACCTCAGGTACATTTTTTGGCTGAACCACAGGTGCAACCTAAACCTGTGCTGTTTCAGAGTCAGGCTTTATTCTTTCTACTTTTTTCTTTTAAAATCCTTTAGCAAGGGAGCAGAGCAAACTTGATCCTAACTAAACCAGACACAATAAAGCAGGACATTGTTTTAAACAGAGGCAGTAGACCAGCATTAAACAGGAACCTTAAAGTTCTTTTTTACTCCTGTTTTGTATCAATGAGTCAGACTCTCAGGGGCATTTCCCCCACACAGAACAGGAAAGTTTTTGAGTAACAGCAAAGCAACATCAAACACAAGGAACAAAAAGGGAATGAGAATCCCTTACTGATAGAGAAGAACTTCTACAGTCTTACCTAAAAGATGCTGAGGTGCTGCCAGCAGTAAGTGCACACAATCCACTGCTCTCTAGCTTTGAGTGCTGACAAGAAGCCAAAGCATCAGCACAGGAGCTCTCACAGTGCATTTCTACCTGCCCAGGACTCCAGCAGCCTCTCTTGCAGAAAGTGACCTTGCAATTCTACTGCCAAGTAAAACAGACCCACAGAAGAGAGCACTAAAAGTCACTTAAACTGACTGAAATGTTTCACTGCATTGGAGTGAAGGCAGAACAGCCACCTTGGCGGTTGCCACATCTGCACAGAAGAGCAGCAAACCACAGCCAAGGGACAGCCAAACTCAAAACCACCAGCACTCATTCAACCACTTCCAAGAGCAGCTGATCAAGACAGCAGGAGCCCTGGAGTGGAATTTCAGATTCAAGTTAAGCTCCTGGCTCCGACAAAAACTCCCCATGGAACCACAGGCAAGTCACCTTTTGTGCACACTACCTGAATTCCCTGTCCTGTAAAACAGGCACCGTTCCTACTGCTCTGTTAAAGTTACAAAGCACTCCTAGCAGGGATTATTTTTAGCATGCAAGCATGAAAACCCAGCTGAGCTGGACTCTGACCTCAGCTGTGCCTTCTCATTGGCTTTGTAATATTAAAAGTAAACAAAAAGCAAGGTTGAGCCCACACCAGAGCTCAGCCACCGCGTAGCATTTTGATAGCAGACAAAACACAATTTTTGGTAAACAGGGAGCTGCAGGTCCAAAGCTGGAGCCAGGCAACAATCTGAGGGATTACATGGATCACCAGTGCCTGCATTCACTGGTGAGCAGTGATCTGCCAATGGACCAACTGCAAATTCATTTCAGGTATGCCACTCTCACCAAGCAATGACGCAGGTGTTTAGGAGGACAAACTGAAATCGCTCTTAACTGTGCTCTCAACCATAGCAACAAATTCTGGGAGAGTAGGGAAGAACTGAAAATTCCATCTAAGAACAGGAACCCTCCAGAGCTCTCTGCTTCACAGCACAAACAAGCAGTTTCTCCCAATCTGTTGAAAGAGGTGGCAAGTCAGAAACTTAAAACCTGCTGAGAAAACCTTCCCAAGCCTGTGTTTTGAGAAATTCACATTTGCTATCAAAAGTATAGCACAAAGAGGGCCTCAGATCAGAGCTCCCCTACAGAGTGTGCAATCCAGAAGAAACAAGATGGAATGGAAAAAAGCACAATAAATTGGGAGCACATTAAAGGCAAAAACAAATAAAGAACATCCCCTCCCCCAAACAACTAGTTACGGGAATCCCTAATTAAAACATCAGTAATCACCCCAAGATAATTTGGATGCAGATAAATTTCTGCCCCCAGTCAGGCCACGGTGTTAGCAGAGTTTCTGGCTTGTAAAGCCAGCCATAGGTGCAGAATCCCTGTGGGAAGCACAGAGCCAGCACTGACCAGCATAAAGAGTACATGCCCACAGCTCTTCCAGGCTTTATGTGCCCAAAGGCACATAAAATGTTCTCTGTCTTGTTTACCAGTTTCAGCATCAGGGATGTGTCTTCCTAGAACTGTGACTACTTGCATACGTCAGGGCAAACCAGTTCCTCCTCAAAGTACATTTGATCCTTAATCATTCCTTTTCTAGGGCTGCAAACCCATTTTATTGCACCACCTGAAATCACAGCCTTGTTCAAGAGGACACAGTTTCCAGCCTCCCTTATGGGAGCAGGTTGGTTCCCATTTGCAGTTTTTCTACAGCTGGATGTTTAACAAACCTTGGTAAACCTTAGTAAACTTGACCAAACAGTAGATTTTCCTCTGCCCTCATTCAAATAGAGGGAGAAAAACTGACATCTGCAGCCTGTGGCTTTTCACAGCAGTTACCATCATGGTGATAAGGCCTGTGCCTGTTCTCAAAAGCCAATTTTTAACTCATAAACTAGAGTTGTAAAGTTAAAGCTAACCTGCTTTACAGATGGAATCAGTAAATATACATTAGCCAATCCTTGTTTGGGACATCTATGAAATTCTGCTCTCATCTACCCCAACCAGTCTTTTAAATTTAGTCTCAGCAGTATTTCTAAAAATCTTATTTTCATATTGATGATAACCTGCTTTATCACACTGATTTGCCCAGGATGACCTTCATTCTGCTAAGGGTTAATTCAAGGCCCTGCTATAAGGAAAGCCAGGTCCAGTGATGTTACATATGTTGAAGGAATATTTCTGCCTTCCTTATGAGCAGGCTGCCTTCATACACAGCTATTTTCTCTTCTGTATCAACATCTGTCCAGATACCAGGTAAGAAGCTGGGGGATGCAGCAGCCTTTTCACCACTTCATCTCAACGCAGCCTGAGGGGAAACGTGTGAGCAGGTAAGCAGTGGCTGTTGCAGCCTGCCACCCACTGGCCTCCAGAGGCCTGAGCTGTGCTGGACTTATTACTACAATGCACTCTGCTGGCAGCAGCTGGCACACAGCAGCTTCCTCCAGGAGCAGAGACTGCTCTACAGCTTTCTTGCAGTTATTGTAAATTAAGTGTATTTGTAATAACTGCAACATCAGTATAAAGCCATTGTTACAGCCACTCGAAGTGTTTTACATACTTTTAATCTGGTCACATTAATATCTTGACTTGGATTAAGGTATGTCAAGAATTTAGAGTGCCAACCACATAAGAATAAACATCTCATGGAAAAGTTCTAAAAGGGTATTTGAAACAGAAAAAGGGTCTCTCACTTAGCTTCAAACACACTCCTACTGGCAGTGCATGAAACCCACCATAGTCTGGGCCACTTCTGGACTAGGGACATAAAGTGCTGCTTGCCATGGCAAAAACAACTGCACCCTTTCTCTGGAGAAAATAAGAAGAGCCTTTGAACCAAGCTGAACTAGTTTAGGATAAACAGAGTGCATTTTTAGGAAAAGCCAAAGCTTTGCCAGCACGAACCATCCAGTTTGGGACCACTAATGGCCCCAGGACAAGTGCTAGGAGCTTATCTGACATCTGTAATAGGTAGCATTACTGTCATCTATCAGCTATAAAGAGGCCATATATGCACAAACAACATGCCTTTAACAAACAATCACAGGCTGAAACTATTCCTGCCAAACAAAGGAAAAAGAAATTCAGACTTTTTCAGCTACTCTGCTGCTCAGTTTTCATGGAGTACCAAGAAGAAACAGCAGTAGGTCACAGGAAACTGTCTGAGCTGCCTATTCTCCAAGCTTCTCTGGTTGAAGCAGCTTCAGGCAGTCTGCCCA
This sequence comes from Notiomystis cincta, assembly GCA_013398075.1. NCBI lineage: Eukaryota > Metazoa > Chordata > Aves > Passeriformes > Notiomystidae > Notiomystis > Notiomystis cincta. The sequence goes on from VZRX01022685.1 coordinate 97,594, forward strand.
GAGCACAGCCACAGAGCCTACTTTGAGCATGATTAGAAGTTTAGTCACATGAAATATTAAGCAAGGCTGAGACACTCATCTCACCCAAAAGCTGCCTTTAGGAGGGTCTGACTCACTGACCTATATCCATCTGTGCCAACTGATAGTAAACTGTCCAGTGATGGCCCTGGGGTTTATGGGCTGAGACACCTCAGCTATGGCAATACGAGCTTAGCTGGTCATGCAAAGTTTCAGGAGGTTTCTACCTGACAGAAGACGGTCCAGCCTATGCTTCCAGAAGCCCTGAAGATTTAAACAGCCTCGTGTTGCTAGCAGGAGAGGTAAAATTGCTTTATAATGCTGTATGTGCAGCATAGCAGGAGTAAAAGATGCAGACAGCCACTCTCACACAGCAACATGACTTGAAGTCCACATGTTTCATTTCAACACCCATTCCAAAAACAATCCTCTTGAGTCAAATATTTCTCTCTAGTGCTCTGAAGAGCTCCAGGTGATGAGTAATTCGTGATAGTTCTGTGTCTGAAGCCTCTTTGTCACTTTACATCCCACACAAATATTGTGTCAGACATCTTTATTTGCTGTGTTGCCCAAGTGTACAAATAGTGAATGTAGTTATAGAAATCCAAAATATATTGTAGTAGAAATCTGTCTGGGAAGTGGAATGCTAAGATATTAACTTTATAAAATTATTACCCTTAAGTCACTCTCACTTGCAAGTTTTAAATATATCAGGGCCATGAAGAGACAGATTATGATCCTGCAAAAAAGGAGTTCTCAGTCAACTTTTTCTGCTAGATAGAGTCAGTCAACAGCAAATTAATTTCTTACATTTGACTCATTTTGAGTTATCAGCCAACAGGATGTTAGCTACATCCAGACAATTCATACACAATTCAGCTCCCATTTATACCAACAAAGTCAATGTATCACTATCAACATACTTAAGTATTAGTGAAACAATCTCAGTGATAATATTTATTTTAAGCTAATGAAGTCAACCCAATAAGTTGCCCCTGGCCATTGAGTGCAATTGATGCTTTTGTCACATTTTCAGAGTAAGACTCCTCAGTTCTTGAACAAGTCAATACAGCTCTGCAGGAGAGACACATTGTTCTGCAAAGGAAGAGAATTAGTTTTAGATGAGGATGACCATTAATTCAAATCCTGCCTTTCACAGTGAAGTAGCTTCCCAAATAGAGGGTCCATCACAGGATTCTGTAGCCTGTGCCAATGCTAAAGGTCTCCTACTGCAGAGATGAGCATTCAAGAAGTAAAGAACCAAAACCAGACCACACAGCCTGCAATCTGCCTCTTCCTGCAGGCCTGCAACCATGATTCAGTTTGCAGTAAGGAGAGGGGCAAGAGGCAACAGGAAGCTTTTAAAGTGGGCCAGACTGAGCAGTGTTGTCAAGGCCTTTGTGTCACATTCCAGGTCAGAACTGAAGTAGCTGCCTGTGGTAAAGTCCAGTACCCTCAGGGTGTGGGACATTAGACATTGCTTCTCAAAGGAAGCTGAGGATGCACAGTTACTGCTTTGTTCTCTACACTAAGTTAACAGACCCTTCAAGCCTGCCTAGCAAAGCTTGGCAGAGGCTGCTACAAAGCTCATGTCCCCTCCACTGACAAGCCAAGTGACAAGGACTGACAGCCTGATCACAAGCTGCAGGATGTGCTCCTGTCCCAGCACTCAGGAGCACTGGAAGCATCACCCACTTCTAGACACAGTAGGGGTCAAACCCCAGAGACGAGGCTGCCTGATGGGAAATCAGGTGACCCAGCAGATCCCCCCAGTTACACAATACTCACTCCTCTCAACCTAGGCCTGTTAAATTCCAAAGAGAACACACCTTTGCATGTTTTATTTCCAGTTCTGCCATTTCAATTAAGTTTTTGCGGAATGCTGCTATTCTCTTCTGTTTGAAGCTCATCAGTTCTGTAGAAAAGGAAAAAACCAAAGGTAAGAGAGATATAAAAGTGTGACAAGTTTCAGTAATGCCCCTTACGTTCCAGGAGTTCTGTTGTGCAGCTCAAATTAAAATATTTGATCAAAAAAGGTTCAAGAGTTAGTCTTGCTGTTTTTAGACAGAGATGCAGTCATCACATGACACACAGACAGTCCAAGACAGAAAAGCTTTGTAGGAAGACAGCTGGAATAAATCAGAAAAAAGTCACACAAGCTCTGTTAGAGCATAGAATATTTAAAAGCCAGATACATTAGAGGAGCAGTATGTGTACCATGAAAGCATATATTCTCTGCTTTATATTGCCCTTATACACTCTTCTACTAAGAACCAGTGTTTGAAACTCTGTATAAGGCACCCAGCTGTACTGGGACAGAGCAAAAGCCTGTTTGCACAGTTCTGACTGAGATAATTAGTTACCTTCTACTACCTATGTAGTTACATTCACATGGAGGCTGAAAGGTCCAGAAAGCAGATACAAGTGGCTTATAAATAAGGTTTGTATTGTACTGACACTGCCCTGCTACAGAGAATTGTTTTAAAAAATGTTTAGCTACATTGGTTTTACAGGCAGCTATACTGTCCTTGGGATGCCCAGACTATTTGTTCAGGAGTCATCAGTAGCTGAAGGTCAGATGCAGACCTTGACTGCATTAAGCTCTCCTGTAAGTGTAAGTACAGCAAAGGCTGTTTTACCTTGTTTTGCAGATTCTGAAATCTTCTCAAACTTCTGACAGCAATCCTGTTGATATGCCTCAGCCAGCCTGACGTCCTTGCTCTTTAGTCTGGCTTTGTCTAGAGCTTTGTTTGAGTTCTCATAGTCAACAAGAGCCCTGGTTCGTCTGTACAGAAGATCCTGAATAGACAAACAGCACACCACAGCCTTAGCAGGATTACTTCTCAAACTGAGGTTGCAACCACCTTAGCAGCAGGAGGTTTCACTTCTTTCAGCATCAGATTCTGCTTTTTCCAACCAGCCATTACAGCCTGCTCTTGGTAGCCTTTCACAGTGCAGCACTACATTTTCAGGACAGCCACTTACACCTTAGTCAAGGAAATCTAAGGGCTGCTATAAGCTTCATTTCTTCCCTTAAAGCAGATTGTCCTGCTGTAAGGTGGATCTCCACTAAGAATGAAAAACACTTTCTGAATTCCCTCAGTCTGCTTCCAGCATTTAATTTCTTGGAGATCTGACAGTTGGACTGAAGCACTGCACTAACCTAGACAGGAGAAGTAGTAGAGGTCTCTGAGCAAATCCCTTTCTAATCTAGCAGGAGTATAGCTGTGATGTCTAAATAACCATATCTGCCACTGAGGGAGGCTGTAGTGGATGTTCTGGGGTACCTGACATTACAGGTGAGACACTTGATGAAGAGACCCAGTAGATTACACCTAGATACCTTTTTCCAGCTGTTGAGGGTTAAGTTGTCTCCTTTTGTTAGGGAATTTTGTCCCACAAAATTCCCAAGGAATGGTAATGACAGGTACATAAGGAGAACAAAAGAAGTGGCCAAGCCCGGGAAGCACCTGGCTGCATTTCTCTGTCTGAGGGTTTCTCAGAAAGGGGCCAAGATACAGCGAGAGTTGGGGCTGGAGAAAGTTGGGGAGGGGCAGCTGGGGCTCCTCCTTCTCTCGGTTTCAGAGGAGAACACTCGGAGCTGCCGCCTGGGGAAGGGAACTCGCTGTTCCCACCGCAGTCCAGCCCAGTCCGCTCCGCCTGCCCTGGGTGAGCCTCTGCTCGGGAGAGCAGCCCCTGAACTGGGGCCCTGTTAATGCCTCGCTGAGAGAGGGACTCTTTTCACCTGGGGGCCCCGAGATCCTGAACCCGCCTCTCCCAGCCCTGACCGGACCGGGCTGCCGCCGCCCCAGCCCCACCGCTTCTTCAGCACTGCTCCAAGCTCCTGCTGCACCAGCCCTGCACCCTCCACCTGCTGAGACACTCCAGGATTTTTTCCAACCACAGCCATGGAATTCCCGACATATCTTGTCCCCCTCCCCCCAGGATTTTTGCCGGCCCAGCCGCCATTGGCTCGTGCTCCCCGCGCTGCCCCACAGCGCCCCCTGCAGCCGCGGGGGAACCATCGCCCCTGCCCTGCCCAGCGGAGCCACAGCGCCCCTGCCGGCTGTGAGCGGAACTGCACCGAGGGGGAAGTGCCTGACAGCCCAGAGAAGGCTCTCGGTGGTTCTGGTTCTGTTCGGTGTCACTGCCACAGCTGGTGGCTCATATACACACTGGTAAAGAGCTGTTATTCCTATTCCCTATCTTTGCCTGAGAGCCCCTTAATTTCAAAATACTAATAATCCAGAGGGAAGGGGTTTACATTTTCCATCCCATGGAAGACTCCTGCCTTTCTTGGCAGACATCCTGTCTCTCAAACCGTGACATCAGCATAGTCATCCATCCCATCAAATCAAATTTTCATTAGAAAAGAGCTGTCAGGAAGGGTTTTGCAGTCACATCAATCTACCAAAGCCCTCTTGGAAGTCCAGATTCCAGTAGCCTTCACATGTTACCACATATTTGTGCTAAAGTACTCTAAAAATCCTGAAGTAAACCCTAACTACTAATTAGTCATCATTGATTTTATTGGCAGGTCCATCAGTACTCAGGCAGGGGACAGGAGAGAAACTGCTGCAGACTTAAATTCAGTTTGCTCTAACTTACAGAAATTTAAAGAGTTCTTCCACTTTACATGCCAAAGAAAAACTGGTCCAAGGCCTTCTGTAAGTGGCTGGGCTCCAGCTAGCTAATATATAGCTTCTATATTCTGCTGTGGTTTAAGAGTGTCAGGTTTCTTAGGCAAAACAAGGGTCCACTTTCCTGTCTTCTTAAAGCACAAATAATACCAGGAGTGAGTCATGTTGCCCATAACAAAACCAAGCTTCAAAAAGAAAACTATTCTCACCTTAGCAGCTTCTATATTGAGCATGTAGTATCTCAACAGTTCAGAGAGCTTTAAGTCTTCATCAGACGAAACTCTACTCTCTACCTTCTGCAGAAGGAAAAAGAAAAAAAAAAAATCAGTTAGTTGGTGTGTAACAGAGAACAGCAACCTCCAGAGTCAGAGATTCTTCTTCCCCACACCTGCCCCCAGCAAAGCTTCTCTTACCCTGAGTTTCTCAAAGAGCTCTGCAACTTTCAACAAGTACCTAGTGAGGGAAAAAATGCATAAGTAAGTTTAAGATACTTTTCAGTCTGATAAATGCCAGGATCAATTGGCAGCAAAACAAAAAGCTGAAGGCTGGAGTTTACTCCTGTATACAGATACAAACAAGGGCTTGAAAGAAACTCTTTTAGGCAAAACCTGGACAAAAGGTTCAATGTGCTGGATTCCAGCCCACCAGAGCAGTACAGTTGAGCAGCTCAGTGCCATTTAATGTAACAATGCTGATCTCCAGAGCATAAAGGTCTTGTGGGGAATTTCCCTGCTGCTGTCCAAGAGGGATGAACTGACTTGTTTATTCAGCTATACACTCTGTTTTAACAAGGTCTTGGTAAATTGATAACAAAGCCAAAAGGTGGAAGAAGTCACCTCAAAAAAGGTGACTGGGTTTCCCCAGCTTAAAAACCCCCTACTATTCTGGAAGTGCAAAGGTCCAGAAGATAGTGCAGACCTAGTGCAAGCTGACCTAGTGCAGTTATATTTAAGAGCACAGTAGAACACACATGCATAAATCCTTTCTTCAAGGGTCTTTAGCACTTTGTGACCTGAAGAGAATCAAGGAGATTTCTGTTTAGGAGTTTGATGACCAGCACAAGTAACCCCTAAGCCACAACTGGCAAGAGATTAACTAGTTCAGTAGGTGAAAAGGATAACATTAGGTCTGCCACAGCAGGAGTGCCAGAAGAAGGAAAGTCTTAATGCCACTTGCTTGCAGTTGAAGAAACCCAAAACCACCTATGACTCAATCCTCTGGATTTTACAGAAGAAACTTGGTATTCCCAGACTCAGGATATGTTTATGAACAGTTAGAATTGCTTACTTTTTGATAACTGTAGGCTCTTCTAATGCCAGGCTGTTCAAACAAGCTGAAGTATAAATATAGTCATCTGCAACATCTGCAAGAACAAGACAAGGTTTTCAGGCTGAAATCAGCAAAATTGCATGATCTCTCGAAAGGGCTTTGAAAAGATTCACTTTTATGAGATCTTGTCATCTTATCTGCTTTTGCACATGCATCCTTGATTCTGTTGTAGTAGTTCACAAGAAAGGTCTTCTCTTGCTCAAAAAAATCTTCTACTTCCTAAAAAAGAATATGACCTGTTAAGTCAGTAACTGCAGAATATAAGCTCTTCTCTATTTTGGGAAGGGCCAAAGAAACAACCATAGCCTGGGCCTGAGCCCCATCAATCCCTATTGAACAACTGTTCAAGACAAGATGTGAACCAAGAGTTTGGCAACCCAAATCACTTGGCAAGCTTCTTTCTCTCTGTGCAATGAAATTGGCACTCAAATACTGATGCAGGTTGTCTGAAGCAGTCAGTAAATTGGTATGGGACAGCCCTCAGGACTCCCATCTGCTGGGATTTTATTTCCTAGGCCTGCTGCTGTAGCTAAGGACTAAGCAGTTTACAAGCTTGTTTCACATCCACACCAACCATGACACATACTGTAATGTTTCATGACACTGTGGATAGAACAACAAGCTTATTGGGAAGTGCTGCCATGGCAATACAACATAAAAGCTGGAACAAGACTGGTTACAGGAGTCTTTGGTATTTGATCTTGTCTAGTATAACCAGAAACCCATAAATCATGTCTGTTCAGAGCTCCAGAGTAGGCAAAAGCCACAAGCACATTTCCTGAAGGTATAATTCCTTTCTCTCCACCAGTATCAGGCATTAAGGCAACTCTTCTGCATCCAGAAACTTTGATGATACACTGAAATTGAACACCCCAAAGCTCCAATGTCTTATTTCTATAGAAGTCAAAATTAATACAGGCTACTCCCCTCAACTGGGAGAGCAGTAACAAGGCAGGTTAAGGTCAGTAGCTGAGCTTCATGTACAGTAAGCCTGAAGCAGACAGGAGTAAACTCCCTGGAGCAGGAAGCAAGAAACAATCAAGATTAGGGTAAGAGACAAAGCAACAACCTTACCTTGACTCCAGAGAAGAGGACTTCATCAGCACTCTTTACTACACTTTTTAAAAAGCCACCAAACATCTCTTTAGTGTTTTTCCTCCGAACACTCAGCTGCAAGAGAGAGGCCAAAGCAGCTTTAAAGTTATACCCGGGGAGGGGGGGAAAAGTGACTGTTTTGACACTTGCAATGTAGTAACATTTAGCATATGTCAGAGTAGGTTGATTTCCAAACCGTCCAAAATACTCATATAAAAATGTAACACGTAACAAATGGCTTGGCTACAAGTAGTTCAACTATTCTGGGCCACGGATTTTTCCCATTCCCAGAAGCAGCTCAATTTCTCCTTGCATCTCTTGGATCAGCATCTATCACTCATAATTGGGTGTGACAAAACAGATACAGGACTGACATTAATACCCTTCCATTCCTCCATCTTAGGACCACACAACACAGCACAGGTACACCTGAGCCATTCATGTTCTCAAGACAGGCCAAGGTGGCTTCCTAACCAATTTGACAAGGATTTAGAAACACTGTGAGATTTGTAACAGAGAAAGGTCTAAAGGTCAGCTTTCATTCTTCAGTCATCTCATAGAAATACTTGCAATATCTACTTGCTGATGCTGCACATAGAGCCACAGAACATTCTGACTGTGCCCTGCAAAAACAATAGCACTCCTAACAGTCTGCCTCACTTGGAAAGGGAAACAAGGAAAAAAGTCTCACGTCCTGGTCATACTCCAGGAAAACATGGAAATTGCGATCTTTGCTGAGCACAGGATGAGAAGCAATCCGCTGCAGGAAGATCTCATGTGAGGAGACAGTCTTCTTGAAGACAGCAAGGTATTCACTGCAAGGAAAGAACAGACTGAGATCCTCTCTTGTCCTGCCTTCTTTAATATACAAAGAATTGCTTTAAGTTTACCTCATGAAAATATTTAACTGCAGGCTTCTGAAACAACTAGCTCATGATAGTGAAGCTACTTTCAATCTCTTCAGCTAGGAAGTTTCCCAGCCTGAAAGCTGGAAAAGCTGGGCAACTCCCTAGCTCCAGGATTTTCAAAACACCCTTCAAAACAGGGACACTCGAGATCAGTTATCACCAAATGAGTTGCTCTCCCAGGAGGCTTCTCCAAATGCAGCTTTTGGCAGTACTCATTTTACTTACGCTTCCAGCTCTTGCTTCATTTTGGCAAACTCTTCTTTTGTCATAGATACTTCTCCTTCCCCCAGCTTCTGCATCTTCTCTCTGGGACCATCAAAGTCAGGCTTTGAAGGTGCTGGAGGTATCTAGGCAGGGAATTGGTTAGTCATGGATATTATGAGTTTATAAGTTTTCCAAGATGACTTTTAGCCTTCTCTAGAAGGAGGCTCTTTTGCCTGGTCATGGGCAAGTGTGGTACAGAGTGCATGATCCTGGAGTTCTACAAGAATGTTGACATCTAAGTCCCTGGTTTGTGTTATCCCTGCCCCAGGAGGGAAACCAGCCTGGAGAAACAGCTTCTGTAATCCACCCCCTAAGCAGCCATCTCCTAAAGAATTATGATAGGAAGGGAAGACCATATTTAATAGATTATTTCAGTGTGCCATCTTCAGGCAGATATTAATATCACCACAGAGTCAAGGATTCTCACAGCATCTTTTGCTGTTCCAAGCTCTATGGAACGTTAACACAAATGCCATAGCACACAAGTTGTTTAGAAATTAAGGCAACAGGAAGCATAGGGAACACCCAAGTCACAAAACACCAGTAACACTGGTAAAACATTCTTCATGTCCTTATTAGTAGGCACTTTAGATTGCTACAGTTTTTCAGTTAGAATCACATTCTTTAGGAAGTACTTACAATGAGTCCTGCATACTCTTCAGTTTCAGTGAGTGTATCATGTAACCACACGAAGTCTTCGTGCTGCCTTGTAACTGAAAACTCAGGGCTTTGAAAAGCTGGCAGTGTAGTCTGGAAGAGAATATATAGAAGCCCTACTGTTTTGTAAATCAGTGCTTTTTAGAAACAGTTCTGCCCATTTCCAAAGGAAGCTATTCTGCTTACTAAGAGCCTTACCCACTCCCATTTAGCTGAGCTGGCACTTACTCAACAGTACCACTAAGGAGACTGTTAGAAAAAAAAAGTACTGTAGAACAGCATTAATGCAGTTTGTTTTGTGACATTTCAAAGTAGCTTACTTCCTACACCCAGCCTTCTGGTGTCTAGCTAGGATTCCTTAGCAAAGCCAACCTAACCATCAGCTGCTTGTTTCTGTTTAGAGAGTTCAAATCTTAGGAACTCTGAAGTTTCTGCATACATATACACATCCTCAGGCCACCTTTAAGTGGAAAATCTCCATCTAATTAGACTTTCTTCATTGCCAAGCCCATCTTTGCAGGTATGTGCACTGCAAATACATCTGTTACTTTGCACAGCCTCTTTTTGCCCATGACCTTACCTTAGTGTGCACAGTGAACTTCACTCTGTCCTTTTCACTTAGAGCATCAGGGATATCAATTTGGAGAGAAGGATCAACATTCAGGTCTACAGATACAGACCTCACCTGCAAGAGAATTCACAGAATAATCCTTGATCAAGCATCAAGTAGGTTTAATGAAGCTGAGTGATCATCAGGTGTCAACAAGAGCCACACTGCACTACACCCCTGCCTTCAGGTACAGCACATAGGACCAGAACTGCTTTCCCAGTGCTTCAAAGAGCCTTAAACAGGGCCAGCATCTTCATTTGGGGGCTTATTTCCTCATTCATTCCAACAGCCTAGACCCAGTGCATCATTTCAACCATACTTAAACTTTTAAAGAGCAGTGGAATAGCATTCTCAGTTGAAGATCCTCCAGCTTACACATGAAGACTGTCTAAGAGGCCCTCCCTTGAGTGCTGCAGCCTAACAAATCATTGTTATGTTCTGCATAAGGGAGAAACTACCAGAGCTCAAGGTCACACACAGGAAGTTTGCTGAAGAGCAACTGTCAGAGCCAGGAGGAATGCTGAGGTTATGCTTTGGAGATAATTCTGAAGGCCTTCTCAGAAAAGCAGGCTAGAGAACTGCGCCAGGACTGCTGTCTCACCACTCTGCAGCACAGACCACACCAGCCAGGAAGGAGCCCATTCCTACCACTGCTGTGTACATGAAGTTTCAGCACCCAAACCCACAGGCAAATAGTGCCAAGATCTGGATCTGAGCAATCCTATCATGTCACAGATGGCTAAATGCTGCCTCAAGCCTCTGCAAAGCTGCCTAAGAACTGATAGGCTGCCTGTTATAAGGTGAAGCTTTGCTTCCAAAAGGCTCTGGAAGCTCCCTCTCCCTCCCTAGGCTGGCCATCTGCAGCCCAGATCTGGTATGTGACAAGTCTCTCTGCCTGCCTGCAGAGGACAGAGCTGCCAGGACAGGGAGCATTTGCCCCTGCCACTGCTCTCCCCTATGATCAGACTGCTGTGCATCAGTGAGGGATACCCCAGGCACTGCACCCTCCAGCCATGTTGAAAACACTTCTATTTACTGCATCCTCTCTGTTACCTAGAACTAAAAAGAGACAGGTAAGGGATAAAACTTTTTAAGCCTTATGGCTTGCAATACATTGATATTCCTAGAAGATGGGAAGGACAGAAGATTTTTAGCCCATCCTAGGCATTGCCTTGGCAGCAAGCACACTTACAAAGCATGCCCTGGAACACAGTTCCTAGCAGTCTCAGGATCCAAAAGGACATTGTGGGACTCCAAGCTCTACAGGGATTCCAAGAGTAATCACTTCCCTCCAGTCACCACTTAGGACAGACTATTATGTTGCCATGCAGGCAGGCAATTCTGGTCCTTGCTGTGCTAGGAAGGCACAGGCCAAACAGAGGTGCACAGTTCAGAGGTCACTGACATGGGTTTGGGCAGAAGCTGCCCCACTCAGGCACTGCAGGAAGGACAGGTAGAAGGACACCAGTTAGGCATTAGTTTCACTGGGAACATTAGTTTCATTAGCTTGCTGTCTGTTGCCAAATGAAAGGCAAGTTGGTTGGTGTTTCCCATTTCCCAGGCAGATAACAGGACCAGCCAAAGCAGCAAGATACAGACCCCAGTGTTTTACATCCTGCTTACTTCTATTTGCTGTCCAAACAGGATCAGCAGTGCTAACAATATGAACTGCTGAGTCTGGAAAGTATGATAAGCCAAAGGAAACCATTTCCTCTCAGCTAAACTAAGGAAAGGATTACATAAATCAGACAGTCCTGAATTTGTGAGCTTTCTCACTAAGTCTTGTGGAAAAAGCAGCCCATGATTAGATGCTGTCTAGGCCCCTCCAGGCCTAGTAGTTGCCTACACAAGAGACACACAAACATGAACATTAGGTGGTCCTGCTTGGTCAGATTAAAGCAGTTAACACAAGCACGTGTCTCCTGCACAAACTGCAAATAGGACCTGGAGCTATATGAAACCAAGGACTGCAAGACCCCTGGTCTGCTCTAGTCCTGTGAAGGTCACTGTGGGCTCCTAACTCCAGGCCAGAGACCTTTAGGATTACACAATCATGGCTCAGACTACAAAGGGAACATTCACACTCTCTGACTTCAGGAGGCGGGAGCGCTTTGTTTCCCGACAAAAAGTGCTGGAGTAGCACTAGTCTCCCGAAAGGGGGGAAGTGGGAAGCCCCACTCTCGTCACCACAGCTTTGTAAAGCACCAGCTCAGCGAGCACCCAGGGCAGATGTCCCACACCAACCCCTGACCAACAAAAGCACCCGCTCTCCAACAGCTCTGCACGCAGGACCTTTTGTGCCACCATCTCTCCTACACACATCCTACAGGCAGGAATGGGGACCAACCTGCTTACAGTCACATGAGGGCTGTGCAGAGCAAAGGAATTAAACCTCCAACTCCATGCTGAAGGTTTGTCCTTTTACCACAGCAGGCATCCAACCCAAGGCTTTCCCAGGTCACCACTCCATCTGAACTCTGGCAGCTCCTTCATATTCAGAGGCATTTCTCTGCTAGGACATCACTGCTTCCTCCCTGGACTCCAGGCAGTGGCTCAAGAGAACTGAAGTTTCCCCATCCAGTTACCAGAAACTAGTCTGTCACTCCATACCCTCAAGGGATACAATCCAAGCTCAGCAGCTGGCAAGGGATTATTCCTTACTTGTCACAGATGCCCAAATAGGCACAGAGAGCACACAGAGGGGAAACAGCTGGGCTGAGCTGCAAACTGAAACACTCATGCAAAGCCAGCACAGTACTCTCACTTTCAACTCTCATTTCTCTTTTCCAGAAGTAGCTTCTCTGGTTTGCAATGCTCCAGAAACTCTTACAGCTTCTCTGACACCTCCCACTTCCAGACTCCGAACTCATCAGTGACTTGTTTCAGGATTCCTGGGGTTTCTTGAGGATTCAAGCAAAACTACTCCTTGTTCAGTACAGATACTGTCCACCTGTCCAACTTGGAAATGAGAACAACACAAAGTAGAGCCCTTCACAATAACATAGATATCATATTTGTTAACATTTCTAGGTTTCAGGACCAGAAGGCTAAAAATAGATATTATGGTACTAATTAGGACACTATGATAAACACCTGATCTAGAAGCCCAGGAAACAGCAGAGATCATTACTGTGCCCAATCCAGGTAAAATTTCAGAACGCTTGCTTTTTTGTACTTGTTAGAGATGCTAGGGAAAAATAAAAATTGGATCACTTAAGTACAACGCTGTGGTGACCATCAGCTACCTGGGCTTCTGCTTGACAGACATTTCTGATCAGGCCTCACTCAAATGCAAACATGTCTTGATACTTGCAGGCACCCACTGAAAGGAAATGCCCTCAGCCACTGAAGTCTCTTAGTTCTGGTGAGAGGCCTGAGCTGCTGCTTTTACAGTTCCACTCTTTGCAGTTTTAGCATCAGCTCCGGATAAGTCGATGTCACTTCTGCATTCTAATGAATCCACCAGTGCAAGCAACTTCTGACCACTAGTGAAACATGAATATGTATTTGTTCTCAAAGACAGATTTATCCAGGGGTGTTCAACATAGCAAGGCTCTTGGAAGGAGCAAGGAGCCTTTCCACAAGGGCTCACATGTCAAAGCTTTCTGCTTATTGTCAGCAACCTTTTAAAAACCTTCTCTCCTTTACTGATCACCTCCCTGCTGTCATTCAGGCAACAGCCCACAAACAAGACTTCAGTAGTAATTACATCTGCCACTAGCTAGAATCCATTACTTTTTACACAGCAGGCTTCCTAATTAAAGCTGTTTAGGTGCTCTCCAGAGAGCACCAAAAAAAATCATTATGTTTTCTGGCAGTTTATACAGAGCCCTCAGAGGGCTTTGTTTCAACACCCAGGAGTTAACCAGCAGAGGATCTGGCCAGCAGATATTAGCAGCATTAGCTGCTGGAACTACATTTTAGTCATATTCAGCACAAGCAGCTTAAGTTTCCTTTTAATCAGGATACTAAAAGGACATCTGAAAGTGCTCTGCAGGCATGCAGCACTACAGAGCCAACCGAGTACATGTGAAGCTTGGATTTTGCAGCCTCTGTGGCAGGTTTGCTCTCACCACTCTGACCCTGAGCTGAACAGTCCTGAAGTGGTTACATACAGCCAGGAAAACTGAACTAGTGCTTACTTATGCTATAAAAATGCTTCCCCAAATTTGTGACTTTGGACTGGAGAACTCCACTGATGCAAAGGTTTAATTATTTTGCTTAAAACACCAGCAAAGAGGGAATAACAGCTCAGTGTAGTCTCACTGAAATGGCATTCCTCAGCAAATGCACTGCTTGCCAAGGAAGCAGAAGGCCCAGAGCACCTGTTGCCTCTTGCTGTGCTGGTGCTCTCCTGCCAGAGGGATCTCTGCATCACTCTCTGCAGAAACCTGCAGGTCACACGCCTCCTGACAGAGGGAAGGACACTATAAACATTCAAGGATGCCACCTTCCAAGCAAAAACCTCACTGGCTCACCCTGTTCCATTCAGCAGCACATAAGACACCTCCACTCAAGCCACAGCTTCCTCAGTTGGAGGGGTCAAGCAGCAGCTTTGGCCACACAGGGCAAGCCCCCATGCGCCTGCAGAGCACAGCCTGGGGCTGAGCACTCCTGGCCCAGCTCAACTGCAAATGGTGCAACAGCAGCAAACCCCAAAGTCACAGTCAGCACCCCCAAGAAGGCTTTGCTGAGCTCCCACAGTGAGACCTGAGCTGGTGGCAGGGAGTCACAGGAACACAGCAGCCTCACCCTGCTGCCTTCACCTCCCATTAGCCCCAACTGCTGGGCCAGCTTCGAGGAGGCTGCATGTCCTTGAGAGTGCATTATCCCTACCCAGGAGCTGTCACCTTGCTAGCAGCTCACCTCCCCACTTGATTTCAGGCCCAGCAGCATTCAGAAGCAGGTTTTTTTTTGCTAAGCATAGGCAAGATCCAGTATGGTCTCATTCCTTCCAGAACATGCAGCAGAATTTGTCCAGCAGAGAATCACTGTTTGTGAGTGACAACAGCAAGTCCCAGGCCATGACACAACATTTTGTCTTCCACTGATCACTTTGAGAAAGAGGAGCTATAATACACACTCAGTATTTTGATCTAGAACTTTTTAACTGCAGGCTGAAGTCTTAAATTAAAAAATACCAACTTATTTACTGAAGCTTAGCTTGGAAGTCCTTCTACTCACTTCAAATTCTGAAGTGCCTTTTCCTTCCCCACAATAGATTACATTTTATTTTCCACTGCACTTCCAATCACCCTTGTCCTCTTCCTACATATCCTGATCCCCTCCCGCTTTGCCACCTCAGGGTCAGTTTTTAGTTCATACTTAACAGTGGCTCCTATTTAAGTTAATACCTAATGAAGTTTTCTTTAGAGGCATGAGTTTTATCTACTGGTCACACACCAGTTCCATGTTGCTGTTTCTTTGCCTAAACAGGAACAGACAAGATAGGAGCATTTCTACCCTCCTCCATGCTGCTGGAATCCCAAGACAGCCCTGTAACCTAAAATGAGCTAGTCCTTGTCTATTGAGCATCAGAGTTTAAAGCTACTCCAGACCCCACCAAGAGAACATCTTCCCCTCCCCCTCGATATTCCTGTCTGAGTTAGAAAGGCACATAAACACTCAAAAGTTACCAATTGCTGCAAGAGAGTTGATATTTGACCTTCCCCTCCAGTATTCTCCAAGGGCAGACACTTTAATACAAAGAGTTTCACATGCAGCAGAAAAGAATTAAAGCACCGGCAAGCTCACAGCTCAAAGCAAGCTACTTAGAAAACACTTGTTCTCCAAACTTCTGCCTGTCCTACTGACTCAGGATTGTTTCAAAACAAGATTCATATGGAAGACAAGCAGAGAAAAGGAAATTATCCAGAAAAAGTTAATAAAGGCTGGTGTATTTCTGGCCCTCAAGTCAGCTAATTTACATGTCCAAAAAGCTGGAGAAAACACAGACTGAGGAGACTTGGAGCACACCTAACAGCTTAAAGCAGTCATCTTACTGCCAGTGAAGCTTAGTCACAATGCAAAACTACATTCAGATGTGACAATATGAAAGGCAAATAGGCACCTTGCTGACTCTTACAGGGCTGCCTTGCCTTCTTTTCAAGGTGTGTTGAGGGTAGTTATTAAACCAGGGAGTTTAGGTAGCTTAACACAGGCAGCTCGTCCAGTAGAAGTGGTAATTCCAATCACTGTCTACACTACATAAACATTAATTCACAAAGTTCCTGTTTCAGCATTTAACTCGCATTTCCTCTGAAAAGTTGAGAGTCTCAACCTTAGGAAACACCCTGCGCTGCTCTAAAGGGAAGACATGAAGCTCCTTGGCACTTAGAGCTTCAACGCTTCTCCGGAGAAAGGAAAGCCGAGAGAGCTGCTGCTGTGGCAGCCAAGGGGAAGGGGCAGCGCAGGTGAAGTGACGACCGACAGCCTACTGAACGCAGGGCACACAGCCAGGAGGGCCGGCCCCAGACCCGCCGGGGCAGCTGCCCCGCGGAGGCAGGGCCAGTTTAACCCCGCACAGCACGGTCGGTGCCCGCAGTGCCCGGGGACAGGTCCCGCTCCCGCATCCCCTGCGGGCCCGGCTCCCGCAGCTCCAGGGCCCCAGTTATCACCCTGCCCCCGCCTCGGCACAGCAGTGCCGCCCGCCCCGGCTCAGGGCAGCTGCACAGCCCTTCCCTTCTCCTCCTCCTCCTCCCCACTCCGCCTTTAATCCTCCCCACTCCCCTTTGGTTCCCTGGGCACCTCTCCCTGCAGCGGCTGCTCCCCACACTCGCCCCGGGCACCCTGACCCCTGCCCTCGGGAGACTCGGTGTGCAAAGGCACGAGGACTAAGGCGACGAGTATTTTAAAAACAGACCCTAAACGGAGCAAAAACATTAAAAACCTGTCGCTGCCCCAGTGCTGCCGGGGGCAGAGGGAGCGGGGCGCTCCCTCTCACGCCGCGGAGCCAGCTCGGCTGCGTCCTCACCGCCCGCCCCAGACGGACCAGGGCCGCCGCCCTCACCTTGTCCGGCGCGTCCCCATGGAGCAGCGCCATATCTCCGGGAGCAGACAACCACCCTCCACCTTTCTCTTTCTCCTCCGCCCCCCCACCTCCTCATATCAGCCGGGCGGGGCCGCCGCCGCCACACCCCCGGGGCACTCTCCATCTTTGGTGAGGGCAGGGCGATGCTTGCCTTCATCCAAGATGGCACCACGACGCTTTATTTTTTTGTCTTGCATTTAAAGGGTTGTGTTCTTTTCCTTAGAGCCTTTCAAATAATACCCAAAGAGCACGACATAGAGCGGACTCGCCGCTCTCGCCACCTTTCGGGGCGCTCCAGCAAAGGGAAAGGGGCTGGCGGGATTGAGGAACTACAAGTCCCATGAGGCAGCGGGCGGCGCATGTGGACTGAGCGCAGCGAAGGCGGCGGGCGGGGCGCGCCTGCGCGGTGGCGCCCGCGGCGGTGGCGGGAAGCGCGGCTGAGGTAACGCGGAGCCGCGGGTTGTGAGGGCCGCGGGGCCGGGCGGGTCTGAGGGCGAGGGATGGCCAAGGCAAGGGGAAAGAGGGAAAGCGGCTGGTGCTCCCTACGCCCACCCTGCCCCGGGGTCCGTCAGCGAACGGGCCGCATGGCCGGGCTGCCGTGGCTGGGCACGCCCGCGTCCGGTGGGGCTGCTTGTACAGAGTGGTTTATCCCCCTCTGCACAAGGGCGGGCTGTCCGGCACTGGCATTTTTCAGGCGTGTGGAGTTCGTGCAGAGAGTTTATCTACCTGAGGGCACTTGATAGTCGCTGGTGTTGGCCCAACTCTTTCACAAAAAACCGCTGACTTCGTGTTACAATCCACTAATTCCTTTCCCAGTGGTGATCTGGGAATGAAGCTCCAACTGGGAGCTGAAGCTTGTTGAAGCTACCCTTTGGTTCAGGGTAGCTCTGTGGGCATGTGCTTTAAAAGGGTTTGCTAAATTGTCTCTCTTCGTGGTCTAAACGCCCCAAAAGAGGGAGGTGTATTTTTAACCTGGATAGGTTCGATAATGTAGTTTGCAAACTGCAGGGAACTCACAGTTAAACCTTCATCAGTGGATTTGTTCTCCTCAAATTAGGGGCAACAGATCTGTGAGTGTGTTTAGCAGTGCTCTCTCTTGTTATCTCTGAAGTAAGCCAGTGCTTTTTTTTAGCTGGATAGGTGGCTGCAAAAAACATACCAGTTATTATCTGAAACCACAGTTGGAGGAAGGTTTTTATGGATGTGAACTTTTCCTTAAGTAATCCTTTCTACTTCCTTCAGTTAAGCCACTCATTTCTATCCTGGAAAAAAACTTCCTCAGTTGTGTTAACTCAGTTATTGTTGGAGCTGCAAAGTCAACCTGCTTGGGGAAGTTAAGTTCTCTTGCGTTTTTTTTACCAGGTTATTTTAATTTTTTTCAGTTCTTCAGAGTGGCTCATCATGCAACACTTGAAGCAATTCTGTCAGTCTTCAACCACAAACGCTTTCAGAGGGAAGGGAGACACTTCCCCAGAGGGAAATCTCAATTAAGTTCTGTTCTTTGTGCACAAGAATAGATCCTGACTACTCCATTTCTTTCTTGTAAGTTATCTGCACAGAAATGCCACTGGGATTTATTGAAAAACACATGATTCTTTATTCAGCTGGCACAAGGATTCCTTATTTCTTAGCAATCCTAGAACCTCTTTCCTTTTCTAAAACAGGACAGCAGCTGGCAAAATCTCCCTTTCCTGGTTTGGTTCATATGCTGCACAAACATTTCCACTGGTATTGGAAATTCCACAGGTGTATTCCCCAGCACAATACAGGCTGTTAAATCAAAATTCATACTAGCCACTGTGTCGCTCTAAATTAACTCTGGAGCTCGTAATAATCCATATTTCAATAGGCCCATGATTCAAAACTGATCTGGTATCAATTTATTCCTTAGAAAGTGTTGAGGGAGCAGCTTGCTGCAAGTGAATTTATGCTGAATCAGGTATCCTCTTGCTTCCTGCAGCTGGCACAAAGCCAGAATAAACTTTTTCTTTTGTGCTGTGGCTTTATGTAACAAAGCCACAGCCACTGGCCCAACATTTACTCTGTTCTGATTAGTGCACATCCACAGTGACCATTAATGAGCCTGTCAACAATCATCAGACAAAGCCCGAGAAACCACAAGCTTGGGTACTGCAATAAGAATATATTTTTCCTCTTTTATTTTAAATCTCAGCTCTAGCAGCTCTGTTTAGAGGTAAGCCCCAAGAGAGAAGAGATTAACTTTTCTGCAGTGGTGAAGGACAATATTTATGGATCCCAAGTCCAAGGTCTCAGCCTCCTGCTGCGAGATGCCTTGTTCTAATCAGCTGCCCCGTTTTTGGGAGCTGTTGTGTGTGACAGAGGCTCCCTCCCACGCTGTGGCCACTGCAGCTGTGGGATCTGTCCATACAAAGTAACTCCCCATGGCTTTGTTTCCCGTGGCGCCCACGGCTCTGGCAGTGTGGGAAGCGCTGTGTGAGGAGCGTGGGCAAGGAAGAGAGGAGGGATCATCAGGAACAGAATGCTGCTGTTAGCTGGCAGTGAGCAGGGCTTCTGTCTTTGCAGTGGATGGAGTGAGTGCCTTGGAATGGCGGACAGGTTTCTCCAGTAGGAGAACAGGGCCTCAGTTACCCTGTGAAATGTCACTATGGAAGTGTTACATCATATCCATGTGCAAAAACCTTCCTAGGGCTCAGCACCGAGGTTTCAGGGCAGCTCTGCAAGGTGTGCTGAGAATGGGTTTGCTTTTATGCTGTTCTTGCTTTTAAATTTCCTAAGTGTCTTTGAGCACAACTATGTCTGAAACTTGGCTTAGAAAAATACTTTTGTGTTTTCTTCTGAGCTTCTAAAAAAATTTCTTTGAATCTGAAAATATTTGCACTGCATCTGGTTCCTCTTTGGCTTTTCTAGCTTCAAGTCTCACAACTGTATATACTGCTGCTGTCTCTTTTCTCCTAGGTATACAAAAGAAAAACGTGGGTTTATACCCCATAAAGTACCCTGTCCCCACAATCCCCTCAAGTTGGTCATTCACTATGAACTTAAAGGTTTTAATACCTCACAGCCATGGATTTGCTTCAATCTCCTCTGCCTAGCTTTTATTTCCCCCATCCCTCTTTTGGGAGATTGTTTGTGGCACATCTGGTTTCAGTGCCAGCTTCCCTGGCATTTCTGATACTGTGGCTGTAGGGATGTCCTGTGATGCAACTTTTGCTCCTTGCAACAAATCTTCAAGTGTTCCAGATTTGGCAGGCCAGCAGCTGTTCTTTTCAGGAGCATTTCCTCTTTTCCTTGTTCCTTGATTCTTCCTCTTATTTGTCTGAGGAATAAAAGTGGTACAAGGTGTGTGAAGACACTTTGACCATAGCAATTCTTTGTTTGGCAAAGGGCAAGAATAGGATGGGGGCAGAGTTTTATGATTCTAGAAATCACGAATTTCTTTTTCCACAGGAGGAAAAAATACGGTAACCCACAGCCTGTTCCTGACAGAAGGAAGACAACTCTGACTGCTCACAAACACTTCTTGTCAGGATGCAATTCCTACAGATCCTGTCCAGGAAACCAGGGAGCCTGGAAATGCTTTTTCAAATACCATTATGCCAAAAGCAATTCCCATACACGTGTCTGTCTACCTCTGCATGTGTTTATAGTAAAAAGAAAAAAGGAAACAGTTATGAACAAGTTGACCAAGAAAAATACAAGAACTTGGTCCACTCTGTTACATCTTACAAAACCAGCGCCCAGACACCAGAGACGATACTTGAGGAAGACAATTTGTTATATGGGCCATCAGGTAAACACAGACTTCCTATTAAAGCTGGGACAAAAACTCCCAAGAATTGGGTTCCTTTAATAAACCCCAGCAAGAGAATTCTTCCTGTCAGCAGTGATTCAAACGTCCCCATGAAAATCGGGTTGCAAAGAACAAAGATGCCCAGCGTGACCCGCATCCTTCAGCAAACCCTCTCTCCACAGCAAGTCTTTTATCTGGAAAGATGGAAGCAGAAAATGATAGAGGAACTTGGAAAAGAGGGGTTTGAAGAGTATACCAAAAGTAAGTCTAGCCACAGTGTGGTTGCAGAGTAGAAGCAGTAGTCTGGATTGCTGGCAGGTACGTCAGGCCAAGTGGTTTGGAAACCCACGAAGTTGTTTCCATTTCATGAGAGCATGTTGTGAGTGCACCTCAACGAGCAAAAGCTCTGGTCTTTGTTCTAGGACCACTAAAATGGATTTAGAAATTTGTGGAAATTGTGAATCAGACTGTAGACATACTTTGCTCAACCCCATCCAACTTTCATTTAGTTCTCTATTTGCCAGTATCTGTTTAGAAATTGGTGTTTTCCCGCTGATGTTACTGAGCCTCTGCAGTTACTAAGCTACTTTGTAAAAAGATGGAAAGAGGCATTTTGAACCCATATAATCCTGGGTGTTTAAAAACCAGTGTGCCCTGCTCTTTATGGTGAGGTTTTTCAGTAACTGTTTGGTTTATCCAGTGTATGTATGAGGAATCAATGAGACTAAAAAAGTAAAGTAAGCATTAATAGAAAGGATACCATTTTCACTACTGGCAATTTATTTTCTGTTTCTTTACCTTCTCCCCACACCCTCAAACTTCCTGTACAAAAGCCAGGACTGGTTTAAGAGCTACATTGTGTCATGCATGGGATACAAATCTAAAGTAGCATCTACAATGTGAGGGGGTTTTCCCATTTTTTTTAGATCTTTTTCTCCAAGGAGAGCTCTTCCATTCAGCCCTGGAATCGATATTCCTGTCTAAAGAGACGGCAGCTAAGGAGCAGGGCGGGGATGATGTCGTGGCTGGCTACTTATCCAGTGTGGAACATGTCTTGGAAGACATCAGCGAGGTGAAGGCTCTGGAGAGCGGAGTTCACCACGAGACCCTTCAGTACATGGGCCTGGTCGACTGCGTGGCCAAGTATCGGTGAGGTGCCCTTCCCTAGAACTCCTGCAGTGCAATGCCATGGAGGCTGGGGGGAAGCTGGACAGATCTCTAGGACTGGCAGACTGGAGGAAACCCCCTGGATGAACCTGATGGCAGAAGTGCTGTTTTTCATGGTGGGGAGTTCCTTACTGGAGAAGGGACAGGTTTAAGCAACCGTCAGCATTTTCCAGGAACTGCGGCAGGTTTTAGTAAGCTTTGGTTTTTAGGATCTAAACTGCCAGTGTGAAAGAGACTTGTTTAGACATAATAATGAGCAATGTGACATCAGGGTGAAACAGGCTGAGAGTGAAAAGTCTCATCCCTTATTTCTTCCTTGTGACCAACCTTAAGTTTAAAGCATTGTCGTGTCTTGTTCTCCTGTGCAGGGGCCGACTGTGTGTGATTGACTGGAAAACTTCGGAGAAGCCAAAGCCATTTCTACAGAATACTTATGACAACCCATTACAGGTTGCAGCATATATTGGAGCCATAAATCATGATGCCAATTATAACTTCCAGGTCAGTAGCCCTGCTGCATGCTAAGACAAGCAGCAATGCCTGTGTTGTGTTCATTTCTTCCTGCCTTTAGAACCTGCTGTCCATCATGGAAGTGTTGGTACGATTTGTAACAGAGGAGCCCAGTCTTAGAGCAGGTTAAAATGGCATACTGTGAAATAATTCCACTACTCCTGCTATTACTGCTGTCCTTGGCTGCCAGTAGTGAATTTTCAGTGGTTTTAAGTGTTCAATGGGACTGAGGGATGCTCAGATAAACTCCCAGGGACTTGGCATCTGGGCAATCCCCTGTGCTCTGTCCTGTGTGGTTTTTGCTTGTGTCAAGAGTAGGAAGGGGCAGGAGAAGAAATAAAGCAAAAGAGCCTGCAAACAAGAAAATGGTGTGGGAGGGCCTTGTCTGCATCCTGTCTTGCTGTATCCCACCAGCAAATGAGGGACTGAGGGATGCACTTGGTGTCTGGAAGCTGTACTGTTTCCTCAGGGAAAAGTAGTGTATTGTGAACTTCATCAGAAGACAGTGGAAAAACGTTTTTAAGATTCCAAGAGCAATTCTAGCCTGCCTGCTTGGCTTGAAGGATTTTTACCTCAATACAGATATTGAAGGGGGGAAATAGGAAGCAGAAGAGAGCAGGTTAATTAGTATGCTGTGCAAAGGACTTTCTAGAATACTGCAGAGGTCAGTGAACACAAGCACTCCACAGACATGATCCTTACAGAGTGAAATATGGGCTGGAATTCTGCTAGTAGCTTCCTGCCCCTCACTGCCAGTGGCTTTTTGGGATTTGGGATTTGTCAGGTGTGAAAGATGTCAGAACATACCTAAGCAACAATTTCTATCCAGACTGAAGCTGGAGAGTGGCATCAGTCTGGTTGTACGGCCCCAGGCAAAACCTCAATCTCTGGCAATTTTTCTGACACCTGCAGGGTTTAAATGTCACTCATCCTTAGAGTTCGTGCCCCCTGCTTTTCACTGAAGTTACTCAGAGCTTTGGGCTCGGGTGTTTTGGAGCATTTGAACGTTAAGTCTCCAAGTGTTTTATGGTAAGCCACGGCCCCTTTTTATTCTCCATTTCTTATGTGAGATGTTAGGAAGATGCTTTGCAGTGAGGTTCAGCTCTTAGGATTGCACACAAGCATTGGATTTCTGCCAGCCCCCTGTTTCTGCTGCAGGTTCACTGTGGGCTCATTGTGGTTGCCTACAAGAACGGCTCCCCAGCACACCCGCATTTCATGGACCCTGAGCTGTGCTCGCAGTACTGGAGCAAGTGGCTCTCACGCCTGGAGGAGTACATGGACAAGAACTGACCCAGACTGAGCACAAGCAAGTGGTCTGAGCACAGAGACAGAGGAAGAACTTTTGTTTAAATGTGCCACTTTCATATTCCTTTTTGAGTAACTTTGGCTAATTTCTTAATAGCAGGGTTCTCCTCCCTCCCCTCCCAAAAAGTCCAGTAACTTTTAAATGGGGAATATCTATTTGTATATATTGTAGGTGACCTCAGTGGTCCAGGCAGCACAAAGCCAACTTACTTAGCCTCTCTTTTTTATCCCACACAGTTTATACAGCCTGAGGTTGATAGAAAAGTTTCTACTATCAAGTAAAACTGCTTGATCAAATCATCTTTCTCTCGTGATTTTTGAGAAAAAAAAAGATGCTGCAGAACTGAGTCTTTGAAAATGAAGTTAGTGAACTAAAGCAAGACAACATCTGCAATGTATGAGCTGAGAGAAATGCAAATGATAAAGATATGGATGTAGTAGGCTGGGTTTCAGTCAGTTCTAGCTCATGCCATCATCAGGCTTGTTACTATTTGTGGTTTTTCTTACAGCTGCAACTGTAAAACCTGTGCTGAGAGTTACAATGAAAGTCCTCATTAGTTCTTCTTTAGAATACTGCAAAGTGGCCACTCAACAGAAGTGGCTCAGCAAGAGAGGAGCAGAATTGAAACCAACACTCAGAAATTTCCAGCAAGTGTTCTGAGAGGTGGGAATGTTGGCTGCTGCTAGTGGCTCCTGCAGGTTTCTTAGCACCTAGCCCACAGAAAAGCACTGTGAAACGGGCTCTGTGCCTTGGCTTGTGAGCCCTGTGCTGCCACTGCCTTAAGCTCTCCTGACTCTGCTGTGGGTCTGAGCCAGCAAGGAGCTCTTCCCGTGGAACAATCCCCAGTGTCAGGTGGGTGAGTTGCTGTATCAAAGCAGCCCTGTGGCTGTGAAGCCGGGATTCTGAGGGGTGAAGAGCTGCTGGTTGGGTTTGGGGGGCCATTTTTTATGGGGTTTTGTTTGGGTTTTTTGTTGTTGGGGTTTTTTTTCCAAATAAATTTGTGAATAAATGTTTTGAAACAGAACTTTTACTTTTGAAGCATATAACATCAAATTTGTAAAGCAGAGAATAAATCTTGATCATGTCAGGCAGTATTGCTCTGGAAAGCTTTTTTCTTCATTCTCTTTGTTTTGTATGAATTGTATATATGAGTTTTCAGAATACCACTGCAGCTTACAAATAAAATTATGGCCAACTCCTAAGCTTCAAAAAAATCAGCAGAACCTTAGCTTAAAAAACCAGAAACTTAAATCTCTGTTCTGCTTCATCTTGTGCCTCCAGAGTACCGAACTGTAGAAACCTGTGCAGTGAAACTGAGTTATAATGGTACTTCCTTATTCAAACCTGGCCTAGTGCTGTCATGATAACTCTGTGCTTCATTAGATTTCTGTCTAAAAAGACAAACCGTGGGGACTGAAAAGCTGGGTTCAAAGATGACACCATTAGGACACAGCACATGTGCTCAGAAGTTCAACAAGCATCTTCCCACAGCAAAAAATTTTAGCAAGTGGCTGGATTACTGTCAGTGTTCTGTGAAAGGCATTTTGTGAATACAAAGAGGCTGGGCTGAAGCAGGAGGGGGGATAAAAGGTGCTGAAATCCCTGGTTTGGTTGGAATTGGATAGAGGAGGCCAGTGTGGAACAGTTGGGCAATGTTTGGGTGGGATTGCTATGTTTGGGTGGGATTGCTTTCTTCATCAGTGCATCGCTCAGCCATCAGAGGTCTCTGAACCACGTAAATGTTCCACCTCATCCTGCCCCCTCATAAATAAAGACGGGTCTGGAGCCTGAGCAGTGTTGCTGGCTGGCACCTGTTGGATTTGTGTCTGTTTAACAAAAGCCCTGTGCCTGAGGAAGGCTGCCAGCAAAGTCAGTTTGAAAAGCTGTCCAAGTCCCTGTACAGCTGAGTCTGTACCTCCGAGAGCCAGGAGGAGGCAGACAGCCTTCAAAGACAGCAGCAGTGGAACTCATGTCTGGCACTTCTGAAAGCCTGGCTGCTGCCTTGGGCATCCCTGGTGAGCTCTGGGGCATTTCTGGAGCAGCACAAGCTGGATTGCCCTGTAACAGGACTGGCAGGTGGCTGTCACCGGTGTCATACAAACCCAAACACACTTTGTGACCAGTTTCAATTAAGTTGCCAGACTTGAAGTGCTGTGCCCAGGGCACTGCTACAGGCGCCCTCTGTCCTCTGCAGAAAAACCTGCTGGGCAGCCAGGGCAGTTACTTCAGCTGTGACATCCAGCTTCCCAGAGCTTTGCTCTCCATCCAGAGTGGGTTTTGCCCTGTGCCCTGCTAGCTGCTCCCTTTCTCTTTTGTTGTGAATCCTTCCTGTGCCCACCTCACTGTGCCCCTGGCTCTGTCAGCAGGGATGTGCTGTGGCAGTGGCACTGGAGGGAGAGCAAAAGCAACACGTGGTGCACGAGGGATAAAAACCCAACCCAAGCACACAGGTACACACACAAAATGTGTCTCTGGCTGGAGAGGGAGGGTGGGTTTCAGCCATGGGGAAGGACTGAGGTTTCAGCAGAGCTGAGCACACAAATCCCATGCAGTCAGGAGAACATTAATCCCATTGCAGAGTAAGCAACTTTTCCTTTACACTGGTCAGTTATAAGACCTGGGGGTTGGTGCACAAGCTTTAGCTCTTTCTGCAAATCAGAATCTTCTCATTTACCTCAGATGCTTTTTTTACCCTGCAAATTCCCATTTATTACAGTATTCCACAAATTTTCCTGCTGAACAGGATAAGTTTGTTCTTACCACAGTGTCATCACTTTATTATCCTCATTTTCAAGGTCCCAAGCACCAACAGTTGTGCTGAATTAAGTATTAATACCCTTAGGAATGCTTTAAGACCCCCAGAGAAAGTTTTCCCCACAAAAACCCAAGCAGGTGCCTGTACAAAACTGAAGCAAGTCAAAAAGATTTTTTTACAGTTCTTGCAAAGTTGCTCAGAATCTCTCACTTTAGCAGCAATGACACTGAAACCTCTGGCTATGCCTGTCTTTGTATTTTAGGTGGGAGGAGCCTTCTGTACTGACAGAGGAGCAGCCAGATTGGTGCCTGCAGTTTTGCACTGATCTCCTGAAGCAGACACGGGCTCAGTCCCCCTTTCACTGCATTGTTGTTGTATTAGTGAACAAGCACTTGAATATAAAAGAGGAAAAAAAAAACCAAACACACACACACCATAAAATATGCACAAAATTGCATTTTATCATGACAGAAAATACTTATTTTCAAGTCATTACAGTGCTTTCTTTGGGTTTCTGGGTTGCTATTGATGTATGTTAAAAAGATGTGGTAAAAATCCTCAAAGTGAGCATGGCAAGTCCAGGAACACCAGAGTTAAGATTTCACTTGCATATCAACTCGATAAAAGCAAGTTCATGGCTTAAAGTACCTAAGACACAACCAGAAGTCTGCCCTAGAATAATGTCATTTTCTAGTAGAGAACCTTTGGGAAGAAAACATTCTGCATCCTTTGAGAAGAGTTTCAACTCACCTTGGATCACACTTCCATAAATTGTTAGCAGACTGCACGGGGGGCAGAGTTAAGGATAGTTGCAGGTTTCAATTTATTTGTTGATACAATGCACTCCTGTTCTTAAGGCCCGTTAATCAAAGTTGTTTGGAACCACGTACCAGCAGCACGCTTACCCAACACTTTTCACCCACACCTCTCATACATGATCTGCGTGGGAGGCAACAGTTGCGACCTTCGGGAAACACATGGGGGGAAGGAGAACTTATTTGTCAGGGCTGTTCTGACCCGTGGTAGAGCTGAAACAGAAAACAGGTTGCCCAAATGCCATTCAGTAAATACTCCTTCCGAGAGGTGACAGCCTTTGCAAGCATTCCGTTTTTATTGGCCAGATAAAAAAAAAGTCTGATGTTTCCATCACAAAAGGGAATATTTCTGCCACGCTGAGGTTTTACCAAC
The DNA here is from genome assembly GCA_013398075.1 of Notiomystis cincta. Lineage (NCBI taxonomy): Eukaryota > Metazoa > Chordata > Aves > Passeriformes > Notiomystidae > Notiomystis > Notiomystis cincta. Next base: position 124,846 of record VZRX01022685.1, read on the forward strand.
ATCAAGAGAGTCCCGTTAACAAAAGCATCCCTTTAATTTCAGGTGTTTCTTTCGAAACTGTTCTTAAAAAAATAATATCTGTAGTCCTACATGTAAACTTCATTCCTGCCGAGCGCTGCGAGCCCCCCGTGTCACTCGTCCTTGCCGTCCTCTTTGGAGTTCCTCTGCAGGACGGGGCTCAGTTTGGTTTGCAGAACGGCCGCGAGTTTTTTGGAGGTTTTCTTCAGGAAGGCGCTGCCGGGGTGGACGCCGCTGACGTGCAGGTACAGGTCCTCCTGCGTGGGGCCCGTGTAGCCGCAGTCCTCGCACACGTACAGCTTGTCCCGCCTCTGCTTGTAGGCGTACTGCTGCTGCACGCCGTGGATCTTCTTCAGGTGCGACTCCAGCGAGCAGCGCTGCGTGAAGGCCTTGTGGCAAACCTCGCACTTGTAAGGGCGAATCCCTGCAGCGGGAAGAGATGGGGCTCTGGTCTGTTACCTTACACCGAGGTCTGCTTCCTACAGAGAGCCAAGAGCGAGGCTCTGGCACGTCAGCTGCTGAGGACCTATCTAGCAGCCCAAGGAACTGCCTCTCTAAACAAAACTTTAGGCTAAGGTTTTCAGGAGGGGTTCATGTATTTAGGCATAGAAAACCTAGGAATGCTTTGAGAAGGTGCAGGCAGATGCTGAGTGCAACAGATGCTCAGCAATGATTTGGTCCTAAGGCAGGCATTAATCAAGTCCTGCAAAACTTATTTTAGACCCCTGACTATTTAAAATCCTGTGGTCAGGCAAAACTATCAGTTTCAGCTTTTATAATGGCTTTTATAATGAATGAAATCTTCTGTCTTGGTAAGATTTTAATTTTTCTCTTTTAGTTTAATGAGACTCCAGTGAACAGCACTGAATGTCCAGCGATCCCAAGTGCTTCAAAGGAGCGAGAGCACTTTGGTACAATACAGATTTGATGACTGAGATTACAAATTCTAAAAGAGAAATGTGTGAAGATGAAAGAAATAACTCTGTGTGTTTCCAGAGGAGGGAGAAGGAACTGATTTGTGATTTGAAAGCCCAGACAACCAACGTCACAATAATCAATTTTGCTACCAATCAACACTGATTTAACACACCCCCCCCCAGTGTTGAAATAGCTGAGGATTTAGCAACACTTGAAAAAACCTAAACCAGCCAGAATTCTAATTACTAGACTAGATCAGTAGGTTTCCAAGGAAAGACCACGCTTAATACTGATACAAGGAGTCACCTAACCCCCTCTTTTCCCCAGGGAAGGTGGAATGCCAGGGTCTGGAAGATCAGACCTATGGTGAGCCAGGCAGAAATGGGTAAACCAGGTTGGTCTGTTCAGACAGTTGTAACTTTGTGACTGCATCAAGTTACCAGTCAGGAGCTGATCTTCCCACCAGAAACACAAGCTAATTAGAAGTTCCAATAAGCAGTGTCTCAACAGCATTTTTGTTTGGTTAAAAGAGGTTATCCCAGTGCACCAGATTGAACTGTCAAGACAAAAGTTTCCTAATGCCTGCTGCTGTGAAATTGCTTCATTTCCATTAAACTGCAGTTGGAGAGAAAGCCCAAACCTTCATTAGAATTCACACACAAAAAGCACTTTCATGCTCATTTGAAGGCAATTTAAACCTTCACCATCCTTGCTGCCTGCTCCAGTGCTCCACAGGCAGGAACACAAGTGCAGACAGGGTAAGTGCCAGGATGGCACACCCCATCAGGATTGTAGGAATCTCTTCATCATTTAGCAATCATTTTCAATCATTTAGGAATAATTTTTAATGATTCTGACTAGAGACCCTATTGGATTTATTTTATGACTCCCTGATGAGGATACAGCTTGAGAAACCATTTCTTTTGGAAGCACTGACTCCACGCTCCAGCCATACTCGAGTGGCAGCTCCCTGCTCGCAGCCAGCAGCTCTCCTTTCCACATGAAAGCTTTGCAAACAAACTCAAACAGCTCAAAACATTGGCTCCAGGCAATGCCTTCCCATCCAAATGGGTGTCATTGTTTTTGGGGGCTCTACTACTAAGAAACAACTCCTGCCTACCAACATCCTTGTGGGCACTTCTAGCAGTTCACCTAGTTAATGGGGCCTAAATCAAAAAAAGGGGCTCTGAAGAGCAAGCCCAAATAATCTCCAGCTCCCATTGGGTGGCTACATATCTGGAAAAATGGGATGTGTGTGTGAGATGTGGTGGTTGCACCCTCTGGGTGCCCAACAGTGCAAAGTCAAAGCCTGCTGAGCACAGCCAGCTTGACCCAGCAGGAAGCATTGCCCTTAGTGAAGATGGGGTTGATGTTTAAGCCACTGCTTCCACTGAGAAAAAAAAAAAAGCCAATCAAACTGGCAGCCTTCTCCCTGCCCCAGGCTGGGCTAAGAACTTCCAGGAACAGTGAGCAGGATTTGAGGTAAAAGATCCAGTTCCATGGAGCAGAGCCACTGCTGTTTGGGATGGGCTCAGAAAGTGAGTGGCTGCAGAAAGCACATCACTCCAGCCTGGGGGAGGCACTGCATGAACAACACTCTGGTTTCTCCAGACAGTGCCAAAATCAAGCCATAATCCCATCCAGCACAACAATCAGCTGGCAAGGCTCTCAACAGCAAAAACCCCAGGAAACTGCTGCTCGTTGCCTCTAGAGGGCAAAGCGTTTTCATCGAGCTCCTGCCTCAACTCATCGCTGCCTGCTGCTAACCTGCAGTGATTTGCTGTCCCGGGCAGGTTATCCCAGGCAGGTCATCCTGGGGGTTATCCCAGCCTCGCTGCCCCAGGCACGGCAGCCCCACGGGGCTGTGTCTACACGAGGTGTGAATGGCAGGTCCTGCGCCCTCACTGCTTCACACGAATTGCATCAGTTCTCCTCAGGTTTCAGCATTCCCAGGACTTTTCTCTGTCCACACTCATGGCTTCCTTCCCCTTTCTTCCACTGCATCCCCACTATTTTTTGGCAAATGTTGTTAACCAAGGCTTTGTGTTATGACTTTGCCAGGTTACTCCCACCCTCTTCATGTCCTCGTTCCATCCCACCCCCAGTCCCTGGCGCCTCCCGCGGGTCCCCAGGGAACGCATTCTCACCGGTATGGGTCCGGACATGCCTTTTCAGATCAAAGGTGTCGTTGAAGCCCTTTCCACAGAAGGTGCACAAGTGTCTCTTCACCTGGCTGTGGCACTTGATGTGACGGTTGAGCATCCTCTGCAGGCGAAAGCCTTTGCCACACAGCTCGCAGCTGTGCAGGGCAGCATCGCTACAGGTGCCCGTGGTGAACTGAGGAGTGGGAGAGGACAGTGTGAGCACTGGGATGAGCAGCAGAAGACCAACAGAAGAAATAAGGAAAACCAAGCAGGGCTTATTGTGGCATTAGAAAAAAAGGGATATATTAAAAATGAAAAGCATTTGAGATTTTCCTGATGGGTGAAACCTTCATGCTTTCCTTGCAATCAAGTGGGGGACTTAATGTGCACGGTTTGGGACTGAGGCATCTCTGGCCAGCTTCGATTCAGGAGCTAAAACAAATTCTGTGTAGTGCACTCCTTCCAGAGGCAGCAACCTTTATCCAGCTATATCCATGAAGGCAAGGGCTTAGGCTGTGAGCCCCTTTCTGTGAGACTACACGTGTGTTTGCTCCTGCACTCAGCTGATATCCTGGGTGGAGAAGTCCTCTCTGGTGTGAGAGAGCTGAATTACGCAGTGCCTTCACTAGTCACGCCTCCAGCTGCTCCAGGTCCCTCAGAAACCAGCCAGCAGTGATATAAAAGGTGGTTTTGGAGAGAGAAACCCAAGGCACGTTGTGCTGACTCAGCAGAGACTGAAACAATGGCCCTAATCTCTCCCCGTTGGTGTCTCCAGCTCTTTAATTAACAGCAGAGTGACATTAGGGGGTAATCTCCCCATTCCCACTCCTAGCACCAAGAGCATTGTACCAACACCATGACATAACCCGACTAAAGAAGACACTGATAATTCAGCTCCTGGGAAGATCATTCCTCAGAGGGAAGGCTTAATGTCTGGAAAACGTAAATCCTGTGCTGCTGGTTTAATTATTCCTGGCAGAATACACGGACATCCCTGTTTAGATGCACAGCAGAGCAGACAGGACCCACATGCACACATACATGGGCTGAAAAAAACCCAGCTCTGCTGAAAGAGGTTTTGCTGTGACAGCCACTAATAGCCCAGGTTAAATTATACAAAGTAGGTTAAAGTCAAACAGCAGCAGGGCAGGCTCTTCACAAAGACAGGAATACGTCTGGGGTTTCTTTTTCCTGAAGAGACAGTTATTTTTCCCAGTCCTCCTCCTCCTCTGCTTACTACTGAAGCAACACCACTCGAAATTGTAGAGAAAGATTAAAGAAAACGGCAGCTATGAAACCACAAGGTGTGAAACTGGAGGGGGAGCCATCTGGGAAGAATGTGTTGGGCAAGAGGGGTATGACTCCACCTCAAGCAGCTGCATATAACCGGGGTGAATCCTAATCATGAGACTGAAGAGCACGGTGACTGAAAGGCTGGCAGCCCGGCACAAACAATGGTAATTTTTACAGCTCCATCCAGCAAAGCAGCAGCCAAGGTTTAACGAGGTGTTAACTACCAGTGGTAAACACATCTCCTCCTGCCTAGCACTGGGGTGGGCTGGCTCCACCTCTGCTGAGGGGACCCTGGATGTTCAGAGAGAGATGAAAGCTCGGTGTTGAGTTCTCAGGTACCACAAGGACCTGAGGCACCGTGAGCAATTTGCCTTCTCAGCCTTGGGAAGGAAATCACTGTGCTGCTCTGCTGGTTCTGCCCAGGGAACACCCAGACAGCCAGAGCTCCTGCCCTTGGAGCAGAGAAGCTCCTTCAGCAAAATCAGGGGACAGATGATTAATTGATTGATTGATTGATTGATTGATTGATTGATTGATTGATTGATTGATTTCACCCAAGTCTGCAGGTCTACCTCAAGGTGGCAATGGTCTTTCACAGCTATGGAGTAGAACCTTTAGCTGCTTTCTTGATAGGTCAAGGTGGGAGAGGGGCATCGTGAAGAGCCACCCCATCCCCTCTTGGTGAAGGCCTGAGCACGACCTAGAAGGCAGCTCTTAAGGAGGCCCCACGCTGAGGAACAAGATCCACCCACGCACCATGGGGCATGGCTCCTAGCTGCCAGGGCTGGTCCTTCCTGGCTGGGTTCAGAGCTCCTGCGGGACCCGAGCCAAGCAGGTCAGGGGCAGCACGTCCCAGGCAAGGATAAGAGAAGGCAAAGGGCACTGGAAGATTATGGCACATCGCTTACGAGGCTTGACCTGCTGCTGCCATCCTACGGCCGGCTGTTCTCGCAGGCCTCCACCGCGGTCTGCGGGACAGGCGCTGTCACCACTGGCAAAGGCAGCCCAAGGCACTGTTGTCACCTGGTGTCCCCGGGCAGCAGCCAGGCCTTGACCTTGAACTGGGGTCACCCCATTGCGGAGAAGAGATGGCTGGGGTGCCATGGGTTACCTTGATTTTTGACCTGACCATGGGGCGCTTGACGGCCAGGTCCAGCAGCATCCCCCCGGCCGTGCCCAGCTCGCCGGGCGCAGGCTGGGGCGTAGGGGGGTCGCTGGGCTCGGCGTCCCGGGTGCCGCTGCTGCCGCTGCTCTCCAGGCTGCAGCTGTCTTCATAGCCCAGCAGCACGCAGCCGATCCCGCCTGCAACGGGGTGGGGATGCGATAAAGCGGGGGGACCCCGGGGCCGCGCGCAGGGCAGGGGAGGGAGCCGGCGGGCGAGAGCCGGCGGGCCCCGGTGTTTAACCTGCGGGCGGGCCGCTCTCGGCGGGGGAGGATCCCCGGCTCACGCTGCAATCGGAAACTCAAACACGAACGGTCCCAAAGTTCAAACAAGCCAGCTCCACCGCCTTCCCGTTATACCCCGGGCAAGGGCAGGAGGAGCGGGAGGAGGAGGAGAGGAGGAGGCCAGGAGTACATCACCCACCCCCCCACCCCCCC
>VZRX01022685.1:131562-166661 GCA_013398075.1 Notiomystis cincta
CCGCCCACGGCGGGCTGAGCGGAGACGCCCCGGGACAGCCCGTCGAGGGGAAGACCTGCCGAGGCGCCGGGAAAGAGGCCGAGCTGTCCTCGGGGCAGCAGCAGAAAGAGAAAGTTGTTGTTATTATTTTTCTTAATGACTAGCCTTTCTTCTGTTCAGAAAAAAAAAATTATTCTTTTTCAGTCATTGATTTAAAATTAAAAACGTTTCACCGCTTTTTCTCTCCTCCCTTCCTTTTTTTTTTTTTTTTTTAAATTTGCCTCTTGTCGTCTTCCCTCTCTTCCCAAAGTGGAAATGAAACAAAGACAAGAGGTTAGGGTATTGGGGAAGGAAGCAAAAGAAACAGAAGAAAACCCACAAAAAGTCTGCGAGCAGAGCAGAGCCTGTGCCTTGCGTGGCCTTGGGCGTTTAACAACATTCAGAGATTCCTTCTCCCGCCTCTTGTTCAATCTGCTTTTTTATTAAAAGCGGTGGAGACGGACTTGGTACCTCCCTCCCCTAGCTCATCCCTGCAGCCGGGACGGCACCGGCCTGGAGCAGTTGCGGGATTGAGCACCAGGAGCTGTTTCCCACGTGAAGGAAGAGGCTTTCCAAACGGAGTCACTCCTCTCGAAGGGTGCCGCTTTCCTCCCGCAGGGCAGAGCACGGACCAGGGGGAATTGATGGGAGTTTCACTGCCGGTTTCATTGAGACAAAGATTTAACTTCAGGAGCTGGACCCAGAGCCTCTGAAAACAACATCCTTCAAATATCACAGCCAAAAGAGAGAGCTCTGCTCGATGCATGTCCCCATTAGTCTTTTGAACATGAGCTCTTGTGGGGGTCTGAGACTGGGGGTGTGGGACAGCCTGGAGCCCCAGGGATAAAGCTCCAGCCCCACATCAGGTGATGCACTGTCAGAGAGCTCCTCCAGCAATCTCTGTTTCCAGTAGGATATCCCAGCACCTACTTGCTTCCCCTACTCCTGTGGGGAGTTTACAGTCTCCACAGGTACCAGGTGAGAAGCCACCTCAGCACGGCTTCGGGCAATACCTCAGCAAGATCGCACATAAAACATTCCCTTTCTCTCTCAGGCTATGTAATTTCTCTGTTATGTCTGAGATTTTGCTCCAGGACAAAATACAGCTATGTGGGGCTTAATTGATTCTTTTTTGCAGTGCTTTCAACATGAGGTTTCTTTTATTTTAACGACTCCTTGTCTTTTAAGCTGAAAGAGGTAGCAAATGACATTAATCAGAGGGCTCCCAAGCCAAGAGCTTGCTGAGATGACTTCACTGTCATCTGGGCTTTCTCAAATCCTGCTTTGAGGTTCTCATTTATTGAGGTCCCAGAGCACACACTTCACTTACACTGGGTGCTCCAAGTCAGACGTGCAGATACAAGCATGGCTGAATCAGGAATAATAACGTTAACAATAACAATAATATCATCAGCAGCTCTGGAGCCTTGACATGAGTGGTCAGGGCTGAGGTGTGCCCAGCACCACTGGAGACACAGCGTAGGGAGAAAGTCCTGCAGCCTCTGGCAAGGCAAGAGGAGCTGGGTGGAGAGGTACCAGCTCCATAAAGGAGAGCATTCCAGTGGCAGTGGGCTGCCTGCTTGCTGAGCTACCAGGTGGAAATGCAGACTGTTGACTGTTGGTGTTGCTTGGCCAGAACCCACAAGAAAACCATACCACCTTTCCTACAAACACCATTCCTTGGTATTTTCTAAACTGGAGGAGCCTGAGGAGCATGCTCACAGCATGATCCCACCAACACCATTGCAGGGAAGCATGTGCAGCACCATGAATTGGGTCCTTGGGGATCCTTGTCTTCAGCAAGGCAGCCCACAGACATCACTGGATGGCCACGTCCTTCTCTATCCTCCCACTGGAGCAATGTTGCATGTACGGCTTGAGCACTGTAATTAAACCCGATAAATAATTATGCTAACGAGGTAATGGCACAAACATTTCTCTAGGATCTTGTTTAATTTTCAGCATTACTTGGGTGTGGTAGAGAAAATCCAGTATGTTAAATTCATATTTTGGGTGTAAATCAAATTAAATGTACCAAATGCCCCGTAGGGTCAAAGCGCAGTGGGACCCACCCTTACAGATTTGACTACTAAAATGTAATGTTTCATTTCACTTGGATCATTTGGGAGTGAGGAGGGAGACATGGGACCAAAGAAAGAACCAGCTGTGTGTCATTGTCTCAATCACATCCCACCCCTTCCTAAACTAGCCCTGTGTGGGGTTGGATGGATGGCCACATGTGAGGGGCAGGGGGACACATCCCCCTCACTCAGGAGGACCTCGTGTCACTGCCAGCCTCACCCTGTTGATGTGGCACCCAGGAGGGAGTGGGAAAGTGTGCTTGGAGGCAAGGACCAGGGTGTAGGGAGTAAGGGAAGGAGCTGGGCTTGAGAAGAGCAGAGGGAGAGGTGCTTAAGAAAGGAGGTGTGAGGAAGTCACTGCTCAGGGGACAATGACTCCGTTTGATCTGTGAACAGCGAATATTTCAGATCCCAGGGAGCCCTGTCCATTCTCCTTGCCTTGGCTTCTTTCCACCACGATCAGCATGATGTGGCTGCAAAGGGAGGGGGCCAGGGCAGGGATGAGGGTTTGACTGCACAGCCTGTCAGAGCTGAACGTTGTTGAAAGGCACAGTCCCTCAGCAGTGCCATGGCAATGTCTTTAGCAAGGAATCCAGCAAAGGGACCTTCCTGCTCAACCCCCAGCAGCGTCTTGTCCCCGGCCATCACTCCTGTGGTATGGAAATGGAGGGACTCCAGGAAGTCCAGCTGCAGTTGCTGGGGATGCTCTGCCCATGAGGCTGAGAGCAGTCACCCAGGACCCCTTTTCTGGCCATTTCTCATGATTTTGAGCTCAGCCAGGCCAGATGGCTGGTGCAGCTTGCCAATGCAACACAGCACAACCTTTGGTTTCTGGCTCCCAGCAGAGTTCAGGTGGGGGGAATTTATACAAGTTTACTGACCATGCAGGAGAGGCCACAGCTTCATACCCTTGGGAAGATGAACCTTCATCTTCAGGGTCTGTAGTGTTCTTGACACACCAGGGCTGGGACACCTGGGCTGCTGCAAGTCACCCAAAACCCCAGCTGACACCCCCTTGGCTGGTGAACCCTCATGCTGCTCTCAAGATGCATTTTGGGAGAGATAGGGAGGACTCTGGTGTCAAAACATTGTCCAGACCTCTGCAAGACGCACCCTGATGTGACATCCCTTGCTTGAAATGCTCCCTGTGTCTCCATCCGAGGTGGGATGATGAGCACAAAGCCCATTGCAGCTCCCAGGAGAGGGCACTGCCAGGCCACCTGGAGCCCTGGGGTCACATCCCAGCCACAGGGAGAGTCACAGAGAGAGGTTCAGGGAAGGAAGATGCTCTCATTGCAGCCAAGGCAATATTAGAGCAAGGGAGAGTATCTCCTGTGCAGCCTTTTCCAACCTCCTCCTTCCTCGGATTACCCAGTGGAAGTCAAGCATGCCACAGGGTTTTCAGGCAGGATTGGGAGGACCTCTGAGGACGGTGTCTTAAAAGCCTACAGAAAAGCACACTGTCCCCCAGCTCTGGAAGAAACCCTCTCCTTGCTGCCTCCAGCCCCGGCTTTCCTTCCACCTGGTTGTCTCTGTGCTGCAGCTCAGCATCTGCCTGTGGAGAGCCGAGGCGCTCCCGGAGATGCTCCGGTCCAGCCCGGCCCCCGCTCCATCGCACGCCCGCGGCAGCGGGAGTGACTCAGCCGGGTTTCGGCAGCCGCCTGCACGCACAAAACGTGCCTTGCCCGAGGGGCTGCTCTTGTCTCCGAGGGCAGGTTCCCACCCAAAGCACGGCTTTTGGGCGGACACTGGCCCGCGGTGCCGCGGAGCTCTGGGGGATGTGAGCGCTGCTGGGGTGGCACGGGCTGGCAGAGCAAAGCTACTGCCCTGGTCACCCTCTGTGCTGCCAGCTCTGGGGCCAAGCCTGGCCACTGGAAAGGCCTGCTTCCAAGCCAGGTTTTGGTAGCTCTCCTGCCTGCATGAGGAAACACTTAACCGCAGCGGCAGGAGCCAGAGTGGCTCCACGCCAGCATTATCTGGGAAGAAGAGATCAGTGGCTCTGCAGGCTGCCCCAGTTTGGAGGGCGATCTGCTTTCCTTGACTGAGCAGGGAGGGATGGAGAAGGTGCCAGCCGGGGGGAGATGGCTCCCCAGGCTGCGGCAGAACCTGCCCTGCCTGTGCTTCCCTGCTGCGTTTCAAAGCACCCCACCAGGCTGACTCACCGGGCTGCTGTCTCCCTGCCTCCCACGGCCCCTGCCACTCCCGGCGTCTCCCTGTCTTTCTCGACCTATAGCTCCTCTTCCTTCCCACTCTCACCAGCCGGCTCAGCACTGTCTCGCTGGCTGCCCATTCGCTGTGGCTCTGCTTCCTCGGGGCACCCAGCATCACCACAGGTTCCCACCAAGCCTCCGGTACCACTCCCTGTGGAAATGGCCCCCCTGTGAGGTCTGTGTCGGGTGTTGGACCCCAGCAGCATCCCTGAGCATCCTCCCCAGTGGTATCCATGTCCCTGTGCTTGGAGGAGGAGGCTGCTGGAGGAATCCTGCGTGCCTCACATTCCCTACACGTGGTCCAGCACCACTCTGGGAGGACAGTGAATGCCTTGGAGAGATGTGCACTCTCAGGGTGATCAGCAGAGCGCTGAGCTCTCAGACCGACCTGGAAAGGTGATTGTGTGAGCATCTGTCTCTGGAGATCTCTGAAGGCCCTTGCCAGCTTTGCCTCCTGCACTGTCTAGCTTTTTTTTTTTTTTTGGTAGTGAAATCCCAGGAGTTTCCTGCAAGTCAGTAGCTAAATAGCGGACAGAAAACTACTCCCTTGGAATGTTTTTGCTGTGTTAAAAATAATCAGCTTTTTAGACACCAGCAAATCCACAGGGGTTCTAATTTCCAAAAAGTGTATCCATGTAAGTCAGAGCCCCTCCAGCCTCTTCCAGTAACCAGACACCGCTGATGGTGGCCCTCAATGACCTATGTTTCTCTGGTGTTTTCTCAAGAGACATCTCTATGCACCAAACCCAACTGCTGTGTGAACAGTGAAGAGATGGGGCAGCAGCCTCCCACCCTTCTTCTTGCCCAGCTGCTTGGGTTTTGGATTCTCTCTGGCAGGTCACAGGAAGCTTCAGCCAGGTGGGTTTGGCCAGATGAGCAGCTTCCCAATTCAGTCTCTGGAGGGGGCTGCTTGAATGCAATGGAAAGGCTACCACAGGTGGTCTGCTGACACCCCACTCCCTGGCTTTATCCTTGGGAGAGGCATTTCACCTCCTTGCGTTAATGCTCGACTCATCATCACCACATCTCCCTGTTCCCATTTTGCTGCCCAGCTGGAGTCTGCTTCAGCAGGGTGACCATGCAGATGGGAGGTATTGCCCTGGAAAAGACACATTTTCCCTGACACTGGGAGGCACTGCACATCGGGATGCACTGTTGTTGGGAAGCACTGCTCCCCAGGATGTGCTCATGGAGGCTGAGAGCTCTGGCAAGGAATGTGAAGCCCATTAGTTGACTGGGATGACAAGCATTTGTTGGGGTTTAGGGAGCCAGGGGGAAAGCTCCCGGTGAAAAGCTGTTGGAAAAAAGCTGGATGAGCCACAACTGGGGGCTGACTCAGTCAGTCCCTTTCCAGGTTCCTAAAAATAATGAGCGTGCCTTTGAAACCCGTGCTTCCCGCAGCTGGCACGGGATGATAAGCTGTGCTTCCCCCCTCCCACAAGCCCTGCCATCTCTGCCATCCCCCTCCAAGCTCAAACTTTTCTGTGGTTGAAAATCTCCTGACCCCTCCCCAAGGACAAATGGCACCTCTGGGGCCCCCCAAGGCTTCCTCATTCCTGCCGGATGACAGCTGCCATAAATCCCATTGTATGCGCATGGAGTTCAAGCGTTTACCATTTCAGAAATCTCCAGGAGGGGCTAGGTGCTGTCCCTGCCATCCCTCTCCTTTTGCAGGATTAATAGAGTGAGAAAAAAGTGGTAAGGGCAGAGAAGGTCAGCAGAGGAAGGAATAACTGTCCCCAGCTGGGTGCTCCGGGACAGTCCCATTGCTGCTACCCCTGGCAGTACAGCTCCCTGGGGTTTGGGCAGCAGGGCAAAGAGAGGATGGTTCTGCTGCACTCCTCTCAGCTCCTCCCTGACAAGGGACACCACCAGGACAGCCTTGGCCACTGGCTGTGGTGATACCAGCCCGAGCACAAAACGAGTCAAGGGACGGGACACGATGTCCCAACTCCTGTTCAGGCACTGCTGTGTTAGAGATGCACCTTTCCTGCTCCTCATCCTGGTGCCACACGTGCAGGGGGAGGGCAGCTTCCCAGCGGGGATCCAGTGCTGCTGCTGGAGAGTCCCTGCCTGTCCCGCCTGTGCTACTGCAGAGCATGTGCTCCAACACACCCAGGATGAGTGAAACACCCGCTGCCTGTGGAACTGCTTAGGGAGCTCAGTGGTGCCGCTTCCAGCTGGGCTCCTTTCCTTACAGCTCTGGTTTGACTGCTCAGGGGGCTCAGTGCTGGCTGCTACACCCTTGGGTGCCTCTGGCCCCTCCACACACACACAGACGAGCTCTCCTCTCCCTGCTCCCTGCATGGCTGCAGCCCAAGAATTCCTCCTCCTCACGGGAGAGCCCTGGGAGGGTGTGAGCTGGGGGGTGCAGCTCACTCTGCTTTGGTGAGCTGCTTTCCCCCCACCTTCCCACAAGCTGCAGGGTGACTGCAGAATTACCCTGCTAACACTTTGAGGTTCCATGCACAATGGTTCTGATCTCCCAGTGCCTTTTACAACGATTGCCAGGAAAGAAAAAACCCAACCCTAAGCCAGTAAGCACCCCTGCCCTCAGTTCGCAGCAGCACTGCCGCTGTTCCCGCCTCCCGCCGCTGCGGGCAAGGGTCTGTACAATTGCCACCAATATAATTATTACAGGCTGGGATTACATCCTCTCCCTGCTGCACAGCAGGCAGACTTTGACCTGTGCCTGCATTTCATACCCCTCTCAGGGGAAGCACTTGCAGGAGGGAGCCAGGCTGCACTCCCTGGGTCAGGTACCCCAAAATGAGAAGCAGGGACCAGCCATGCAACGGGGAAAGCGGGAGAGATGTGGTGGGGAGGCAGCATCCAGACCGTCCTCCTCACTCCTCCCATCCTGGTGATGCCAGGGAAGGAGCATGGGGTGTCTGGGGTCACGGGGAGCCCCTTTGCACCCTCTGGCCAGGTCAATACGAGGTGTTTGCACCTGGTGGCAGCCCCACACCTTGATTTAGCTGGAGGTGACCCGCCGGTGTCCCCGTGGCTGGCTAACATGTAACCACACCAGCCCGGCTGTAAAACCAGCCAGGCTCCAGTAGCGGCTGCCCGGAGCTCCTGCCCTCCCTGCTGCAAGGAGGAAGTGCACGGGGAATTAAAATCCAAAGTAACTGTTTCACAGGCTGCCCTGCAAATGGAAGGAACGTTTCGGTGCTCCTTGCTCGTAGAGAATTCTGTCGTCTTTCCCTCTAGTTTATCTTTACTCGATCATTCAAATCTCAGGACAATCAGATTTGCTTCCCTCCAGCTGTCTGGGAAGAACTATCAGAGGGCCCTGAGGCTTGTCTGAATGGGAGGAACAACAAAATTCATCTGAATTGCTGGTGAGAACAAGTTCATGGAGCTTCTTTCTGTAGCAGTGCTGAGGGGATGAGTTCCAAGGGCTTTCACTTCATTCACACCCATCAAAAAAAAACCTCACCCAAGCCAGGCACACCTCCACCTGCCTGGAAAGGAGGCTGACCTGGTCAAAATAAGGCATTTCTAACACATAAATGTCATGAATTAAAACTAGTTTTGGAATTTCTGTGCACAGGGAAGCCCCCAGTGACCCCTCTGAATTACAGAAGAGGGATACAAAAAGTAACACATCACATTTTTTTCCTCTGCATAATGCACTTCTGAATACTGACAGCACAACCCTACCAGCAAATCCTACAGAAACATTTCCTGCAGGGCCAGGACCTGGACCATCAATGCCTACACCACCACAGCCAGGTCCGTCCCTGTTGCAGAGGGACGGGAATAATTCCGTTTCTCGACGGGGAAAATGTATCATGGTGAGATAAAATGCCTACAACACAGCAATAAGTTATTTTTGCTCCTATAATTAGCACTGCCATAAGGAGAAAATCAATGCTAACAGCAGCAGGCACAGCCTGCTCCCCTCCTCAGCTCTGCCTCTGCCCCGAGACCTCGGCAAAGCCGTGCAGGCACCCACACCCACATTCATCAGCCACACTCAGCTTCACAGGGCAGATGGAGACTTGGGATAGGCTGAATTCAGGTTTCGGTTTTTTTGGCACGGAGGCAGCCGAGCCCCTGTGTCCCAGGGGAGAGCTCTGGGTGTGTGCAAAGTTCCCTGGTGTGAGCACACAGGCACATGCACCGGGAGAGAGGGAGGGAGGGAGAGCTGCCTATGCAAAGAGGGAAGGACAGCAAGCATCTCACCAGAACCCTGGGGGAAAACCCAGAAAGCTTTGTGAAAACATACCTTTAGGATGAGTTTTTAAAAATTATTATTATTTTTTGTTTGTTTGCGGTTTGATAAGAGAGGTTGGTTCCTCACAGTACACGGCACAAATGGAGCAGGAGAAGGCTGTGGTTCAGGACATGAACCTGGAAAAGGGCTCTGTTCAAACTTTTCTCCCTCCCCTTCCATATCTTGCAGGGGTTTCCTTTAGGAAACCTAAAAAGGCTTCAGTCCTTTACCTTTTGCCTCTAAGGCAAGCCACAACCAAGCACCCTGGATTCTCTGGTGGCTAATATGGGATTCTTTTCACAGGATGCTACCCAGAGTAAGCACCTAATACACAAAGCTTGGCCAGAGCTCCTCCACACCCATCAGAACGGCTGGAACAGGGAAATAAATATGGAAGTCTTACTGAGACAGGGCCTGCAATGAAGCCTTATCAAGGAGGGTGCCAAATGCTTGTGAAAGAGCGTGGAGGGGAAGGATAGGGTGGGTGAGGCACAGAAGTTGCACAAGCTGAATTTTCTTTGAAATCCAGGATAGAAATGCCCCCTAAAGATGGACTGCTGATATTATCCAAGACCTTTATCCAGATCTGAGCTGTTTATCCGAGGAAAAATGGCCTTGAGCTTTCCAGCCTCCTTCAGGTGTGACCCAAAGCCTTTCCCACCTGGCGTTCGGCCCCACCTCCATGAGCTGCTGCGCCGCTTCCTCCCAGCGGAGGAAGAAGCAGGCACAGGAAAGAGAGCACCAAACGTATGGGCACAGCACAGGTTTCACCAGCAGAGAAACCCTCCTGATCCACCTCTCCCTCAGCTCAGTCCCACCCTCTGCCTCACTCTCCCTTTGGGAGTCTCCTGGATGCAGCCACCAGGCTTGTGTTCGCTGGGCTGGAATCTTCTCCCGTGTCCTTCTGCCCGCCACCAGCTAGAAAGGTTTTCCCTGGCAGTGTCCCCTCCGGGCACTCCTGCCCTCACACCTCCACCACACCACTCCTCTGCCCCTGCAGCCAGGCTCCAGGAAAGGAAATTCGGCTTTTCCACCTCGTGGGACCAGCTGCTGATCTGGGCTTGGGAAAGGTCCCCTCTCACCCCAGAGCACTGAAAGGGGACAAACAGAAGGAGCAGGGAGGCTGAGCCCTTCATTGAGGCCCGGCCCTGTGGAGAAAGGGAGGAGAGCAGGAACACCTGAACCAGCAGGGCAGAAAGTGAGATTGTGAAAGCACAGCCTGAGTGCTTCCTGCCTGGGGATTGTAGCCCCTCCAGTGATTAATGACAGGGCTGGGGAGAGGCGCTCGGGGGCAGCTGCGCCCTTCCCCAGTGCCAACGGCGCCCTGCTGGCTCCCATCCACCGGCTCCTGGCTCGACCCTGTTCTTGGCACTCCAGTGGCCTTGGACAGCTTACAAGCACTTATGCAGGAACCCTAATAACAGTAAACACACCAACCTGAGCAGAACCATCAGCCTCAATTGAAATATTATCATTCCCACTAATTTCACCTTTCATTTTAATCACTTTCATTCAGCAGAGAGATGAAACAGATTGTAATGGGGAGGGATCAGCCTGACGTGTTTGATTTGCCTCTTCCACTGCTGACAGAGCTGGGGATGAGACCCAGCCACTACCTGGCAGTAACTGCTCTACAACTCTCCTAGGCTCTACCTGGAAATATCCAAGCCTGGTTTGAGACAGAGACTGTGGCACCTGCTGAGGTTGGGACTCCTTGTGCCCCACCATTGTGCCTGGCAGGGAGCGGTGGCAGATCCTTGGAGAAAACCAAGCACAGGAAGGAGTCAGGAATAAGCCTACACCTGTCACAATAAACCTCCCACCTCGGTGTTCATTTGTGGTTTAGGGAGCTCATGAGACAGAACCAGCATCCAGACACCAGGAGTGCTCCAGAAATTTGTACAGATCCTTTCTGAATGCACAGGGAGGTTTCTGAAGGACTGGGCAATGACTTCCCCAGCTCACTCCCACGTGGTTCAACCTTCTCCTGACTGCCTTGAGCTTGTTACCCACAGGCAGTGGGAAATGGGGAACTCCTTGTAGTATAATCCCCCTCCCCACCAGAAATCCTTTGCATGATACACTCCTAGGAGTCACTCCTGTGCACCTCTGGGGGCTAATCTGGGCGGCAAGGCAGCGGATGGTGGGTGCTGACAGGTTCTCTGCCCCTCAGGAGCAGGGCTGAGGCTCTGGCTGCTCAGACACTTCAGCGAGGAGGTGCCAGGGAAAAGCTCCAGGGACAGGAATAATTCTGTCTCCACAGCACGAAGAACTGGCAAACACGAGGCTTTAAGGCCACACACCGAACAATGAGAAGGAACCAAACAATTGAAGAGCAGCTTTCTCCAGCTGCTTCTCCCATGCAATTCGGGATTTCTGGGGGAGGAAAGCGCAGAACTGGTGGTCTTCACTCAACGAACCCAGAAATGTTCCTTGCACGCAGAAGAAACCCCCTTTTGTTTGTGTCTCAGAGCTGCGGCTGCACTGGAAGCGCAGCCACACGCCGGCTCCGGAGAGAGCCCCGGGAGACACGGGCACAGCGGGCACAGGGGACACAGCGGGCACAGCGGGCACAGGGGGGCACAGGGGACACAGCGGGCACAGGGGACACAGCGGGCACAGGGGGGCACAGGNCTCCATCCCTCCCTCCATCCCTCCTTCCATCCCTCCTTCCATCCCTCCATCCCTCCCTCCATCCCTCCTTCCATCCCTCCTTCCATCCCTCCATCCCTCCCTCCATCCCTCCTTCCATCCCTCCTTCCATCCCTCCATCCCTCCCTCCATCCCTCCTTCCATCCCTCCTTCCATCCCTCCATCCCTCCCTCCATCCCTCCTTCCATCCCTCCTTCCATCCCTCCATCCCTCCCTCCATCCCTCCTTCCATCCCTCCTTCCATCCCTCCATCCCTCCCTCCATCCCTCCTTCCATCCCTCCTTCCATCCCTCCATCCCTCCCTCCATCCCTCCTTCCATCCCTCCTTCCATCCCTCCATCCCTCCCTCCATCCCTCCTTCCATCCCTCCTTCCATCCCTCCATCCCTCCCTCCATCCCTCCTTCCATCCCTCCTTCCATCCCTCCATCCCTCCCTCCATCCCTCCTTCCATCCCTCCTTCCATCCCTCCATCCCTCCCTCCATCCCTCCTTCCATCCCTCCTTCCATCCCTCCATCCCTCCCTCCATCCCTCCTTCCATCCCTCCTTCCATCCCTCCATCCCTCCCTCCATCCCTCCTTCCATCCCTCCTTCCATCCCTCCATCCCTCCCTCCATCCCTCCTTCCATCCCTCCTTCCATCCCTCCATCCCTCCCTCCATCCCTCCTTCCATCCCTCCTTCCATCCCTCCATCCCTCCCTCCATCCCTCCTTCCATCCCTCCTTCCATCCCTCCATCCCTCCCTCCATCCCTCCTTCCATCCCTCCTTCCATCCCTCCATCCCTCCCTCCATCCCTCCTTCCATCCCTCCTTCCATCCCTCCATCCCTCCCTCCATCCCTCCTTCCATCCCTCCTTCCATCCCTCCATCCCTCCCTCCATCCCTCCTTCCATCCCTCCTTCCATCCCTCCATCCCTCCCTCCATCCCTCCTTCCATCCCTCCTTCCATCCCTCCATCCCTCCCTCCATCCCTCCTTCCATCCCTCCTTCCATCCCTCCATCCCTCCCTCCATCCCTCCTTCCATCCCTCCTTCCATCCCTCCATCCCTCCCTCCATCCCTCCTTCCATCCCTCCTTCCATCCCTCCATCCCTCCCTCCATCCCTCCTTCCATCCCTCCTTCCATCCCTCCATCCCTCCCTCCATCCCTCCTTCCATCCCTCCTTCCATCCCTCCATCCCTCCCTCCATCCCTCCTTCCATCCCTCCCTCCGTCCCTCCGTTCCCGCAGATCCCTGTCCCTGCCAGCCTCAGCCGCTGCCCCAGTGTGCTGCCACCCCCCGTGCCCAGCCCTGCGTGTGCCCAGCCCGGCCCCCGGAGGCCAGAGCTGCCCTGCCCAGCGCTGCCCCACTGGTGCTGCCTCGGCTGCGCTGCCCCCATGGGGCTCTCTCCACGAGCCACCCTTTCCCTGCGTTTCCTGCCTTGGTGCTCTTTTAGTTGCACCGGCTGCCTGATGCTGTCCTGAGCGTTTCCCTTCGGGGCAAACAGCAGCGAGGAGCCGCAGGTGAGACCGGTGCAGACCCTCCCTCCTTGTCCAGCAGCCAGCATGCACGGAGGGTGTAATCCTGCAGCCTCTGGGCCGAGGCCACCACACTGGCAGTGCCCCAGGGCTCTCCCCTGTCTGGCTGTGCTGTCCCACCGGTGTGCCCTGTTTTTCCTCAGCTCCACAAGTGCACCCTGCTAAAGGACAGACAGCACTGTGCTGTGCCATGCCCCTGCCCTGGCTGCCTTCTTGTTCTGCCAAGGCAGGCACAGTGCAAGCTGTCAGAAACAACACATGGGAATTAAACAGGGAGGTTCTCTGTGCCTGGCAGGCACCCTGTGTGCAAGAGAGCCACAGTCAGAAGGTGTCAGGTCTGACCCTGGTGAGTCCATGAGAGAAATCCTGCCTGGGACTAAGAGTGGTGTGGTTGTGTAAAGGTGTGCTGTGTGCTGGGTTGGACCCTGCTGGTGAGCCAAGGGCATACTGATAGGAGGGCACACATCTGATCCTTCTCCACTTATATTCAAAAAAATCTAGTAAATGCACACAGAAAAAGCCAATGTCATTTAAATGACATTGAAGCAGTCAGAAGTTACAGAACACACCAAAGTTCAAATTCCCAGTGCAAAGCCCAGCTCAGCTGGCTGTTGCTTGGGCTTTATGTTACATTCTGTAATTGGAGAATTATGTTTCCTTCCCCTCAAGAGGCTGTCTCTGTCAGTGCTTGAGAATGATCACTGAGGACCAGGCAGACATGTCTGCTAAATGCTCCTAAACTGAACTTCAGCTGCAATTAATGGCACTTGTACTTTGAACATGTGCTGCAGGATAAACACCACCCTTGGGTGTTTCAGTGGGACACCTAAACTTAATGGGTCTTTTTGACCTATATCCTTGGCTAATACCTCTTCAGAAGGGCCAAGGCTCAAAGTTTATGTTTTATAAATTAAATCTGAGATTTTCTTTTTATAATTCTTCATGGTAAAGTCAGGCAGTAATGGCTTCATGTTCAACAGATCCAGTTATTTAGATAACATAATGGAAAGAAATAATTTTTACAGTCTGTTTTACAGTCCTGGCATAGAGATTATTTCAGGTTTATCTTTATGCAGATTAATAAACTTTTGACTTTTATAAATTGATGTGCCAGGCCCAGAGCGATTTGAGCTTGCAGGTGCTTTTTGTGCCTGCAGAAGACAAGCAGGGCTAACTTCCAAGAGTCGAGGAAGATGAGAAGATTAACTTTTTCACAGGTCTTTGTCACTCATGACACTCAAATTATAAAGGTGTCTTTTGCAAACTGTGCATTTTCAAAGTAAATACATCCACCATCTGAAAGATTGCAGTGTTTTGTGAAGGAAGGATTTCACTCTTGCAGTAATTGATCACTTCACCACATCTTTATTGCTATTAACTAATAGGAGTGTAATAATAAGTTTATGACCTTTTTCTTTAGATTACTGATTTGTAGCCTGAGTTCAGTTGATGGAAGCTGATGGGAGTGAACTGGTTTTATTTACTAGATTAATGTCTGGAGAGAGTCTTGGTTATGGGCTGACATGTGTCTGAGCATTTTCTTAACAAGATAAAATTAATTTCTTAAACAAAACCTTTCTGTTTTGATCTTGGCAGGAGAAATGAATTTGAAGTGTGCAGTCATTGGCATGCTGGGTGAGGAATAAAGCCCTGTGATAATTTGTCAAATAATAGTCACAAACATCCTCTCAAGTGACTTCAGGGTCAGCTTGCAAATCAATTATTTGCAGGTGCATTTTGGCATCATTCAAGTGGGTCGAGTAAGTTCTTGATCTTTCACCTAATTATCAAAGTATGAATATGAGTAAAAAAGTGTAGGTAAGAGAGAGAGAAACATACAGAGGAAGCAAAAAGCAGCTGGGATTTTCTTAGGCCTTTTTACACCCATCACAGTGCTTGCACCCCAGGTTGAAAGCTGCTGGTGTGTGTTGCACATTATGTGCTTATTTATATATACTTTATATATTGACATGATTTATACATAACATTTTAGGTAAAGGGGATATTTTTGAAGGAAGTGTCTTTCTCAAGAGTTTGGCATAAGCAGGCTGTGGGTATTTTTGTGAGATTAAGAGATGAGCAGAAAGAAGCAAATGAAGACACATGTCAGTTTTTCTTAAAATAGTTTCCAATTTGTCACAAAATTCCCTCCAAGCAGAGAAGTTTTGAGGAGATTATTCTGATGTGGTAAAGATTTAGGTCAGAGATAACAGGCTTTTTAAAGTCACATCCATCCTGCATGGCACGGGAATTGCAGGTTCCTAGCATTTATTTGCTCAATAGCTTTGTCACGTAGTAAACGCAGCCATCTGAAGTGAGTGCAAATAGAGCACTTTTTGGTGTAGCGATATTGGATGTTGGCTCAAGACCCTGCAAAGGCAGCAGAGGGAACAGCCTTGCAGAGGGGTGGAGCCTGGGTGGGGTTGCTCCCGCATCATCTCGGGCCATGATAAACCCTGTTCTTGTGTTTTCAGAGGCTGCGAAGTGGCGTTGTCAGAGATCTTGAGCGTCAGAATCAGAAAAAGGAGAACATTCGCCTGTTAGAAGAGCAGATTGCTCTGACAAAGCAGCTCACGGAAGAAAGAGACAAGGTGCTAATGGAAAAACGTTCCCAGCAGTCCTAGGCACAGCCCTGGCTCCTTAGAGGTTTGATTAAAGACGTTTGGAAGTCGTTTGCATCTCACTTCTCGAAGGTGTTTTAACAAAAAGAGGTAATCTGTGAAAGACTGCTTATTTTGTATAAGTTATAATCCATCCTGCAAAGCTTTAGGGCAGAGAAAACCCCTTTCCCCTGTGACTGGTACTTGGACTGTGGAGACTCTGCTGTGGCACATCCCGAGTGGAGGACTGAACTAGGGAAGGAGCAGCTTGTCGTGCTGCAGGCTCCCTCTGGGATGGCCAACAACGTCCACATGAGCGGGCTGCTCAGCCGCCACGACGATGAAGCCACCAGGACCTCCACCTCCGAGGGCCTGGAGGAGGGCGAGGTGGAAGGGGAGACTCTCCTGATCGTGGAGTCCGAGGACCAGGCATCCGTGGATTTATCGCACGACCAGAGTGGGGACTCCCTGAACAGCGATGAGGGCGAAGCCTCCTGGATGGAGGAGATGTCCTACTACTGTGAGAAGTGCCAGAAGTGGATCCCAGCAAGTAAGGCTGCCCGTTGTGCTGTGCCTGGCTGGGGTGGGTGTTTGCAGGGGGTGTGTGCTGCCCGAGTTGCTGTTCCACAGCTCGTTTGGCTGTACCCCGTGCTGTCTTGGTGCATGATGCCCTGCTGGCAGGGGCTCTGTTAGACACTGCACTCCGTGAGCTGTGTGTGTGCAGAGATGGTGCTCTCTTCTCTTTGAGGAAGTCAGACTGTCTTCTTCAGTTAGTAGAGAACACTAAGGTTCAGAAATGTGCCCACCCTCACAATTCTTGCAGCTGTTTAGGGCTTGGGCCAAGTGGCCTGACCTCTCTGCTCACTCAGATAATGACCCTTGCTGTAAAGCTCTGGGGAGGAAAAGGACTTCGTGAGTTACTTTTTTTTTCTTCCCTGTTGATTTGTCACATCTGTGGAGCATATGGCTAAATCTCAACCTTAATGTTTTCCCAATAATGTGAATTTAAGTTGGTTTTCATAGAAACATGCCCAGCCTTCAGCAGCCAGCTCTGGGGGGTGTTTGGAGCAAGTTGCAGAACTTGATGCTTCAGATCTGGCACTTGACATAAGATATGTGCTGTTAGCAGTGTAACAGACAACTTTACTTTTTACATTCTGGATTATCTGATCTGTTATTACATCCAAAGGCCATTGCTAAGCACCGGTTGGCTTTGGTTTTGGTGGTTTTTGGTCTTTTTTTTTTGTTTGGTTTGATTTGGGGATTTTGTGGGGTTTTTTGGTCTGTTTGTTTGCTTGTAGTTAGAAATAATGAACTGTTTAGGTGGCACCTGCCTTGCAGATGTGTCAGAGCTGCCCTTTTTGCCTTCTTAGAATTTGCCAAAATTTATACTGTAAAAATCTCCTCTCAAGGCATGTTAGTGAATGTTTAGGTGTTAATGAAAGGAAACCAGCATCAGACTATTAAATTACTATGCAGTAAAAAGAAATATTAGCTTGAAATGTATTAATAATAAAAAAAAAGAAACAGAGTTAAAGTAGCACGAGCTATCTCATGGCAGGAGCACTTAATTTAACACTCAATTTGTTTTTTTTTAAAAAATATGTTCCTCTCTGCAGTTGCTGTGGAACAAATTGAAGGAGCAGAAAAGGCCAGTTGCAAAGTAACAGTAGCCACATTCAAAGGTGCAGAGTAAACGAGCTTTAAAAAGGAGATACTGTGCTCTCTCCTAATCATTCAGTTCCAGGGAGTTTACTCATCACTAGTAAAAATGGCCAGCGTGCTCAGGCAAATAATCACTTTTCGACAGTGAATTGCCATTTAGAAATTTTCTTAATCTACCACGTGTAGGGGTTTCCCCCATCAGACACAGTTGCAACTTGAATTCTGCAATTCACTATGGAAGCAGGGGATCCATATGTGAAAAATACTTTATCTGGTGTTGTTATACAGTAAAAGAGATTACATCCTTGTAGAGAAACTCTCTTTTGAGAGTGACTTCAGAAACACTATAGTCTTAACAGTTTCCCTGTCCTCTGATGTAAATTTTCAGGTTTTTGTGTTTGTGTAAATTGACTCCTGATGAGTTTAGAAGCCCTGATTCATATGATGTTTTTTGCTGTGCTGGAGAAACATGGAATTAGAGCCTGTAACTTTGGGTGTGTGGGGAAACAGGTGGCTCTGTTGCTTTTGTTCAGAAAAACATGATCTTGAAGGAAATCCAAATTTCCTTTGCAGCAGCTTTTCCTATAAAAGGACAAAAAATTTGATTTTTATCTTTTCATTTTAGGTCAACTGAGAGAACAGCTCAGCTACCTCAAAGGAGATAACTTTTTCAGATTTACTTGCTCTGATTGCTCAGAAGATGGGAAGGAGCAATTTGAACGTCTGAGATTAACATGGCAACAAGTAAGTGAAATGTTTGTGCCAGCAAAACAACCGTGGGACTTTCTGAAATTGTTGGTTGTTGTGTATATGCTACCTGGAAAAGGAGGATCAGGTATTGGTAACAAAGGAGCATTTCATGAACTTCAGAAATTAATTAGCTGAGGATTGCCTGTACATGAGAACTTCAGCATTTGGCAGAGAAATTGAAAGATAATCATACAAACCACATTCCTTTTTTATTTTCCCCTTACGTTACTCATGAATTCATGGCTTCAAGCAAGTTTGGAAAAGCAAAATAAGTGAAATTTGGCTTCTAGGCATGAACAGGTTTTTTGTATATAAGAAAATGTAAAACTGGTGAGGTGGCAACATAGAAACAGAAAGCTTGCCAGCTGCCTGAATACAAATCTCCAGCCTGGCTGCTTATGCACTAGCATCAGTCCTTGCTGGAATTCACTGTTCCAATCATTGGCACACCTGAGCAATCAAAATAACATCTGTTGGCATCCTTTGGGACAGGAGTGGTGTGTTGTCTTGTAGAAGATCACAGATTCACAGGATCAGCTAGGATGGAAAAGACCTTTGAGATCATTAAGTCCAACCTATGACCTAACACCACCTTGTCATCCAGACCTGAGGGCCACATTCAGACTTTCCTTAAACACCTCTGGGGATGGTGACTCTACCAGCTCCCTGGGCAGCCCATTTCAATGCCCAGTCACTGTGAAGAAATTCTTCCTAATGTCCAGCCTAAACCTCCCCTGGTGCAGCTTTAAGATGTGTCCTCTTCTCCTGTCAGCTGTTGCCTGGGAGAAGAGGTTGAACCTGGCTACAGCCACCTATCAGGGAGTTGTAGAGAGTGATAAGGTCTTCCCTGAGCCTCCTGTTCTCCAGGCTAAACAACCCCAGCTCCCTCAGCTGTTCCTCATAGGATCTGCACTACAGACCCCTCACCAGCTTTGTTGCCCTTCTCTGGATGTGCTCCAGCATCTCAACATCCTTCCTGAACTGAAGGTCCCAGAACAGGACCCAGTACTCAAGGTGCAGCCTCACCAGTGCAGAGAGTGCAGGGGAAGAATGACTTCCCTGCTCCTGCTGGCCACACTTTTCCTGATACAGGCCAGGATGCCATTGGCCTTTTTGGCCACATGGGCACACAGCTGGCTCGTGTTCAGCTGGTTGTCAAGCAGTAGCCCCAGGTCCCTTTCTACATGGGCACTGTCCAGCCACTCTGTCCCCAGCCTGTAGTAGCACTGCAGGGGGTTGTTGTGGCCAAAGTGCAGGACTTGGCACTTGGACTTGTTAAACCTCCTGTGGCTGGATTTGGCCCATGGATCCAGCCTGTCCAGGCCCCTCTACACGGTGTCAAAGGCTTTGCTGAAGTCCAGGTAGACAACACCCACAGCCTTTCCTGGATCCACCTGTTCATAAAAGGAGATCAGGCAGCTCATGCAGGACCTGCCCCTCGGAAATCCATACTGTAGGTGCCAAGTGATGGCACTCAAAGTGATCTGTTCCATAACCTTGCCAGGCATGGAGGTCAGGCTGAGAGGCCTGGAGCTCCCTGGATCTTCCTTCTGGGCCTTCTTACAGATGAGTCTCACACTGGCCAACCTTCAGCCATCAGGCTCCCTGGTGAGCCAGGACTGATGATAAATGATGGAGAGCAGCTTGGTGAGCTGTTCCACCAGCTCCCTTAGCACCCTAGGATGGATCCCTTCTGGTCCTATAGATTTGTGAGCGTCTAAGTGGCTCAGCAGGTCTCTGCTTCCTCCTGCATTGTGGGGGGGTATCCTGCTCCCTGTCCCTATCTACCAGCTCAGGAGGCCACTTGTCCTGAGGTCAAACTGTC
This sequence comes from Notiomystis cincta, assembly GCA_013398075.1. Taxonomy (NCBI): domain Eukaryota; kingdom Metazoa; phylum Chordata; class Aves; order Passeriformes; family Notiomystidae; genus Notiomystis; species Notiomystis cincta. Next base: position 151,102 of record VZRX01022685.1, read on the forward strand.
AGATTGTTGAAAATATCAGCCTTGGTGGGTTTTCCTTGATTTTTACCCATAGGCACTCAGCCTTATCATCATATAAAATAATTTGAAACAACAGTTGTAATTCCTGCACTGCTTTCTTGTGGTGGCCAGTGCAGGGGAAAAGGTTGGTGTAGGTAGGGGTCTGTGCTGGCAAACTGACAGAGTTTCATCAAGTTCCAGACTGGGAAAGCAAAGGCTGCTGGCATTGCCCAGGTCTCTTCAGAGTGCCATGGGGAAGGGGCAGACAAAATGAAAATGGGTGAGGAAGAAAGCTGTGACCACCTCCCTGGGCTTCCCTTGAGGGAAGTGGTCAAATTAACTTACCTGAAGCAGAAAGAATGGGGACAGTGATTTTGTGATTTCTGGATTTTTTTTCAGAGTATGTGGCCTCAATAGATCCTTATCTTTAGCCAGTTGAAAAGAGAATTATTTTTGAAGTCCTGAGACACTGCCCTACATGACTTTAAACCCCACAAAATCCTAGTTATCAAACTGAGAGGGGTTGTGAGGTAGAAATAGGATGAAGAGGTCATTAAAGCTGTCCATATTTCCTCATTTTGACATCTTTGACAGTGTATCCCAGAAAACAAAGATCCACTGTGAGGAGACCCATTTCCCTAAGAAAAACAGATTTCAGACTTCTTTAAAGGGTGAAATACAAGTCCTTATTGGAATTAGTGCCAAACCAAGGCTGTGTGATTGTTGAAAGATGATCCCAGCCTAGCTGACTTTAGTTTTGTTTTCATAAATTAATTAAAATTAAGTAATGTAATTAACAGTTGGTCACCTAGTATTTACTTAAAAGAGGTGAGATATTTTTCAAACTTGCCCTTTAGTTTGGGTATGTAACAGGTCAGAATGAATTTGGTTGTGAAGTGTGTGAAAAAATATTGTCACAATGTTTCTGAGGTATTGGATAGTGGGATTACTTGTGACAATTTTTTTTATTTGAAAGACTGTTTCCCTACCTCCACTTTACATTCAGATCCCAGCTGTACTGTAATTCATTTATACAACAGCTGCACAATTCTTGTGTCTCAGCACAAACCTGCATAACAGGCAGCTTGTTATTCCCCTGGGATGGAGAAATCTCTGGAACAATGTGCATCTAACAATAGAAAGACAAGGACAGGCAGCACGAAACCAGGAAGAAGATGGATTGCAGAAGTTGCCTATGAGATGTTGCAAAAATAAGATATTTATGAGGGAGCAAAGATTTGTGTGTGTAGCAGCTGTGGGGGTCTGCTCAGCAGAAAAAGCAGAAAGGATTTATTTGTGTCCAACACTTTCTGTTCCAGGTTGTCATGTTGGCAATGTACAACTTGTCTCTGGAAGGAACAGGCCGGCAGGGGTACTTCAGATGGAAAGAAGACATTTGTGCTTTTATTGAGAAACACTGGACTTTCTTATTAGGCAACAGGTAAAGACATGAGATTTCCCTGAGGGTCTGGTTGGTGAGCCAAAGGAATTAAAACATGTTACACAGATGGACAAGAATCCTGGTTAATTTGGTGGCATCTCTGTTGAGTCTTACAAGTGATAAAAAGACAGGATTTAATATTGAGAATTTGAATGTGGGCATGGTACACTTGAAAAATAATCAGCATTTCTTACTGGGAACAAACAGCCCTAGGAGTGTCACACAAAAGCAACGCAAATGCATGTATTTTGGATTATTTCTTATCTTCCTTTAGGCAGCATATGAACCTGCAAAGACTTGAGTTTTTCTAAACAGTCACAATGGATGGGCTAATCCTGGTATTGCCAAACTTCAGGGACAAAAATGTGGTCCAGCAAAGTGCTATAAAGCTCTTCTTCAAGAAGAGCTGAGCCTCACCCTTAGGTTCTTTTGGATCTTAATGAGATGGCTCTTACGTAGTAGGTGTTAAACAATTGAAACGTTTTTCAGTATGTGTAAAGATGCTGTCAGAATAGGAACCCCTCTTGTAAAGGGCAGCCTTCATTTTTCAGGTGAACAGCTCATTTCTTCTGAGCATGCTGAAGCTGTCAAACCCAAGCCTCACTGTTAATGTGTGTGCTGTGGAAGCAGGAAAGGAACTTGAGCAATCCTTGGAAGTTGTAGATTTTATTGAGTTTTCTTCCCTGGGGATTTCTCTGTTGTAAGACCTGGCCTTTCTTCCTAACCAGATTTGGTCTTTGGCTTTGCTTTCAGTGCTTGTCTGTGCCTCCTTGCTGTGTTCTCAGAAATGTTAGCATTTGCCCTCCCTGGAAGCCACGGGGATCCTGACAGGAAGGCAGCTGATGGCCCATTGTCCCTCATTCGGGGAGCTGATGCCTCCCAGGGTTTACTGCTGCCTTTTGAGACTTGCCCTGGGAACTGGGCACTCCTTGCTCTGCTTAAAATTCAGAAAGTGATTCCTGGCCTCAGACACAGCCTTCCCACTTGCCTGGACAAGCCACTGATGGAACAGAGACAGCTGAATCGTGTGTGTAGCGATACAAGCTGTGCAATGCTGCTCTTCCTTGGCATATTGGAGTGCAGCTTATCCACATTTACTGTAATACTCCAGACTTTGAGCTGGGGCAGCTGGGTTTGATCCCCCACCTTTAAGGTTCAGTACCCCAAGGTGTGTAAGTGCAGCACTTGGGCAGCAGTGAACACCAACTCAGCCAGGCCTTGGCAAGTACAGAAGTTTCTGCCTGTGCGGGTGTGCAAAGGCAAGAAGAAATCCTGAGAGTCTGTGCAACTGAGGTTAGACTGCACACCATGAATCTGATTCTCCAGAGTCTGAGGGAGTACCTCAGTTATTGGCTGCAAGGGCAGTCCTTCAGTATTTCTGCTCATCTCTTCCCTAAACAACATCTTAGCCCTGTGATCATTTCTTAGAGGAACAAAAGTGCTCAGATGCCCAGTAAGAGTGCACTGCCCAGTAGAGGGAAAGGCTTAGATCGCTCTGAGGGGCCAAAAAAGTGCCTCAGGAGTAGTTCAGTGTGTGTGTTGGTGCCACTGTCCAGGGTGGAAGCATAGCTGGTGAGTGAGGACCTAACCCTTGTTTTCTGCTCTCCCGCCACAGGAAAAAGACCTCAACATGGTGGAGCACAGTTGCTGGCTGTCTCTCTGTGGGGAGCCCCTTGTTCTTCCGTTCAGGGGCACAGGAATTTGGAGAACCGGGATGGTGGAAACTGGTTCATAACAAACCCCCAACACTGAAACCTGAAGGAGAGAAGCTGTCTGCATCTGCACTGAAGGCAAAAGGTAACTCTGTCCCCCAGTAGTGTCTAGATTCCTCACTGGGCCAGAGCTGGGACATGTGAGAAAAGTTCTGTTAAAAGCTGTTTGTGTGGATGGACAGTTCCTTAGTTTTGCTCTGCTGTAATGGTTGACTGAAGAGAACTATGGTGCATATACTGTAGTGTGAGAAGCCTGTTACATTTTATTACCTTTTTGCATTGTGCTGATTTAAAGGGTTTTGAGGCTCATGCAGTGTGGTTTTGGTTAGCTTTTTTTTTAGCTGAAATCCACCATTTTCCCACTTCTCTTTACCGTGGGGAATGTCTTTTGTCACTAGATGCAAATTCTGCTCTGTGCAGAGGAACAAAATTTGGGCTTTAATGAGGCTTTAGTCATACATTGGCTTAATGCTACATGTCCCAGAGTGAATTTCTTGTACACATTGAAACCCCATCTTTTAAGCTTTGTTTTTGACTGCGTAGTATGTACCCGGTGACTGCAGGAGCTCAGTGTCTGTCAGAATAAGCAAACTCCTTCTTCAGCAGCTTCCAAGCCCCCCCTGGACCCCATCATTACCGTGGAAGGGCTGCGGAAGCGGGTGAGCCGCAACCCAGTGGAGTCAGCCATGGAGCTGAAGGAGAAGAGGTCCCGCACGCAGGAGGCCAAGGACATTCGGAGAGCCCAGAAGGAGGCGGCCGGGTTCCTGGACCGGAGCACGTCCTCCACTCCCGTCAAGTTCAGCAGCCGCTGCCGCCGGCCCGACATCGTCCTGGAGAAAGGAGAGGTCATCGACTTCTCCTCCCTCAGCTCCTCGGACCGCACGCCCCTGACCAGCCCCTCTCCATCGCCGTCCCTGGACTTCTCTGCTCCCGGCACTCCTGCCTCGCACTCGGCCACTCCCAGCCTGCTCTCAGAAGCAGATCTCATCCCGGATGTCATGCCACCACAGGCACTGTTCCATGGTAAGGGCCGCCATGGGTTTGTTTAGTGGTGAACCACGTGTAGTTTTCTAGGAAGATCTTACAATAAAGGAGCTCCCTGTGAGCCGCAGGATCCTTTCAGGATAATATGGAAAGTAACTGGCAATATTCTGTTGTCTTAGTTGAGTGTGAGAATTGGCTGGTTGTCCATAGTTGTATCACCAGCTTCTAAGGCCAGAAGAAACGCCTGTCTGGGAGATCCTGAATAAACAGTGGGTAGACTTCACACAGCAGCTGCTGGACCACTCAGCATAAGCATTGCACTGCAACACAGACTGCACTGTTACATAGCAAGTCTAGTTTTGTCTCAAATGTATTTCATGGGAGAAGTTTTATTCCCATGGTAGTGTCCTGGTATTTTATAAGTTTGATTGTGCTGATTAACAGATACTAAATTTTGGCAAGACTGCAAAGCAGTGATGCAGGCTGAATTCTCTTAGTTCCTTAAGGAGCCAGTCTTCTGGGTGACAGGAAGAATAGTGAGGTTCTGTAGAGGACAGAGCCTCTTCAGGGTATGCTAGCTGAAGATACAGCTCATCAGCTTGACTTTTTTATTCCCAGTCCTCAGGAATTTTCAGCAGCTTGACATTCATCAAAGAACATGAGCTTGCAGCTCAGGAGGGGCACTGTTTCCAGATGCCAAACTACAAGACACTTTAGGAGCAGGATTGATTCTGTGTCCTGGAATTGGACTATTTGCAGCATCTCCTGTCCAAAATCAGGAGATCCAGGAGTACATAGAAAATGTGGTGTGTTGGGTAAACCCACATTATTGTTCCTTAGCAGAAAATTGCTGTGAGAGCCGTTTTTGAAACGGGACTTTGATGTTCAAATTATTTTTCCTTTCCCCCTGGATATTTTTGATCTGTTCTGCAGATGATGAGGAGATGGAAGGAGATGGAGTCATAGACCCAGGAATAGAGTATGTGCCCCCTCCCAGTGGGACAGCTGGTGCTGGCACCATGATAGCAAGCAGAAAAAAAGTGAAGACAGCTGAGCAGATCAAGCAAGAGGTGGAGAGTGAAGAAGAAAAAACAGAACGGATGGAAGGTGACAGTGAAGATCCTGAAGAGTCAAACACACCCTTGCAGGTGAGGGGACGAGACAAGGGGAAGCCACAGCTAGAGAAAGATGGTAAACCTAGAGTTCCCAAGCACACCTCAGTTAGCATCTATGAGGAAAAGCTGCTGCTGAAGAGACTGGAAGCCTGTCCCAATGCTTTGAGCATGACCCCAGAGGCCCGGAGGCTGAGGTGCAAGCTGCTGGTCAGGCAGGCCAAGAGGGAGAGAGGACTCCCACTCTTTGACTTGGACCAGGTTGTGAATGCTGCACTGCTCCTGGTTGATGGGATTTATGGAGCCAAAGAAGGTGGTGTCTCCAGGTCACCAGTAGGGCAAGCAACATACAGAACTACTAGCCAGGACTTCAGGATCTTGGACAGATACCAGGTGGGTGTTCCCAAATCTAAATTAGCTTTTGGCACCGGTTATTTTAAAGCTCTTGCTGCAGACAGCAGTGTCACAGTGAGATTACCTGACTCCTAAAGTGAAAAGGATTATGGGAACAAGACTCATTTTGGCTTAGGGCTGTGTCCCCACCAATGCTCTCATAAGTCCCATTCTTCTTGGGTTGTGCTGGTTCAGCACTGCTGTCTATCAGTGTCAGCACCACAAATGTTGATGTATTTGTACTCCAGCCCTGCCCAAACACTGATGGTGGAGGCCTGGAAGTACCCAAACAGGCAGGTGCTCTTTCATGTGTATAGGAGAGAGACCACTTGCAGCACTTTCAGGTTTGGGCACCAAATTTGGGAGTGCACAGCAGAGTCCAGAGGTGGGACCATCATGGTCCAGTCCATCCTGTCACACTGAAAGGCCCTGACTCTCCCTGCATAGGATTCCCTTGTTAAATCACTGACTGATCTTCCTGCAATTGTTGTGCATTTTTTTGTGCATCCAGACAGTACTGCCCACCACGAAGGGATATCGCCAGCAGACAACCAAGTTTCTGTATCGCCTGGTAGGCTCAGAAGACCTGCTGACAGACCACAGTATTGTCAGCCCTTACACCTCCCGTGTCCTTAAACCTTACATCAGGTACAGAGGGTCTGAGCTTGCTCTTGGCTTGTGCACCGCCAGCCCACGGAGAGGACACCTTTCTTGGGCAGTGCTCCTCACTCCTCCTCAAAGTACAACCCAGTGCACCATGGTAACCCTGAAGGGATAGTGTTCGATTTAGCTGAATAGTGAAACGGATTGCATTGGGAAGGGGACTCTCCAAGAGGGGGCAAGGGCAGAGAGGGCATTGCTGTAGCCATTCAATGCAAGTTGCACGTGCTCTTGGGTCAGAACCGTGACTTCCTTGCTCATGCTGTAAGGAGAGACTGGCTGGACATGCTGTGGGTCTGGAAAGTGTCCTGGCCTCTGGCACAAGGGTGTTTTTGCTGAGCTGGGGGCTGTTTTCCCATGTGAATGGAAGACTGTTCTTTTTTTTTCTTAAGTTGAGCATGTCAGAAAATATTTCATGGGCAGTGTCCATTTAGCTGTGAGGGCAGTTCTTGTTGCTCACTTGCTTTTTGTGTTTCCTTTTCACATTCCTGGCAGACGTGATTATGAGACAAAGCCTCCAAAACTCAGGCTGCTGGCAGAAATCCGGGCGAATCCGCACAGGAATGACCTCAGCTGGAAGGCTGAGCCAGAAGCACCCATTGATTACTGCTATGTTCGCCCTAATCACATCCCCACTATCAACTCCATGTGCCACGAATTCTTCTGGCCTGGTAAGATTCCTCCAATGCTTGAGTTTCTAAGAGGAAGTGGTTTTGTTCAGGAGAAACAATGTTCTTGGGCCAAATTTTTCTTCAGTTGGTGTCTGGCTCGGTTTTTAGAAACCCATTATCTGATGTCACAGGAATGCATTTGAGGTGGAGACGTGGGTTTGGTGTCTTTGTCTCTTGAGATCGGGTAGAACTGGGCAATTAGGCTCTAATTAGCACAGCACTTAAAAAATAGGTGCCAATAGGAGTAGTTGGTAGTTTAGCAGTCAACTAAACTTAAGCATCCAGTGAAATGTTTTGCAGAATCAGGAGTTGAAATAAACAGTTTTATACCAGGGATTACTGTTCATTACCTTTGTGAGAAGGTTTCTTCCTAGCAGCCATAAGCTGGATGTGTCAGGGAAAGTTGGGAAGTCGTAAGAGGAGTAGCTTGGTCTCTTCAGCCTGGAGAGGAGACTGAGGGGAGACCTCATCATGTTCTACAGCTTTTCTCAGGAGAGGAGGCAGAGGAGCAGGCACCGATCTCTTCTGTGATGACATGACCTGATAGAATGGCCCTGAAGCTGTGTTAGGGGAGGTTTTGGTTGGATATTAGGAAAAGGTTTTTCACCCAGAGGGTGGTTGGGCACTGGAACAGGCTCCCCAGGGCAGTGTCACAGCACCAAGCCGGCCCAAGAGGAGCTTGGACAATGCTCAGGCACATGGTGTGATTCTTGCCGTTGTCCTGTGCGGGGCCAGGAGTTGGACTCGATGATCCTTGAGAGTCCCTTCCAGTGCAGCTTTTTCTGTGATTCTATGAATTGCTTTTACAACTGCAGGCTCTGCTGTGATCCTTTCTTTCTGATCTCTGCTCTGTGTCCTTTCTTTCTTCAAGCCACAGTATTTACAAGGTATGGGAAAGATTAGGTTTGAATGTTTCCGTGTCGTTTCTTGACCTGCAGGCTCTTTGGGGACAGTGGCTGCCCTTTCTGGGGGCAGTTATGAGGCTGCAGTCTCTTTAGTTCTTCTGAAATAAAAATAGGGACATTCATGTGCTGCATGCATCAGCTTCTGATCAGCAAGCAACACAGCAGACTAATTTAGAAAAGCCAGTACAAACAGTACACACCTTTATTCCAGGTAACTGTTTGCTTTGTGTTTCGATTTGCAGATAGTGATTCAGCAGGCTTGTAGCTGAGCAGTGCCGATATGCCACAGTCAGGATGGGAGCTCTTTGTGCTGCTCGTTATGCAAATTGTACAGTGTGGGGGAAATAACCAGGCACACCTCTCCTTTCACAAGCTGTTTCAGAGCTCATGAGAGACACTTGCAAGCCCAGCAGAGGCTGAACCGCTTTGTCATAGTCTCTCCTCTCCTGATAATGCATTTGAAGTTCTGGCCAAGTTGGGTTGCACCTTCATTAAGTTCTTCAGGACTCACCCTGTTTTATTTAACATAAGGAGCATGGGTGTGTTCCACCCAGCTGTGAACTGTTCATCATTAAATCAGAAAGCTGACACTCCCATCAGTCTCCAAACAGGAATCCAAATCTCTTCCATGGTGAAAAATTTCTGAGGCTGGGATATGATCATTGCCCCTTGGTTCTGTTTTTAGTGGGCAAGGGAAGCTAGGAGGTGATGCTTTGGAGGTAAAGCCTGGATTCAAAGGGTTTTAGCTGGTACAGCTTGGAGGGTGGGAGGCTGGGATATGCAGAGTGAGCATCATTAAACCAGCACTTAGTTCTTCCATCCCTCCAAATCTTTCCTTTCAGAGCTGTTCTTGCCTCTCCCAAGGCAGAACCACGTTTGCAGGTAGTGACTGCAAATGAGTTGGTGGTAGAGAGATTCCCTGGTGTTGTTTGTAACAGTGTCTTTGCCTTGGTGCCCTAACGGGAAACCTCTCCCCTAGCGGGAAGAGTCTCCAGTGGTGAACCGTCCTGAGCCAAGCTCTCCTACAGGAAAAACTGCACCGTGGAAGAGACGCCAGCGTGCCCGGGGCAATGAGTGTTCCTGTCCAGACATGCTGCAAGGCACTCCACAGGCAACGGCAGCCTTGGCTTAATTAACACAGCTCTCTACTGCCAACTGATTCCTCCCAGTCTTGCTCCACCCAGCTTACTCTCCAGCAAGAAAATAACTCGCCCACTTCTTGGTGCCTGGTGCCTTATGAAGCCTTGCATCTCATCCAGGGGGATTACTGGAAAACATACTCTGCTATTTGGTTAACCTGTGTTCCAAACATATTGCAGTTGCCAACTTGAGGCTGAAGTAGATGTTTCTGGCACATCTTCTCTGTCTTGCATCTCACTGGGGTCTGTCCACACTAATGACCAAGCAGTGTTCAGCACCTGGAACTGCACTGCTTGGTGCTGACATGCTGTGTGGATGCTCTAGGACTGCAGCAGGGTGATGAGGCAAGGTAACAAACTCCCAGCCTCTTTTTGTGTCCAGCTTCTGACTTGAAGAAGCACCACTGCTTGAGAGGCTACTTCATCCCCCAGATCAGAGAATTTGCATGCTAAAAGCAAGTGTTTTGATAGCATTGGAAGCTGTGGTCGGGTTCACAGTGCAGCTCCACAACCAGCTGAGTGTGCACAAGAGACAGCAGTAGGAGCTCCAGGCAAGGTGGAGATAGAAGATGGGAACCAGAACAGGCAATGCTAAAATGCCAAAGCTGAAGCCCAGTTTCATGTGTGCTGCTTCTGAAGAGAGTTGAGTTTTAAGTTTCAGTTTTGTCCTTGAGTCATTTGAAAGGAAATCAGCTTTGTTAGTTTTTGCACGCAAGCTTCCCTGCTAAGTGAGCAGATCTTGTTTTGTCTGTTTTGTTGTATCATCTCCTTTCCCCTTGCCTGGCAGGGGAGACACCAGGATCAGGCAGCTGGTTTTCCCAAGGCAGGGTTCATCCCCTGTTTTCTGGGTGTCCTCATCCCTGGGATATCCCAAAATGCAGGAAATTTGGCTGCATAATTGCTGGTAACAGAGGATTGCTCTAGCAGGGGCCTTGGACTGTTCTGTGATTCTGTGATCTCCTGCTATCAGAGATTTGAAATAAAGGTAAAAAGATGGGATCGAGTGTTTCTAAAAAGCCTTCAACTCCTGGATTTCAGTGACACTTTTCTTCTGGTTTGCAATACTTCTGTGTCTCTCTTTCTCCATAGGAATTGATTTGTCAGAGTGCCTGCAGTATCCAGACTTCAGTGTTGTTGTGCTTTACAAGAAAGTTATCATTGCCTTTGGGTTTATGGTGCCAGATGTGAAGTACAACGAAGCTTACATCTCTTTTCTGTTGGTGCACCCTGAGTGGAGAAGAGCTGGGATTGCAACCTTCATGATTTACCATCTTATCCAGGTAATGAAATCATCCCATGAATGTGCCAAAGAACCAGCTCTCACTTCTTCCTTTGTGTGCACATGTGCAGATACTGGAGAGTAAGAACCCTTTGTGTGAATGTTTATGGGAAGAAGTAGCTTCTGCTTTGGAAGTGAAAATGTATTTAGGAATACAACCATCCTGGTCATGTCCTCAGAATTATTGGGATGCTGCACACTTCAACTGTCTTGGGATTAACTCTGTGTTCTTCAGTGGTCAGTAGTTTGTGTAAAAGGAGTATTGTAAATGGGGGGTTGAAAAGGAGAGAATGAGGTAAGAGAGAGCATGGTCAGTTAGAATTATTAGGTTTCTTTCCTGCACATGGAGGTTTATTCCATGCATTAAATCACTTACTGATCTCAATCACTCACTTTCACTTTGACACTCTGGTTCAAATACAACTGAGTTAATGATCAAGTGTTTGCAACCCCATTGTTTGTTTAAACTGGCTTGTACTGGGCCTTGTTCCACAGAAATACTTGGGAAAATTAATCTCAGCTAACTAAATGGGTGGTATTAAAGGAGTTAAACTTCATTAAATCTCTGAATGAATACTGTTATTCAAGTGGCCTTAATTCCATTGACTTTCTTAAATTAAATTGCAGGAAAGCCAGCTTAATTGAAAGTAAAGATGCAGATATATGTCCTTTACAGAGCCCAACTCTGCCTCTTTGGGACCCACAGTTTTATCACTCCTGAGCTCTCCTGGCAGAGCTGCCAGTGGGAAACATTTCTTAATTTGTTGTAGTCAAGATGAGCTGCACTAACAAAAACTCACCATTGAAACTGTTTTTTCTCTTACTTATGTGGCTGAAGCAAGGTAGGGAGTGCTGGCAAAGCCTTGGGGAAAGTGATCCATGCTTTGGAAAAGCTCTTTCCAATCCTGAGCTGCCCGAGGGTAACTCTGCTACCTGCACAGCTCTCTGCAGTGCTGACACAGGCCTCTAATCAATATTCTTTCAGCTCACCCCTTGCATTTCCCAGGCAGCTCTGTGTGAAGTGTTGAAGGAAATTGCCCTCAGCTCAGTGTGCTGATGTGAGATGTCAACACCCGGTGGGAGCAGGCGCCAAGGTTTGCAGGGATCCAGCAGGTGGACTCTGAGCCTTCCCTCCCCAGCAGAGCGGGGATGCTGGAGCTGCCGAGTCAGCGTAGAAAATCCTCACGCCTCTTTGTAGGATGTATCACACCAATTAACCTAATCATGCTTGCAGGTAGACTAGCATGAAGTTCCCTGTTGAGGAAAGCCAAGCAGATTTGAGGCTGATTAGGTACACTAGCAGTGAGAGATCAGCACTGTATGTTTGGCTCATATTACATTGATTTTGCCGTTGCTGACTTTCTGGCAGGGGTAGAAGGGGTTTAGTCCTGTAGAATAAATGGTGGTTGTGACCTTCTGTTCCTCAGTCTCTAGACTGTAGGTGCTGCTTTGCAGCTTGGGGTCTCCTCTCTGTAGCTTCAGACACTGATGCACTGTCTGGATTAAGAGTAGGTCACTAACTTTGGGATCAGTGTGCTGAGTTTGGGGCTTGGGAACAGCATAACTTAACTAATTCTTGGGAACAGCATAACTTAACAGGAAAGTGTTTTGATGCAAATGATGGTGGCTGGTTTGCTGTCAAAATTTATCCTCTTATACATCTGGCCCAGAGGACTAAACTGCATTTTCTTAATGATCTCATTCAAATTTTCTTTTCCCCAAAACAGCTTCCAATGAATTCTTTTTTCCTTCCCTCCTTAAATGCCTCTGAGAGTTTTCCTCTTGAGTTCTATCTTGGAAATTTCCTAGAGGGGTCTTACTGTTCCCAGTTAGAGTTACAATACACTCAGTATGCATGGAAATGCTATTAAAACACTTGATGAAAGCAGAAAATAAATTATTTCAGTATCTTTATCAGAGTGTTGCTGGTTAGAATAATTCAGGATCTTCAAAGTAACTTCAGCTGTGCTATTACTTGCTGTCTGAACTGAATTTCCTGCCTTCTCAGGAGGCAAGTGCTGTGCCCTGAAGGATGGGAGGGGAGCTGGGTGGGATAAGCAGGAATTCCAGAGTGACAGCGCAGAGGTGCTCTGGCAGTCTCAGAGATCTCAGCTCTGTTTGCTGACAGGGAGGAGTGCAGAGCCTGATCCTGGCATGTTTTGTCTTTTCTTCAGGCCATTGTATTTGAGATCAGTGCTCTACACCGAGATTATTTTTAATTAACAATTACTTTAGTAATTGACAATGGGAAGATGACAAATTATAATCCCAAACCTGCTTTCATTGTCAGAGAATCTACGTTTCCCAGAAACAAAGGCTTGGAGGAGCAGCAGCAGCGCTCCCTTTGCTGTTGCTATGTGTGGTAACTCCTGTGTTGGGGCCTGCCTGTGACTTTTCTCACATTTCCCCGGTGCCTTGGATCCCTGAGCTGATGAATCTCCTCACCTCTGCATTCCCCCAGAGGCTGTCTGTGATATCTCCTTTTTTCTCCCCCTCCCTTGGCAGACCTGCATGGGCAAGGACGTCACCCTTCACGTCTCTGCAAGCAACCCTGCTATGCTGCTTTACCAGAAGTTTGGATTTAAGACCGAGGAGTACATTCTGGATTTTTATGACAAGTATTACCCCTTGGACAGCAAGGAGTGCAAGCACGCCTTCTTCCTCAGGCTGCGGCGCTGAGCTGCTGGAGCTGTCTGGGGAGCTGGGAAAAGCCCAGTCCATCCCAAAAACTCGCCCAGCTTTCGGTGGAGGATGTTGGGTGCCACAGGAGAGCTGAAACACGCTGGTGTGTTTATCCCTAGGACTTTGTATGTCAACAGTGTGGTGATGTGTGTGGAAAATGCAATCCAAGAGGATTGATTCCTATGCTCCAAGGGGAGAGGCCTGGAAATGCCAGCTGGGATACAGTGAAGCCACTGGAAAACTCAAATTCCTTATGGGGAATTTTCCTGCCACTGTTACTTAGGAGAGCCTCATTAGCAAACGAACAAAAGTACCAAACAAAAAAGTGTTTCTCACTTCAGAGGGGCCCTATGGATTTCAGGTTTTGAAACTTGTCCAAAAAATGTTGCAGGTTTTTTGTCTCTGTTTTTGTTTATGAGCAAAAATGAACACCTAAACTTAAACCATTCAGTGTTTTTGTGGTTTGATTGCTTTGTTAGGAACTGTGTCTTGAGTGAAGGGAAATAAGATATTGGTGCCTGTAGCTGGATGCCAACTTTAGGGAAGTTCTGCACATGCCAGCTCAGTAGTCCTGGAACGGTGTTTCAGAAACAGTGAAGAGCATGTGGATTCCTGTGATCCCAAGTACCAGGCTCAGAGGAGACACCTTTGTTTTGGTGCTTCCCTGCTGCCTTCCCTTCCCCTCCTTGCCCCATGCTCAGTGTGAAGTTCTCACAGTGTTTTGTGTTCAGCAGCGGTGTCAGGTGGGTTTGTGTCTAGGCAAGGTAGGGCACCACAGCTGCCAGATCAGCTCCTTGGAATCTTTCCACCTCTCTGCGGCTTGCTGGGCTGCAGCTCAGCCCTCTGGGCACACCTCTAACCACAGAGCAGCCTCCCCGGCTCCAGCACCCACCTCCTCCTGCTACAGGCACTCTGGCTGGAAGGAAGCCAGAGAAAAAGGCAGTGGGGACGTTTGAAATGCAGGCTCTGATTTGTAGACGCAATCTGCTTGCAGCTTGGAGGGAGGAGAGGGCAGAGGTGGCCCAGATCCAATTCTTGGAAGCACCTGGGCTCTAAGTATCAGTAAAGAGGAGAGCAAAGAATAAATAGAAATACCCAAGAATTAAAAAAAAACAACCCCAGATGGTTTTTGCTCTCGTCCTTTTCCACAGTGTAGCAGCTTCTCTCCCTCCCTGACTTTCTGTGCAGATGAACAGAAAGCTGCACTGACCAAAGGTCGGGTTGTGCATTTTAGCTCTGGATCACGTCCACTGGGATGCTCCTTTCACATCAACCTCAGCGAGAGCTACACACCAAACGTGACTTCTTTGTCCTTAGTCTACTGTTGGCTACCTGACTGTAGCAGGACTTGCCTTACTGGAGTCTTCAGTTTGGTAACAGAAGAGAAAGGGACACAAAGTATGTTTTTGTGTAGCCAATGCCCATCAAAACCAACAGAAAACCAGTGGCAGTGGGAAGGGAAAGCAGCCCAGCCAAAGGTTGTGTGCCTGAACATCCATGCACATTTCTGCCTGTTTCATGACAATGTGAAAATTTTCAGTGTTCTTAATGTTACGAGTTAGCTGGACTTTGAAAGAAAAGAAATATATGTCTTTATGAATGGAATTAAAGCCCTTCCCTTGGAAAAGCCTGCCTGTAGTCCTACTGTTTGTTAAGGTGTCTCTCCATCATCTTTTCATTGGAATCTAGCAAACTCCAGTGTGGCCCTAAGAGGATGACCAAGGCAAGAAATTCCTCATTTCCCCACAGCCACCCCTGCAGAAGGCACGATGCAGGGCTTAGCAGGCTCCTCCTTTCCAGACAGAATTAGAAGGTACAAAATATTCTGAAGAAGGTGACCGGTTCTGCATTGTATTCTCAAGGTGACCATGAGGATGCTGAGGACCGCTGCCCTGTGGCTTTGTCCCTCCGGGCCTGCCGAGTGACGATGGTGTTACAGCAGCCCCGTGGCCGCTGCTGTGCTGCAGGCAGCTTGCGATATCCAGGTCCTTCATTAACCCCAGGTCCTTCAAGGCAGGGAGGTGATCCTCGGGGCGGGAGCCTTGGCTTTGCAGGCGCTGAGGCTCTTCCAAGGCCCGCAGAGAAGCAGCAGACACAGGGTGCCCTCAGGCCTCCGCTTCCCTCTCGTGCCTCGGGCAGCCGCTGCTGCGTCCCCTGCGCTGCGGCTGCAGAGCCGACACCGCCCTGCTCCGCTCCACGGCCCCGAGCCGGGCAGCGACCGCAGCACCGAGAGCAGGCGCCAAACGCCGCTCAGCTTAACGAAGCGAAGCTTCCCGGAGAATAAAGGTGGACGGGGCAGCAAAGCACGAGTGTTTCCCTGAGTTTTGATTCGTTGCGACCTGGAAGCGCCCTACTACAGTCATCTTAAAAAGTCAAGCTGGCCAAATTGTCCTCCTGCTCCCTTGGATTTGTGCTGGAGGCGAAAAGAAAAAGAAAAAAACAAGACAAAAGACAAAAAGGACAAAAAGGAGGCATCCTTTAGGGCGGCGGCTCGCGCTCCCCCGCAGCTGCGCCGGCGCTGTGAGGGCGGCGGGCCCAACGCGCTCCCGCCCTGCCCCGCGCGCGCGCCGCCGTTTGAACGGGGC
>VZRX01022685.1:166679-191207 GCA_013398075.1 Notiomystis cincta
GCCCGGGGGAACGGCTGGTGGCAACCGAGGGGCCCGGCAGGAGAGAGCGGCTGCGAGCGGCTGCGTGCGGCTCGTTGTGAGCTGCTGTTTTCTCTTTTATTTTCTCTTCTTTTCGCCTCTTTTCAGGGAGGAACACAAAAAGCACTCTGCGGACTGTGGTTTTCTTTCTCTTCAGAAAGAACCTGCTAACCTGACGGTGCAGGAGTTCCTGAAGCTGGACAAAATCCGAATGAGAAAGGCACTTGTACGTACATCGGTTTCTAGCCTTTGGATTGTTCAGCTGGCCTCGCTCCTTACCACAAGGCTTTGTGCAGAGTGCTTTGTTGCATCCAGGCTCGGGCTGGATCAGCTGGTGTGCCCTTTCCTGGTTCTCAGCCGTGCTTTATGCGGGATGTATCCCGCTTTCCCCTCGAAGCTGAACGATACTCCACTTAGTGGTACACAGTAACATGTTACTTTTACTCTTTGCAGAAAAAAGAGGTTTCTCAGAAGATGACCAAGGTTGAAGATAAAGCCAAGATCCAGCGTTGCAGTATAAAGAATCTGACCTAGACTGCCGCAGCTTCATAGTTGCCGGTGACATCTGTCTGGTCCGTGTGCTGTGGCACTGCCCCTGTGACTGTGTTTCCTGAGGCTGCTTCCAGCCTGGCTGTCCCTGAGAAGCAAATGGAATTCTGCTTCACTCCTCCGAGTCTGTCTGGGAAGTACCTCGGGTTTGATGCATTGCATACGTAATCTTTTTCTGCAGGGATTTTCCTAATTTTCCTGCTTTTTTTAAAGGATTATTATTTGTGGGTTTACTTGTTCTTGTTTTGTTTCTTTTTTTCTTTTTTTTTTTTCATTTTTTTTGTAAATTCAGCTGTTTAGAGATATTGCTGTCTTGTAGACATACTGGGAGCTCCGGTGCTAAAATTTGTATTTCTGATAGGAGTTGACATGCATTTCCATTTTTGTACTGAATATATCAATGCTTTTAGATACTTTGGGACATAGAAAGGGGAAGGAGTTTTAAAAATACTTCAGGGACTTAAAATTGTGGCTAATAACGTTGAGTTATACCACACCTTATTGTGCCTGGTATTTGTGTAAACTTCTGTTTGGAATTGGCTGCTGCCTCGTTGATGCATTTATAAATAAAAGTTGAAGGCAGAACAACAAAGTAGTTTTACTCGATTTTCTGGAGGACAAGAATCTGACCTTTACTGCAGTGGGCTGCACTGAATCACTGAATGCAGTTTTAACATCAAAAAGGAAAATAAGCTCATCAATGACGGCTTGCAGGGCTGTTGCTCAAGTGTCAAACTCTCTTAAGCAGTCTTCATCAGGCATTATAGACGTTTCAAAGACATTCGAATATATTTGTGCCCGGGAAGGTTTGGTTTGTCCCTTTGGAAAGGAAATTTGCAGAATAGAGTGCAGTCAGAGAGGAACTGTGCTCTGAACTGCCAGAAAGGAATGGGGCAATCTTGGAGAAAATATTTGACTATTACAGGGCCCAAGCTGATCCCACAGGGTGGTGGATTCTGCAGACAGAACCGGACACTCGTGCCCATGTTGCACGGACAAACTGCACGAGCCCGAAGTTGTGAAGGAGGTACGTTTTATTCGGCGCTGGGGCGCGGGGGGGGATGGCTCCTCCGAAGTCGGCAGCTCTCTTATCTCTGTATCTGTCCCTTAAAGTATTGAAAATGCACCGGATCTCTCAACCTGCCTATACATCTTCATGACCCATCCCCACTTCACATTATAATGAGCTCCAAAGTAATTTCCATGTGCTCGCCTTGTGCAGCACTTCCCTGTGGTCTGGGCAGGGTCCCAAGGATGAAGTAGCCGAGTCTTCCTCGTGTGGAACTTTTTACCTTTCCCTGTTGCACATGGCCTCTGGGTTCTTGGATTTGGCCCAAGCTACGAGCCCTGTTCCAGCCGGTTCAGGGCTTTGGAGAGCAGGGACCAGGTCAGGTTGCTCTCCTCGTTACAATAAATCTACATCCTCCCCTCCTACTTCTGGCAAGCACCAGCGACATACACAGTTAGCAAGGGGCTCTGGATGAATCATTCCTTAACCCCTGAACTCCCTTGAATCAATCAGGTGCTCCCAAAGTCAAAGAACCTTCAGCTTTATTTGGGGAGGAAACAGTTTGTTGTAACAGCACACTGATGAGAACAGTGTTCCTCTGTCTCCTAAGTTTGTTCAATGTTCTCTATCCAGACTTACTGGGAACAGTGAAATAACTTTATTGTCTCCAGCTGCAACAGCCAAATCCAGCGCCGAGTGCTCTGCCACGTTCTTTTGCACGCTTGCACTGCAGCTGCAAATACAGAACACATTGGTTTAAACTGCTTAAATTCACTGTAAGCTACTGCTCTTAGTGAAGTGGCTTGTGGATGAATGTTGATGTGGAGTAACTGGGGAATTTCTGCAGGGACACGGGCAGGCTGTGGCCCTCCAGTGGTGCCAAGCAGGTCCTTGCTGGCAGGCTGGGGGGAGCCTGCAGATGAGCTCCAGTACCTACCATAACAGGGCTCGGATGCACTCCTCTCCCTCCAATCCCAGCAGAACTGCCTCAGGGAGAGCTGTGTTGTGATGCCTGCACAGGAGGAATGAGCAATGTGCTTACTACCTAAGGAAAATGAATAGGAGGATACAGAACACCCTAGAAGTGTGGTAGGCTTTGGTGGGATTTATCATAGTAAGTTGAAGTGGATGGGGGAAGGAACTGAATAGAAGAGCAGCTTTTATATCAAGTTATGAGAAATCTTCGAAGCTGGCACCTGGAAGGAGAGTGTGGATACTGTCATAGAAAGGAGCAGATTTGTAGAGGAGAGGTGGGGTTTAGTTCTCTCTAAATTGGAGCATGTGTGACTTCTTTGGTAAAACTTTGAAAGAGCCAAGGCAGAGGAACAGAGCTGACTTACTGCCCTGACTGCTGGTCAATGTCAGCCCCTTTCTGCACCAGAGGGGAGATGGCTTCTGTGTGCTTATCCAGGACAGCAACTGTGAGGGCAGAGTGCTCCTCCTCCCTCAGGGAATTGGGGTCAGCTCCCTGGAACAGAGCAGAGGGAAGGGGGCTGGTAAAACCATACACATTCTTCAGCTTCCACCTTGCTTTTGTGTCATGCAAATTCGAGTTGGCAAATGGACTTCATGCTTAAAACAGAGGTTCAAAGTGTGTTGTTTTGCTTTTTGCTTGCTTCTGAAAATGTTTGTCATTTCCTAGCTCAAAGCCAGAGTTATTGCATGTAACAGTAGCCAAGTGAGATCCCAGAGGAGAAGGAGAGATTATGCTTGCTTTTGCTATACAGAGGACTTGATCCTAAATTATAAACCAAATACATTTGTTTTTCTGTTTGGCTTTGACAAGCCCAGAGAAGAGTGCCTTATGCACCAACCAAATAGAAATTTGGGAAAACATTACAAATATAAACCAGGCCCTATCTTCTCTAAAATGCTCTGTCAGTCTGAAGACTGGTATTGCAAGGCTGTTGCCTCCTCCTCATCAAGTTGAAGTTGCATTCCAGGCTAATGTTCAAGCAGCAAACAGCCAAAGAGTTGAAAAAGGAAACTTCAGCAAGTGTGACTTACATCACTGAGCAATTGTTCTATGAAGGTGGTTCTTCCTCTCCCAGTTTGACCCAGTTCATCCAGTAGCTGTCTGGACTCTGGCTGTGGAGACACACAGCAGACACACAACGTTTTCCTTTCACACAGGGAAAAGACAAGTAGGTAGACCAGCCTCTGCCTTGGAGTGAAAGTGCCAAATGCACACAGTGACATGAATTCCATGTCTCTGAGCCTCACTGTTACTAACCCCTGACTTCTTTCTGAATCTGAGCACGTGCTGGGTAACCCAGGCTAATCTCTCACACCGAGGTCTTCATTCAGCAGGTGTGTCTATAACTGGTTCACTTGAGGTCAGTGCAGCTCTCCAGGGCTGTACAAAGATTGCTCAGCACAGTAAAATTAATCAGGTACACGTTCAGGAGTAAAGTTTGAAGCTTCCAGAACGTGTGGAAATATTTTGTTTTAAAAATGTGTATGATTTGCCTCAGTGAAATTAGTTTACTAAATCTTAACAAACAAACAACAAAACCTAGAACATTTTCTTTCTTCCCAGCTTTCAACCTCCTTTTCTCATTTTGAAAGCTCCTCAATCACTTGACCAAGATTTTTTATCTCTGGACTCGTGTCATAGAGCTCTGTATCTTCCCCCACCTGTTGAGCTGACTGACTGATCCAAGCTTAGATTAATGGACATTTCCCTTTTGAAATTTTCTATCTCATTACTGACAATCCCTTTAGTAGACAGTTCTTTCAGGAAATTTGGTCTGCAGTGGAAGTAAATCCTTGCTTCCTGAATTGAACTAGGCTTCTAAGAAGTCAAATGCTGTAAAGTCAAGGGAAGATGACAATACCTTCAGATGATACTGCTTCTGAAAAAAATCTGTAAGAGAATCACTGCAACAGTCCTTAGGCCTAATGCAGTGTCAGAGTTGAATGGGTTCAAAAGGAGAGAAAAAAAATCTAATTAAACTCCTAGTAGAAAAACAAATTAGTTATTTTCAGTTTTGAACTAAATGTCAGTTACCAATGTTCAGGTTTTATATTAAGTTGGACTTTTACACCCTGCCCCCAGTCAGGGTTAAAACCTTTCCATTTTAACCCTTGGATGCCCTCCCTCGTGCTCTAAGAATCTTTCTTCCTGTATTTGCAAAAGGTACTTACAAAGAGCTTATATTCCTGTCCTGTGAGTGTTCTTGACTTGGTGCTCTTTATTTTGCCTCTTGAATAGAAAAGATTATGATCACCTCTGCCTACAAGAAAGGAAAACAAGTGTTAATTCAAAGCAAAGTCAGTATCCTAACTAGAACTTAGAGGAGAGATTGGGAAATAATTTATCCACAATCAAAGCAGTATCTATTAGTTTTCTGCATGAGAAAGCAATGAAATACTTGATGCAGTTCATACTGCTTTTAACCAAAAGGTTTACACAGCTCCCAGTGCAGTGACTGCCTCTTGCCAAGTCTCAGACTGGAAGCACAAAGTGGATGAAACTTATATGGGAATTAAGTATGTCAAATGATGCTATAGGAATTTCTGAATTGTAATGCTGACTTTACAAGTAGTTGATTTAATGAAAACCTAAATCCAGTACGAGATGCCCAAAATGCTGAGCTGTTACTGACACCAGTGGGAGATTGCAGTTAAACAACATCTCTGCAAAGTAGGTCTAGAATGAATGTATTTAATAATTTCTTATCTTTGCCAAATATGCCAGAGCTGGCAGTCCCTGGCAGAGCTCAGAAGTAGAGATAATGATATTTATGGTTCCTATTGTAAAAGAATATGTGCAACATCTGAAGTTTTACTGCTATAATAAAAACACTGCTGTGAGCTGTGGCTGCACTTCACTGGTCTCCTCAGCTGCTCCCTAGGGATGAAGTATTCCCAGGAGTTTTTGAGAGAGTCTGCACATTGCTTAAATCTCAAGTTGGATACATTTTGAGACTTAAAAGATGCAATTAAATAGGCTCAGAATGTTTGCCTGCCTTGGTGTCTAAGCTTCCAAGCACTACTTCTGTATTCCTGACTGCTGTGTTTATGATCTACTGTAAAGACAGGGGGGAAAAATTCTCACCAAAATTAGCCTGAGTGCCATCCTGTCCATCTGTGACTTCTGTTACAGGACTCAGGTAATCATTGCTGAACTTCACTGCTCTGCTAGGATGAACATCCTGTAGAATCATCAAATGCAGGCAGTTATTATCATGCCACGCTGCTATAATCGTAGTGCCACAAAACTCTTGCATGTGAGAAAATACATAGGTTTTTAATATCAGTGTCAAATTACTACAAGACATTATCATATGTAATTGAACTCTCTATTGAGGCAAAATTATGTAGCAATTTTTTTAAAACCTTGTGTTAGGTCTTTCTTTTGATTTAGAAAAAAAGTGATACAACCTCGCTTAATGAAATGAAGATTCTCATCCAAATGAAAGTTTTTCTACCACTTGAGAAATTTCACTTCTGAAATGTTGTGATACAGCTTTTCAGGCCCCACATGGCAAGGTAAGCTTTCCAAGATTCCACACAAGAGACCAGTCTGAATTTTGGCTTCTTGAAATGGTAGATTTTCATCTTTGAAAAGCTGGAAGTGTGTATGTTGTGGTTTTGGGAAGATGGTAATTCTTGAGATAGGGATTCCAGATTTTGAATAGAGTTAACAGGAGCTCTGGCAAACGTTATCTCCAGACTATTGAAAATTACTGAGCTTATTTTTTAAGAGCACAATTTGCAGGCTGAAGAAAAGCAGGGTCTGAGATCAAAAGCTAAGGGGTGCTAGAATCATCAAACAACATCAGCTGAAAGAAGAAAGTTAATACTAACAGCAAGCTAACAAAACGTGAGATGATAGCAACTTAACCACGAAGTCTGGCTTAATAAGATAAGGATACCTGTTCATCCAGCTCCAACAGAGAAAGAAAAAAGATTCTTTTCTCTGAAGTGGTAAATTAACACCCTCTGAACAAAAGCATTTCTTGTTTAGACCTGAATTTAAAATCTATCAGCATTAAACTGCTCTAGTGACAGCTTTAGACCAGCTGTCTCTCAACAGGCCCCATCCACTGAACTGACCTTGTTAATAGCAGAAAAGTTCAATGTAATAGTGACTTCACAGTCATCTTCAGAGATGGTAGCATAATTAATCTGGAGGGAAAGAACAGCCATTAGTATGTCTTACCAAAAAACCCCACAGAAGTACTTTGAGGAATAAGTCTTGCTGATGGTGTTTCTTGTGCAGCCAATAAACAAAATCACACCTGTGGCCTTTGCCTACTTGTGATATTGTACCAACACTTCCCATGTCAAGGAGAAAGGGGCAGGTGTTTTTGGAGTTACTGGAAATTTCACAACAACTGAAACGCCAAGTGAATCCAAAACATGTAATGAGGCTGCATTTCATGGAAGTTCAGTCATTCCCCATGGAGATTTTGTAGAGGCTGTGCTGTTCTTGGGACTCCCAGACTCAGGAGAACTCGTGGCTGCTTTAGTCACACCAGTCTGGGGGAAGCTCAGTCTGTATTAAACCTCGTTAACTTTGTGTATCAATGCCTTGAGACAGTACTGCTGGCAACAAGTCTATGGAAATTGTACAAAAGTGAGTGCACAGGGGATTATAAAGAAGTGGAATGAAGATTATATTAGAGCTGGTTGAGCATTTTGAGGTAAGGGTGATTATGTTTCTAATCCACGTGAAAAACTGAAAAAGCAGCATTAAACCCAGATAGTTGGCATCTGCTTTGAACCATTTCTGTTACTTTTGGGGGCACTGCTTTTGAGACAGTAAACTGGCAAAAGGCCAAGAAGCAGCAGGAATAGCCTTCCCTAGGCAATTTTATATTCTTCAGGCCTATCCTTTTGAATCCTCCAGCAAAGGAAAGAAGTGGCAATGGACTGTACCTCAACTCTATTAAGCAGATATTTCTTATAATTGCACTGCAGCTTCTGAAGATCCTGGTGGACAAGAGGTCTCAGTGGATATAGAAATCAGGTGCAAAGTAGCTACTCAAGTATTTGCTCCTTAGGAAGGAGTCCTAGAAGGTTTCCACCTTCTTACTACATAGAAGCTGAGCAAAGGCTTTCTTGCTCCCCTTACAACTCTTAGGTGAGAGAACAGGAATTGCCATTGGAAAGAAAGCAGAAAAAGTCTTCAGGAAAAGACTGAACAAAAAATGCAACAACAAAACAAGACAAATGACACACACAAACAGGTCAACAGCTAAAGAAAAGGGATACATTTATTTTTCCAGTGTTTAGGTAGCAGCCACAATAATCTCATGACCCTCCATGGGAAGATATTAGTCAAAAGCTCCTTCCCACCTTTCCCATTTGAGGTTCTCCAATCAGTGTTCTGAATTCAAGGTTTTTCTGGGCATAGCTTCTAAGATGAGCACAAACATGATCCAGTTGTTTTCTCCAGTAACCTGTTCACAGAGAGTTAAGCAGGAGAAAAATCCTTAAAATGTGATTAACATTCCTTCTAGTCAAGTGATGGAAGATTTAAAAGATAGCACCATTTCACTGAGATAAAAAAACCCCAAAACTGTAGAAAATGAGAAGGAAGTGATATCCTAAAAAGTCAGGTGCAACACTGTTTTATCCATAGGTTATAATTCATCCTTAGGGCCCTCTATTCAAAAAAAAGCCATGTCTTGGAATGACTCTTGGGAGTCAAAACTGGTCCTGTGTGAAGGGAAAATCTTACACTATTCCAGATCAAAAGAAAAGAAAAAAAAAATTTCAATTAAGCAATTACAAATAACACAATTCAATGTGTCATTGAACTGATTTTTAGTTGATTTGGGATAACTGACAGGGAACAATCAGCCAAATCTGAAAACTGCAAATACAGAAACTCAGGATACACAGCATTTTGGTCTGTGTAAATTATCTTCCAAATAAATTAATTTCAATTATATATGTGAGAGCATATTAAAAGCTTAAGCATTCCTGCTCTTTTGCCTGCCAGGATCTCTGGGAGAGGGTCAGCATTTCTTTATGCTGATAGAAGGCACAAAACATGAGAGCCTGAAAGTGCCTAGATGAAAAATTCATTTTAAGCCGTTTAGAGCTTTTGCACCTCCTGTCCAGGTACTTCTGGAGCTACATTCTGTTTTTTCATCAGAGAAAGAAACAAAAAGACTTATTCTCATTCTTAACTGATTGTTCTCAGGATCTGGCCAATTCTATTTTTTAGCATCCTCATGGTAAGTAAAGAGCATGATTAATTTTGTTGTAAATAAATTGTGTAGGCTTGGTAACCTCATTTAACTTACACAATGAAACTGCTCTGACCTTATCCTTTCCTTCATGTTAAGTGAAGCTTAAAACAGTGAAAAGAGACCAAGCCAGAAGGAAAGTGCTGCTCAGGCTCTTCCAAGACAAAGCAAAAGCACAAGGAGTTCTGTGCTTGGAAGACTCAAGGTTGAACTGGTATGACAAACTAAACCAGCAAATCTTACTTGTTAAGCAGCTTTAAATGAATAGAAAAAGGATGCACAGAAAACATCAATTGTTCCCTGCTGTGGTCTCATAGGCAAAAACTAGTACAAGTTGAAAATAGTATTTAAAACATCTAAAAGAGACTACTTGGTGAGTGATCTTTCCATAGAAGTCAGTATTATTTGCAATAAAGTGGTCCATAACTAGCCCAGATCCCCAGATTTTATTTGAAAAAACCCAGATGGTCAGGAACATATTCTTGCATGGTTAATGTTTTATTGGATCTCAAAGGATTTTTGGCAGAATTGATGGAATACTTGAATCCATGCTGCTAATAGCAGATTACACCTATATCATTTAATTTAACCTTTGTTACAGTAGAAAAGGGAAGTCTTCTTTGTAATGTTTACCTGGTAAATCTCTTGGCTCCTGTTCAAAACAGACTGAAAGTGCAGGAAGAAAGAAACACAGTACACACCAAAGAATTAGTGTTTTGGTACTGCTGGTATTTGCCCCTTTCTTAACTGTTTAGGTTTTTTTTTAATCTTCACACATGAAAGGAAGGTTAGTTAATAGTTAATATGGTCAAGAAATAATAACCTCCACCATCTTACTTAATCACTTGTATTTAAAAACTTTAATATCAAATGTGTGATCCTATTTTGATTGAAGAACTAATGGTCATATTTGGCATATATAAACAAGATTTTCCTGGGTGATAGTGCATGGTCTTGTTGACACAGATAGTTTCCAAGCCATGTACACAACTCAGCATGAACTGACTGTAAGAGACATTCATTGGTTTATGGAATAAATTAAGTTCCTCAGTTCTTGGCAGGATCTAATGGAGAATACATTACACAGTGCAACTTCAACAAAGCAACTCAGAATTTCTTTCCTACCTTTCCTAGTGACAGCAGTTCTCACTCACAAGTCAAGAGCTGTACTTCTGACAGAGATATACAAATATTCAGTGTTACTTTGCTTTTTTCTTGGCACTGTTAGGGGCCAAGCCTCTCTTATCTCTGACTAAATTAAGTTCCCTGACATGTTGAGTCAAGTGTTATATTTCCTACAGTGATGCCTAAGACAACATGTCACATTGCAGAGGAAGGGAGGAGGAAAACAGATTTCCCCAGTGATGAATACAGATACACTGCATCAAAAGAGGAATTTCTGACATTCATTAGCAACCTTTACTACCCAATAGGAAACTAATTCTGATAACAGCCTGAGGGGTTGACCATGTGATTGCTGGAGAGAGCTAGATGGAAAGTGCATCTAAAAGAGTAACTGCTCCTCCAAACCAGGGTTTGGTGCTGTAATGATTTAAAATTAACTAATTCTATGGATTGCCCAGTTGGACTGCCCTGTGAGATTAAAGACAATTTTGCCCACTGAGCCATTTATTAGATCCCTAATTAATACTGATGGACTGTCTTCAAAGATTTGGGACAGCAGTCAAATGATTCCACAAAAAACAAACTGACCACACAACTCACTGTGAGAGAAAGTTGTCTGCAGTACTGATACTGTTACTACTGTAGTCTGTGAGAGGAAAGACTCTTCAGTGAGTGATCTTTTCATAATCCTATTAAGAATCTCTTCCTCTACTTTCATTTTCTTTGCTTCTGTAATTTATTCCATAACAGCACCCCAAACAAGTTCCTCACATAGATACAGTTTCATCATATTTTCAAGAGCTCTGATCCCATGTGTCTCAGAGTTTTGTTCATCAATATCCCCACTGGTGCCATCACAGCTCTACCTGAAGTTCACATTGCAGGGGCTGGGGAGGGTGCAGGGAACTGGGAGCTGTTCAGTGGTTTCCAACTCAAATACAGGACACCTGCCTTCAGTCTAGTGGGATCTGAGGAAATCAAACTACTACCAAAGGCTGCACAAGGCTCAGTAGCCCCAATTTTGATATTGCTGATAGCCTTCTTTTAGCTGTTGATGGAATTCTAAGGCAGTGCATTTACAAGTGACTGGTGGGAATACAGACTTGTAAAGATGTAAATCAGTGTCCTTCTGCTACCACATTCCATAAACTAAAATATTTTCAAGAAAATGCAAGGTCATAAATTGTTTAGAAATTATAAAATCAGAACTTCTAACCTTTTCCAGGACTAATGGCTGTCAGGAGAGGCTTATGATCACTCATCTTTGCCACCTTTTCTTTTTGTGAAATCAGCTCAAGTTCCTTCTTTTCCAACAGTTTGCTGGATGGGTAAAAAAGTCCAATGGTTTGGGTTCCTTTATCTTCTCTTTCTGTTACTTCTGCTCTTGACCTGGGCAAGGAAACAGGGCAAGGCTGCCAGGCAACTTGTGCCTGTAATTGTTTTGCCTGTGGGGGATGAAGGAAAAGGGAAAATGTAAGTAATATAATTAAATGGCTTACAAGCATCACTTAACCAGAACAGTACACCAAATCTTAAGGGAATGAAAAAGCCAGCAGGAAGAACCATTAACAATTTTTTATTTTAATTACCAGCCTGTAACAACAATGCAACTTATCACAAATACTCAAAAAAAAAATTCCAAATTTTTCACAATTGCCAGGGGACATGTAGTCTTTTGTAGGGCAAAAGCTGGCCTTGCTAAGTATTGGGCTCTTTCTTAAAACAGTTTAAAAAACACTACTACATTTGCATGAAAAAATACCTTGTTATCAGCAGACCACAAATAATTCCCAGCCAATAAGATAAACTACTTAAAGAGCTAACACTTTTGAAAGGCTGATTGTTTCTCACTTTGCCATTTAGGAAGAGGCTGGACCAAGGCCTTGGACTGAGGCTGCTTTGCAGCAGAAAGCAAAACAAACATTTTTGCCCTCGTTAAGCTCCCAGCCCACAGCATTGTCCCAAGGAAATGAATGGAGCTGTGCTGATCCATACCCACAATGGAGTGGCCTCTCAGCTGAGTGCAAACCTGGCTTTGTAACACTGTGTTTCCTACCTGAAAGGATCCCAGCGAGTCCCCGTGATCCATGGCACTGCCAGGAGAGCTCTGCCTGGATGGAGGCTCTATGTAAACACCACAGGACATGCAGAAGCGAGCATAGGGCTGGTTGTTTGTTCCACACTTGGAACAAGTAAAGTAGGATGGAGGAGGTCCAGGCTGGAAAGTTCAATGCAACATTTGTCACTAGAGAGACACAGGACGAATGACTCAGGAATGATAAGAGCAGAGGAATGAATTAAAAGGAAGTAAAGTACCACCCTGAGCCCCCTGGTACAGTACAGGACTAATGGTTATTTATGCATATAGGGGTGTGTTTCAAATTTCATGAGCATTCAGCTCCCAGAGTATAAATTCTCTTTGAGTGTGATCTTAGGTAGAAGCAACTGTTTACATTGATTGTAACTCTACTGAGCAGCAGAACTTGTCTTTACTGACATTAAGGAGGCCTTCAGTCAAAACAACTGCTTGCATCATCTCATATCTGTATAGGTGATTACAGCCCAGAGCTGTTATGGGAAAACCTGCACTAGGTTAGCCTTGTATTTTAACCTCTGATGGGTAAATTACTTTGCCTGAGCACAGGGCTGTTGCACCTTAGCTGATGCAATCATCTGGTGCTTGTTGACCCATGATAATTTGTTTAAATCCCTAAACCATTGGGTCACTGACTGAGGTGGGGTCAGGACGTCTTCTCAGCCTTTCAGTTTTCCATACACAATCCTCTATGCTCTAAGCCAGTATCTTGTTAATAACAGTGTTTACTGGCTGCCAAGAGATGTGCAAAGAGAAGCTGGACATGGCTGCAGAGAAGCAGCAGCAGGTCTCTCCCCACAGACAACAGGAGCACGTGCCTTGGCCCCACACCAGGCACAGAAGCGGGCGTGGCTTTGGTTCACGCGGTTGCACTTTGAGCACTGAGCCGTCTTCCCTTGCTGGCCCTGCTGAGGTGGGCAGGAGTCTCCTCCAAACACGGGCTGATAAAACAAAACAAGCATCAGGGAGAAATGCTTCTCATGAAGAAAAGTCCACAAGCCTAATAAAGGGAAAGAGGAAAGCAAGCTGCTCAGACAACACAAAGTAACATTCAGCCTAAAAGAATTATTGCAGCTTAGAATGAGCGACAGAGTGACTTGGATCTAACCTGTAATTTTGTTTTTCATTACAAAACCATGGTAAAATGTAGCATTAGTTAATTTATAAGTATTTTTAGCAGAAATAACACCAAAAAAATAAAAACCTTAATGGTGTGCTTTTAAGCTGAGTATTTATTAATAAGGCCCTATGTATAAGTACAGATGAAATTAAGGTGCTGATTATCTCTGCTGATAAACCTGCATTTTCAAATCCAACACACAAATTTCTTCGTACCTTTCCTTTTAGTAGTATGGCAGGGAGAATGTGTTTAGGGCAAGGAGTTTCCTCACAGTTTGGAATTTGCTGCATAAATACTTTTTTGCACTCTTTTGCCTCATGCAAATTATATATTACCCAATTTTTCTACAATTAACTTATATGAGTAAGGAAAACAGGTTTTTCATCTGAAACTTCTGGAGCTTAAGTACAGATCCCAATTAGGACAAACAGGACTTAAAAATGTTTTGTTGGGTTTTGCCTCAAGGCTGATACAGTTCATTTTCTCTACAAGTCAGGAATATGGATAAGGGATAGAACCCAAGGCAAATTATTTTGATTACACCACAACAGCAAGTAAGCAAACACAAACCAGCCCTGTTTTCACCTGTGGCCTGCATTGCAATTTGAACAATGTAATTTGGGGGTTCAGTTGAAAGATAAAACTTACAAAAACACAAATCTAAATATGTTCTAAATATAGATTATTTAACAGCCATTAACAGTAATATCAGCATTATTACTCTTATTCAAAAATACTATTGTTATCACTAATTAATCACTATTAGTAGTAAAATTTCTGATTACTATTAATAATTCTTAATATGCATTTAACTTTCTCAGCTAATACAGATCTCACAGTCAAGTCACATGCCTAACTCCATATGCAGCCACATCTTATCTACACACATAGCCACATTCAGTGAAGTAGCCAAGCATTCATCTATCCTAGGTAAGGACAGAATCCTACTGAAATTCACTTTGAAATGACACTTATGTGGCTATAGAAGAGACTTTTGCCTCTAGCTACAGAGAGTTTTAGAGCTCAGGATGTTAATTATTATAATCAGAAGATTTTAACTTGCAAACCATTATTATTCCGTCATTTTTGTATTTACCACAATCTGGAGAAATCAAATGTACCAGAAATTTTTCACACAAGACTTTTCATAACTGAAAATAAAATTGTTCTAAGAAACCAAGGTAAATAGGGGGTTGAAACAGAGCAATTTTAGGGGTGATATTTCAGTGCTTTTCTCACCTCTGTGCAGAATCACAGCCAAATACAACCATGCTAGCTGTATGCATGTAGGACAAGCAGCAAATGGAGATAAGAAAAAAATAATATAAAAGTGAAGATATGAAAACTAATGTAAAAGCATATTCTATTTTCAGTGTGGATGATGTTCCCCATGTATATATTCAACTTTTCTATTGCAATTGAAGGTAATCTGGACACGAACAAGACTCTCTTGGAGTCAAGACTACCCATTTGCTAAGAACCTTCTGAGCTTTCTCAATGGCATTCACAATCCTGACTTCCATGTCAGAAACTTGAAGGTATATGAGACACTTATGGTTAGCTGGACATTTGTGGGAGGAGTGGGCTTAAATATGACATGGGGGAGAGAATCTCTGCTTTGCTAAAACAGGGACACAGGGACATGACTTCAGTTTTCCAAAGATAAAGGATGTTTTGCTTTGGTTTGATTCCCTCAGAGTGACTGAAGGCTTACCATCTGTACTTCAGGCAGTTGGCTCTCACAAGTTGCACAGTGTTTATGGTGAAGAGGATTTCCTGTGCCACACACCTGACAAATGACTTTGCCCTTTTAAATAGAGAGAAAATACATTTCACATAATATTTGAAAACTGTCAACAAAAAGACAAAGACGAAGACTTGATCTTACAAAGTGCTGTGGTTATTCAGCCCTGCAGACAGAGGAGACCCTTCAAGTCTGGGCTGTGTCACATTTTAGTTAGGCCATGCTGCCTGGTCATCACAAATCTGTGTATCTTGGTGACTAGTTTTTTTAAACTATGGTAGAGTTTCCTCAGGAGATTCAGTATCAGTATCTCCAGGTCTTTGTATATAGTCTGGTTTCTGTTTGCTTAGTCACTATACTCACACAAAACACACAGCCCAGCATCTGCATAGACAATCATTAATAACAATATAATACCATAATACCATGAGGTGCCCTAAAAGACCTCTACAATGTCTTGGCACAGTCACTATTAACAACTGAGTTTCTTCCAGAGCTAAAAATAATGAGTCTGCTATTTTGATGTTGCTGCCTCTGCACCTGCATCAGGGCTGTTATAAAACATTACATTTGGGACAATGTCTATAACCCACTGCTGGTACTGTTCTATCACTGCCCTCCTCAGCTGGACAGAGAAGAGAAAATACAATGAAAGGCTCATGAGTTCAAGGGCAGGGAGAGATTACTCACTGATTCCTGTCAGGGGAAAACCAGACTCATCCTGGGCAAAGTCACTGAATGTATTACCCATTGAATCAGAGTAGGAAAATGAGAAACAAAACCAAATCTCAAAAAACACCTTCTCCTCACCCCTCCCTCCTTCCTGGACTTAAATTTCCTCCTGATTCTCTATCTCCTGCCCTCCTCAGCAGCACAGGGGGTTATGGTCAGTTCATCACACATTGCCTCTGCTTCTCCTTCCTTCTCAAGGGAAGTATGCCCATGTTGTTCTTGTACTGGGGAACCTTCAATCCTTTTTTCATTCAAGCTGTTTTTACTCCTACTAACCCTTAAAACTGTCCCTGATGTAATTATACACAGCCAGGTCGGACCAAAATATTTGTAATGAAGCCATCTGTTAGAAAAAATGCATGCCAGGAGTTAAATCACCATTCTGATTTACTTATTCTCAGTTACCTTTATGCAGATGCTGTTTTGGGGCTGCAGCTGTGGAGCTATTGGTGACTCACAGATAATGCAAGTGGGTGTATTCATTGGCACAAGATGTCTGCATTCAAGGCACGGTGCCATCTGAAGGAAAAGCCACATCTCACTTATGTTAAGGACCATAATGGGATCATTAAGATTATCATGAGATTTCAGTATTTTCCTAGCTGGAGTCTACATCAGCAGGAAGGTCACTGGAAACAGCAATTGACAGCAACTGCTGCTGATACTGATCCTTAAAGATCAAAGGATTATATTGAGAAAATATTAAGACATCTGGAAAGAGAATATCAGAAAGGTATTAAGGTGAATTTCAATAAAATTAATATGCTACTATAAAATATAGTAGGACTGGTAAGGAGTTGTGGTCCTTGAGGGGACCTGTGAGAAAGCTTTCTTTCTGTTTCCAAGACAAATTACAATCCTGTTATTCCTCTGTCATCCACTTCATACAGGTAGTTGAAATTCTCCTAATTATGAACCTAATCTAAAGAGGTGGTGAATCTTGGTCATTACTTAAAACCACAGCATTTCCCCAGACCAGATAACTTTCTGATGATAAAGGAAGGGAAACACACCATTGACTTGTTAGATCAGGTTATTATCTCTTGGGAAGAACTTAGGGAAGACAGTTACAGGCACCACTGCAAAAGCTTGGTGCTCTTACAAATACCCACACATGCCACCATTTAAGGTTTCAGGACTGGTACTGTTTCCTGGCACAGGCAAATAAAACAATTTACTTTTTCATTGTTTTCCTTATTAGAATGCATGACACTTGAAGAAATCTGTGGTTAATTTTGCCCAGGGTTGGGGAACTTCATCAGGTCCAGTGCTAAAGGTATTGAGCAGAACAAAGCAATAAGAGCAGAACTTTCAAATGTAACAGATTTGCCAGCACTGACTGGCAGAGGCTGCTGTTCTCTGCAAGGATGCTGTGTGGATTGCTAGGATGTCTGGCTGACCTGTGCTCCTTCGGGGAGTGGGAAGCGCTGGACGGGCACAGCGGGGATAGGAGATCCACATGTCTGGCAGAAGTGAGCCAAGGGGTCACACAGGCGGGGGGCAGAACAATGTGCACATCTGGAAATAAGAGCAAACTGACTGAACTTGTTTTAGTATTGCACTGCTGCACAATAATGAATAACCTGGAATTTGCTGTGACAGAACTTAGGCCGCTGAATTCTCAGTTGTGGTTTCCAAGCTGTGGTGGGATACCAGACCATGCCCCAACATCCATGAAATGGAGTTTTGAACTCTAAACAGCTTTGCAAGGTAGAAGGCTCTCTGGCTGCTATGGAGTTTCATACTTTCCTCCTCATCATGGGAGGTAAACAGGTCTCCTGACAGGCAGTGTGTGTCAGGCCTCACTGCTGCACCACTGCTGTGATGTAGATCACAGAACCTTTTCAATAATTATAAGCATTAATGTTCTGTGAGACTACTCCAGTGAGCAGTTTTCACCTACAGCACTGAGGGTGTACCGTAATTTGAAAAGACAGTTTATCCCCTGATCCTATGGGTGTTAGGAATTTTTTTATGGGATGATAAGACAGCTGATAACTGATGGTTGAAAACTACGTTTAAGACACAGAATTTTCGAAGTCCTACCTAGATTATACTCTCCAGTTATGAGCCAGTGTCTGTCTTTGCCTTCCTAATTTTTATAGAGGCCCACAGTATTATCAGCTTGGTTGCAAAAGGCTCAGGTACTTTCCAAAGGGCTAATATGTTAAAAGCAGAAGTCACTTACTTAAGGAAACCTGTTTCACTCTGGATTCTTGACACTTGTGTGCTTGCTAAGCTTTTCTGGCTAGTCACTGCAGAGGAACTTGCAAACTGAAATAAACGTAATTCTTTAGGCTTTAGTAAGGAAATATTTGCAAAATGCATATAAGGATAGCAAAATCAGCTACAGATGTAATTTGAAATGAACAGCACTGAAATGCACTGCTTTGAGGAGTACTTACTATCCTTGATTCCCCCATTAGCTGCATTAAGGACCCATGGCTTCTTCCAATAAAAATACATCAATGCCTTGCTATTTACTTCCACCACAGCATTACTGAATATTGAGTTTTAAATATTAACTTGCCAACAAACAGCTGTAAGTATTTGCTAACTGCAGATTCAGGAATGTATTAGAGGAGAATTAGTAGGAATGCAGTCACTGTTAATTTCCTTTGCCTGGTTTTGTCCATGCTGACAACTGTCCTGCTTTGGGCATTCCTATTCTAGTGAGTTGTTACCATTACATTTAAATCAGGACTGCAGAATACAGGCAAAGACATTAACAGCTGAGAGAGATCACAAGCCTTCACCTCCTCCTTTTTTTAGACCTCTGTCCTGATGACAGCCTTGTACAGTTTTCTTCAACTCTCCCCTCTGCTCACCTGCAATGACTCCAGTGGTTGTGCTGAGGTGGGTTCCTCTCTGCACTCTGTGGCTCCCAAACGACTGGCAAGCAGCTGAGGCCCCTGAGGGGACCTGTGAGAAGGCTTTCTGTCTGTTTCCAAGATTAAAATTACAATCCTGTGATTCCACTGTCACCCACTTCATGCAGTTAATATATATTTGAACAGGAATATTACATACTCTTGCTAAGCATAATAAAAATGTATTTGGCATCCAGATTTTGGGTTCAAATAAGCTGCATGGAATTACAGAAAATTGAACTAGAATAAACCCCACATCTCTCTGACAGAGCTTACTTTTGTGTTTTAATTTGTTTACAATTTTCTTCCTTCCTGCATGCTCAAAACCCCCAGCTCCTACAAGTAAATTAATGAGTAAACATTAATACAATTGCCTGCTCTAAAACAGTCCCATTGCTGTTGCCATGGAATAAGAGGCTTTATCTACAGAGAAAATCCGGGTCAAGCTTTCATTTCTGCTTTGTGTGCTTATTTTGGAATCTTACTGCAAGAAAACATCAGTAAAGAAACTGTAAAGGATTTGCCATCCCATCAATTTAACAGCATTTTCTGGAACAAAGGGAAACACAGACAGGGCCTTGTTGTGTTGCTGAGAAATGAATGTCATTTTAATATGTTTGTAAGAAGTAATGTGGAATGTATGGAGGGTGAATTTTGTTCTCTATTTGCAGTGTTGAGCAATCGAAACTGGAATTCCCAGAGGATGTTCTGTCTTCTGAGATGGCTTTAAAATTACCCACATTTTACAAGTGATACAAGAGGAAATCTCTGTACTCTTTTCTGCTAGAACAGAAGACTATCTCAGTTTTATGAAGTAATACTGTACCTTGAAGGTCTTGGGGTGTTTCATCCCAGGCAGGCTTGATTTCCACATTCAGTCTATTCTTCTTAGGTTTTGTAGTAAACATTCCACCTTCCTTATTCTAAAAGGTAATTCCACTTGAATTCCAAATAAAATTTTTGCTTTTGCTCTAATCCTCTCTTGCTATAGTTATTTGTTAAAATTTTTAAAGTGCATGCTTAAGATGTTTATTTTCAATGCAAGCATTTGAAAAGCTTAAATTAGAAATGTATTTTTTAAATATTTGACCTCAATTGGTCATAAAACAACACTGAGAGGAAAAAAAAGTGTCTCCTTGAAATTTTAATATTACAGAAAAGAACCAAGTAGCAAAGATGGGCAAACAGAGAAAATAAGATATGTGAATAAAACTGGCAGTCAAAGCTTAATCTCTAAGTAATATCATGTATACAACAGTTTATATGCACACAAGGGGTTACAATTGCTAAAACTTACCTGTGTGGCCATATCTTTTAGGAAATTCTTGTCATCATCTTCAGCAGGGAAGAGGATGTTTGGTTGCTGGTACTCTACCACAAACACCTTTGTCACAACTGAACTCTCCCTGTAGTCCCTGAAAATCAATATTCACAAAGCTATGAACCTGCCACAGACCTGTGTGCTGGAACAAGTAAATCACTGATGGATCTGGCTCATAAGGTGGAACATCCCACCCAAGCTTGCCAGTCATTATTTCAGTAGAATCCTGAGCAATATTTGTTTGATAAACCAACTGTCTTCTTGAATACCTATTAAATTACAACAGTAACATTGAAATTGCTGTAAATGTCCAAACCACTTTTTCATGATTTATTGTCACTCTAGAGAATATCTGAAAATGTCCTAATAAATAAAGACTGGAAACAAGTGTTAATCTGGGTAGTGATAACAAGCAAGAACACACAGGCCTGGGTTTTCTGTGTCCCTGCCCACAGAATGTAATGTTTTATATTCCAGGGCAGACACAAGCACAGGCTGGCTGCAGGTGCTGCTAACAGGGAACAGCAAGCACAAATCTCCAAGTGGAGTGGAAGTTTCTGCTCCCTTGGAAATAAAAGGTAATGCAACACAGTGCAGGCAGAGAATTTGTGTCCTCTCTCTGTCTCTAAGCATGAAGTTAGTTTGGACAAAGTCAGTGGCTGTGCAGCAAAATCCAGTTTTCTTCCTATGTACTTGTTCAGCATTCTGTGATCCTTTGGGAGAAATTAAGCAAAATTCTGGAAAGACCAGCTTCTATAAATCCATGGAGCCACTGGCCAACCCCAGAAATCACCATCCTGGCCCCTCCACTGTTCCTGATGATCACACTCCAAAGGATGAGCTCTCAGGACAATACATCAGCTTCCCACCCACAGCCTCCAGGATCACTGGACACCCACAGTACAGGACATAACAGCCAAGAGGTAATCCAACCACACAAATGCTTGATGGATAAAAAGTATCCTGAGAAAGCCAAGTCAGTGCAATTCAATTTCGATTGCAAACTACCTGGGAAAGGCTCATCTCTCACCTGCAGGGAATGGAGGGCTTTAAACAACATAGTTCCAAGCTATGACAGGGATATCTGTCCCTTGCCAAAACAGGACTAAGATACAAAAAACAGGATACTTACTTTGTAACTGCCAGGGCCTTGACCATTATCTTCCCCACAGGCAATATGATAGGACCCTTATACTCCAAAGTGTTATATGCCCCATAGCCAGGTTTCCTAATGAGTTCTGGTCTACTTCCATCTAAAGTGTAATAAATAGAGGCCCCAGGTGTATCTGAAAGAAACAGAGAAAGCAATTCCTCAGACTGTGTGCAACCTTGGAAAAATAAAGTACTCACTACTGTGCTTGATTTTTCTCACATAAAGAAAATAAAGCAGTTCCAAAAGTGACCAAATGTTTCACTGTTTCTCCCAGAAAATCTCAGTTACTCAACAAAAGCAATTTCCTTGTAAGCAATATTTCTGATAGCAAAGTAGCTGTGAAAAGGTTTTGTATGAACACACTGCAGAAGCTTGTCCATTGCAATGACAGAAAGGATATTTTCTGCCACAGTGGAAGGTGACAAGTCAAGAATTGTAAGGACAGCATTGGGAGTGAGCCTGGTACATGATTCTTTCAAGCACTGTTTTTGCAGTCAAAGCAAAAGGCAACAGCTTAAAAGTTTGGCCTTGGAAGCAATTAAGGCTTCTAACACATATAACTTTTATGTCAGTAATCTTGTTTGAATGCATAAAATTACATGCAAGTATATTTGGTGCACCAAACCTGTTGGTAAATTTTAAAAGTTCCTTAACGAAATGCACACTCCAAAAATCATAATTAAATGCAAATAAAGTATAGAGGCCAGACATTTCAAATGGACACATAGGTAAAGGTTTGAGATGGAGTCAGAGCTCTTGTTCATACCTGATTTTATTTCTACGAGAGTGTTTGTGTCTATTTCCCGTTTAGCTTTCCCCGGAGGTGGGATTCGAAGTGGGATGATCTGAGGAACTGACACAGAGCCAGCTGTCATGTTTCTCAGCAGTGATCTTTAAAACAGAAAAGTAAAAAAGCAGACAGTCATTTCTCTAAAAAGAAGAATGCACTGAGAAATATGGTCTTCCAGCACGACTCCTTGTCTTTATTTGTCTCTCTTAAAAGAGAGAACACTGGATTCTTTAAACCACCCTGTGACTCCATGTGTTTGAGCTGAAACAGCTCTAGCACCGTGTACAGTGATATCTAGTAGGAGTAAGGAACAGAAATCTCCACCCTAACCATATCAGATGTGAAACCAGCCTCATTTCACTATGGCCACCTGATTAAGTACAGGGTGTCCTGAAAAGGACTAAAGAAAAACTTGCTTAAGCTTATGCCAGTTATCATGGGAATCAAGAATATATTCATAAAGCAGGTACCAAACCTGATTTATCCTAATGCCACAGTCATTATCATGTCATGCAACTCAAGAATGAAAAATTGCGTTTGGATATATGATGACATTTTACAAATCAAAGAGACATACTCCAGATCTTGGGAGTTGATGCTCAGGGCCAGGAAACACGTCTGGGCTACCAGGATTTGGTTTTGGAACCAACCCTCCAGCGCTCCAGAAACAACTCTCGTGCTACTCATCAATGCAGGCAGTGGGGAACACTCTCCAGCCTCTCTGGGCAGTCTGTCCCAGAGCTCAGTCACCCTCTCAGCAAAGAAGTCCTTCCTCACGTTCAGATGGAATTCCCGCGTCCCAGGNCAGGCGCGGCCCCCGCACTCGCCCATCCATCCCTGCTGTCAGACCCTGCTCACCCGCTCGACCCCGCTGGCTCCCGCTCGACCCCGCTCGGTCCCGCTCGATCCCGCCCCTCCCGCTCCCGTTTCCAGGGACGCCGCCCGCCGCCACAACCGCCCTGTCCCGCCCTCCGTCGCGCGGCTCTGACGCCCTCTGTCCGCGTCCGGGGCCGCCGTGCGATGGCGGAGGTGAAAGTGAAACCCGAGGTGCCCGACCCTATGGACATCGAGAGCAGGTGCTGCGGGCCCCGGGCAGGCGTGGAGGCTGCCGGGCGGCGGGTGGGTGTTGTGGGGCGGGACCTTGTCGTTCAAGGCCTGAAGGGTTGGTCAGGAAATAGGTGCTGAAGGAGAGGGTTGCTGGGGCCACTGGCGGTGTCGTTCTGGAGGTGCTTAGGTGGTAGTGGGGTTTGGGTCAGGTCACTTTGGGCTGTCCCGCTGCTTTTGTGGTCTTGGAAAGGGAAATGGTGCCCAGGGAGTAGATGCCCAGTTCCTTCAGGAACCCGTTGATGGATATTTTTGCCCTGGTTTGCTCCTGTCACTCTCTTCCATCCCGACTCCAGTACAGTTTGGATTTGGTTTCGGATGCAGCAGAACATGACTTTTAAAGGTGCTTCTCTCCTCCTGCAGGATCATTGAGCTATGCCACCAGTTCCCCCATGGCATCACAGACCAGGTGATCCAGAATGACATGCCTCACATGGAAGCCCAGCAGAGAGCCGTGGCCATCAACAGGCTGCTCTCCATGGTAGGGACATCCCACCTTCCTCATCTTCCTCAGCACATACATGGCCACAAGGCCCGTTAGTGATGGGGAGTTAATTAGCTGTAGAGAAAAGGATGGGTGTTAGCCCATGCTCTCACATGTGAAGGGCTTCCCTGAAAGCCACACAAAGTCCCAGGCTTGTGGACTGCTCTGATGGCACAGGTGAAACCTGCCAGATTTGTGAGAATCAAGACTGTAACTGTAGGAAAGGATCACTGGGCAGTGCAAGAGTGAATGTTAATTAATGCTGTTACACACACACTCTTAGACTTGTCTAATTTCAAAGTAAGAAATAAGGACTTTTCCTGGCAGAAGAGTGCAGAGCAGAGCAATCTTTTTGTGTGTGTGTATGTGAAATTACTCTCAGAAATTTGCTTCTGAGAGTCACTGCCCATCAAAGCTGGCAGTTTCCAGTGATGGCCACTTAGTGAAAAGTAGAACTTTGCTACTGGAACTTGGAATTGTTCCAGAGCTCCACCATGCAAATGAGAGCTTTGGTGGAAACTGAGAGCAAGGTAAGCAAGGCCTTGATGTCCCTTGTAGCATGGGAGAGTCAGCAGAAATTAGGGATTGTGTAGATGTTGTGGGAAGGGTCNTGGGAATCAAGAATATATTCATAAAGCAGGTACCAAACCTGATTTATCCTAATGCCACAGTCATTATCATGTCATGCAACTCAAGAATGAAAAATTGCGTTTGGATATATGATGACATTTTACAAATCAAAGAGACATACTCCAGATCTTGGGAGTTGATGCTCAGGGCCAGGAAACACGTCTGGGCTACCAGGATTTGGTTTTGGAACCAACCCTCCAGCGCTCCAGAAACAACTCTCGTGCTACTCATCAATGCAGGCAGTGGGGAACCCTCTCCAGCCTCTCTGGGCAGTCTGTCCCAGAGCTCAGTCACCCTCTCAGCAAAGAAGTCCTTCCTCACGTTCAGATGGAATTCCCGCGTCCCAGGTGTTCTCTGCTGCCTCCTGTCCGGCGGCACCGAGCAGAGCCCGGTCCGCCCTCTGACAGGCACCACGGGCCGATCAGGTCTCTGCCTGACCTGGGCGGACTGACAGCTCTTCCCTCCTGCCCTTGGCACACCGGGACCAAAGGTTCGCGGGGCTCCGCTCCGGCCCCCGGCGTCGCATCCCCGGCAGGACGCACACGGCCCCGCCGGCCCCTCAGGCGCGGCCCGGCCCCG
>VZRX01022685.1:191215-210997 GCA_013398075.1 Notiomystis cincta
GCCACTGGCGGTGTCGTTCTGGAGGTGCTTAGGTGGTAGTGGGGTTTGGGTCAGGTCACTTTGGGCTGTCCCGCTGCTTTTGTGGTCTTGGAAAGGGAAATGGTGCCCAGGGAGTAGATGCCCAGTTCCTTCAGGAACCCGTTGATGGATATTTTTGCCCTGGTTTGCTCCTGTCACTCTCTTCCATCCCGACTCCAGTACAGTTTGGATTTGGTTTCGGATGCAGCAGAACATGACTTTTAAAGGTGCTTCTCTCCTCCTGCAGGATCATTGAGCTATGCCACCAGTTCCCCCATGGCATCACAGACCAGGTGATCCAGAATGACATGCCTCACATGGAAGCCCAGCAGAGAGCCGTGGCCATCAACAGGCTGCTCTCCATGGTAGGGACATCCCACCTTCCTCATCTTCCTCAGCACATACATGGCCACAAGGCCCGTTAGTGATGGGGAGTTAATTAGCTGTAGAGAAAAGGATGGGTGTTAGCCCATGCTCTCACATGTGAAGGGCTTCCCTGAAAGCCACACAAAGTCCCAGGCTTGTGGACTGCTCTGATGGCACAGGTGAAACCTGCCAGATTTGTGAGAATCAAGACTGTAACTGTAGGAAAGGATCACTGGGCAGTGCAAGAGTGAATGTTAATTAATGCTGTTACACACACACTCTTAGACTTGTCTAATTTCAAAGTAAGAAATAAGGACTTTTCCTGGCAGAAGAGTGCAGAGCAGAGCAATCTTTTTGTGTGTGTGTATGTGAAATTACTCTCAGAAATTTGCTTCTGAGAGTCACTGCCCATCAAAGCTGGCAGTTTCCAGTGATGGCCACTTAGTGAAAAGTAGAACTTTGCTACTGGAACTTGGAATTGTTCCAGAGCTCCACCATGCAAATGAGAGCTTTGGTGGAAACTGAGAGCAAGGTAAGCAAGGCCTTGATGTCCCTTGTAGCATGGGAGAGTCAGCAGAAATTAGGGATTGTGTAGATGTTGTGGGAAGGGTCAGGAGCTGTTGGTTATTTCTGATAGCTGATGATAAGTGGATACTTCTCATGGGAAAGAAATATCCTAAATGCAGTTATTGTTTTCAGTTATTAGAAATGTTTGTTTTCATTTTTCTTTTTTTAGTTGACATTAATTAAGGTTTTTATTTTAGAACTTTAGAATGTTCTCCTAAAACACCTTCTGAAAGAAGCTGTTTAAAGGAAAGTAAATGCATTGTGCCCATCTCTCCTAGGGGCAGCTGGACCTTCTGAGGAGCAGTGCAGGTCTCCTGTACAGAATCAAAGATTCCCAAAATGCAAGGTAAGCCTCTGTTTGCTGGGTAAATATATCTGGAACACAATTCTTGTGTTCCAAATTCTTGTTTGTAGTTTAAAACAAATCCAACTTCTTTCAAACTTTGGGCCTTTCAGAAATCCTGATGGCAGTCTTGTTTTACAGTAAAATGAAAGGCTCTGACAATCAGGAGAAGCTGGTTTACCAAATCATAGAGGATGCAGGTAACAAAGGTACTTTAAATTCTGATTGTCAGTGATACTAACTCTGTTTACTTATGGGACCATTCCTGTCCAAAGTCATAAATGCTTGCCCAGACAATGCAAATATAAAATCTAATACCCCCATACCTGCTTGTTTTGCCCCAATCCCTTCTGTCCATTCCCTCCCTTCTGCTGGGAGTGGCAGGACCTGTCCTGTGGAAGGCAAGTGACTCAAGCAGTTGTGATTTGGCTTCTGCTTGGTGAGTATGTACAGAAACAAATGGTTTCTTCTATTTATTTCTGTTCACTTCTCTGTTTATTTACAGGTATTTGGAGCAGGGACATTAGATACAAAAGTAATCTGCCTTTAACAGAGATCAACAAGATACTGAAAAACTTGGAAAGCAAGAAACTAATTAAAGCAGTTAAATCTGTGGCAGTGAGTATTTTGTGACTTTTTTTTTAACAATTTCAAACATTTGTTGCATGCTTTGTATGCTTTTAACAGGGGACTGGGAGCAGAGAAACCTCATTTTGCCTCCAGCTTTCTCTCTGACTGTGCACCAGTGTTTGACTCTGTGGCTCCAGTGTGCAGATTTGAGGTGCAACAGATACTGGGCCCACAGATCAGCTTCTCTGCTCTCTGTACCATGCACACTCCCACTGTCTGCAGATCCTGCCCTCTCTTGCTCTGACTTTCACACCTTATTCTCTTTTGTTTGTTAACTCTCTTTTCTCCTTTCTCCTCTTAGTCTCCACCCAAATAAGCAACCTGCCCATAATTACTTTTTCTCAGTTGGTCCCAGTGTTGCTGCCACCAGCTGATATTTCTGATACTGAAGCAATCTCAGCCTCTCATGTGGCTCCAGTGATATGGTTACCTAGCTGCAAGTGGCTCTGCAAGGTTCCTCTCCCCTGGATCTCCAGAAACTCCCTTCAGTTACCTGGTTCACTCTGGGTCTAGTACACCAGGTGGAGGTAGAGAAGTTGGGTGTAGCAAAGCAGTAGCTTTTTCGTGTTCTTGTGAGAGCTGCTGGCTTCATCTAGTCTTCCAACACTATGTTATAAAATGATTAGGAATTGAAATGTGTTGATCTTCTCTTTATCTCTGTTACCTGAGGCTCAAACAGGTTGGGGATAGCTGGAGTCAGGTGGATTGCTGTGCCCCAGGTATTGGAGTAATAAACCACCTCTTTTGCAGATTATCTGCTTAAATGTTCTTCCTTGTGAAGGCTTTCAGCTGTTGAGAGCTGTGCATTTCCCCTCCCAGGCCTCCAAGAAGAAGGTGTATATGCTGTACAACCTGCAGCCCGACCGCTCGGTCACGGGCGGGGCCTGGTACAGCGACCAGGACTTCGAGTCGGAATTCGTGGAGGTGTTAAACCAGCAGTGCTTTAAGTTTCTGCAGAGTAAGGTGAGTGCCAAAGTCACCTCCCACCTTGTGCAGTGGGTGTCTTCATCAAACAGCCAGGCAAGGCTT
Organism: Notiomystis cincta; assembly: GCA_013398075.1. Taxonomy (NCBI): domain Eukaryota; kingdom Metazoa; phylum Chordata; class Aves; order Passeriformes; family Notiomystidae; genus Notiomystis; species Notiomystis cincta. Next base: position 194,169 of record VZRX01022685.1, read on the forward strand.
AAGTGTTCCATAGGTGTTGGCCATTACTGCAGCTAGATTGGCAAATCTGTACTGGACTATTATTTTTTGTCACAGCAAGTGTGATGGTTTTGTATTTTAATGATGGATATTTTTACACCCTGGACAAGGAGGGAAGCCTTTTATCTCCGAGGTCCAATGACAAACTGCCCTAGGTGAACCAAAATGGTGTACTCCTTATCTTCTGTATGCCAGCCTGCCCAAATTATTACCATCCCTAGGACCCAGCAACCCAGGAAAGAGGAACTTGTATGTTTTATCCTGGAAAGGGGCATGCAGGGTCCCTTTAAAAACGGGAAACAGACACGAGGGGTGTGCTTTTGTCCTCCCTGGGCTCCTGAGGAGGGTGCCTGGGGCAGGTCTCCAAGGAAACCCAAGAAGCTGCAGTCCAAACCTGCTCCAGAGGGAATTTTGCAATACCTTTTCCCTCTGCTGCTCAAGACAGCTGAGAACCAGTCAGACCCTCTCCCCATGAGCTGCTGCCTTTTGCCGAGGAGGGGGTGGACCTGCAACTTGCTGGGAAGTTTTTTCCAGCATTTTCAGCAGCATTGGAGCCTTTTGGCCAAAAATAGTTTGTCCAGGTTTTGTTTTGTCCCTGTCCCCCACTGATTGTTGTGGAAGTTCTGGAACTGCAGAGGCTGTTATCTTTTATTTGATATTTTTGCCCTTCTATCGTCTCCCATTTTGTCTCTTTATTGGTGAAAGGAGACTGGTTAAAACTAAAGGGGAGGTAACACATTTTGGAGTCTCCACCCCATATAATTGTATTAAACTAAGACACAAACCAGGCAGCAAAGAGCACAGGACCAAAGAAACTAGGAAAAGTCTCTGTGACTTCTGCAGAGCTCCATGTTTTTGAGAGGGTGCAAGGCAGCAGTCAGCCAGTCAGTTAGCTCCGCCTAGAAGACAATTGTCCCATGACTAAATTGTCCCTGGTTCATTAATTATGTCTGCAGATTGTAGTGTTTCTCTATTCCATTACAGTAAGTTTCAACTAGCTCTAGGTAGAGCAGAAGCTCTTTTTCTTTTTTTGTCATCAACAAAATGCCAAATGCTGGTATTCCTTCATATGAATCTGAATTACAGTGTAAATTTTATGTCATGTATTTATTATAAAATTAAATTTGATTGTGCACTGCATTGTTTCACATACACCAGTCTTAAGGACGTGGCTTTAAATGCTGAACATGTCCCAGGAATGGAAAACAGGTTTTGTTTTTGAGTCTGCCTGAAGCTGAACCATGAAGGAGGCTCTTGGCAGTGAGTGCTGACTGTAACTAACCTTTGCTTTTCCCAGGCAGAGGCAGCTCGAGACAGCAAACAGAACCCCATGATACAGAGGAACAGCTCGTTTGCCTCATCCCACGAGGTGTGGAAATACATCTGTGAACTGGGCATCAGTAAGGTGAGAACAGAGTCATCCCACTACTGTTCAAATTGTCAGTGCATGATTGGCTGTAGGAGCTGAGTACTGCAGACTTGCTGAAGGTCTTGTAAGTGTGTTAATACCCTACAGCTTGTGTAGTGGAGGTGAGCTTTGTGGCTTCACTGCATTTTGGGGAGGGTCATTGGTACTGCCTGGGATTCCAGGATACCTCCTGCATGTGGGTTTTCAAATATGTGTAAAAGAATTAGCATTCACATCCTCGTTAACAGTCTCAGCTGGTTTATATTTCATCATTTCTCTTAAGTTTACACATGTACTTCAAGGAGTTTTAGGGGAGGGAAAAAAAGAAGGGGAAAAATACCCCACAATTACTGGTCACCAGCAATAGCTATATCTTTAGCAGTCTTGTCTTTTTCTTTTTTCACAATTGTTTTCCTGCAAAACTGTGACTGTATTGTGCTAGGAAGATGGAGACACCTCAGGTGTGTAGGGAAGTTCTTTTTGGTAAACCAAGGCCAGTGCAAATCACAAGTGCTCAGGAGGTAGGAGGTATTAGTATTTGCTTTTCTTTTTGCATCTGCACAACTCCATAAAGTTCACAGTGAGCCTGGTATCTTTTTCTGGACTACATTAGAACTCTAAGGATTTGTTACTCATGGTGTTTGCTCATTTCCTCCTCGCAGGACTCACTGGCATGCATCTTTCCTAACAGCTGTTTCACAAATTGTTTCTCAGGTAGAGTTGTCAATGGAAGACATAGAGACCATTTTGAATACTCTGATCTATGATGGCAAAGTGGAGATGACCATTATTGCTGCCAAGGAGGGGACAGTGGGCAGTGTGGATGGGCAGATGAAGCTGTACAGAGCTGTCAGTCCTCTCATCCAGCCCACTGGATTGGTCAGGACGCCCTGTGGACTCTGCCCTGTGAGTAACTAATTCTGTGTGCCATTAGTGGGTCATACAGCTCTTGAACACAGTCCTGCAGTGGCCAGATGGCATTTTATGGGTTGTACCCACGAGTCAGCCTCGTGGCTAAGCCAGCTGTGCTTAAGAGCTGCCCGTGATGCCTTAGCTGTGGTGTAACAGGCAGGTTCTGTAGGTGGACTAAACACCTGCTCTGCCAAGTGTTTCCCACTTCCAGCCTGTCTCTTTTTTGGACTGTGTGAAAGGATGCTGTCAAGTGCAGCCTCTTCCAAATTAAGTTACTATATTTTTCATCCCAGGTTTGCCTATGTTTTTACCAAGCTAAATTATTTCTGTCTGGCTTTTGGTGTCTCCTCCCTGACTGTGAACTGGTTTGTAGGTAAAACTTGCCAGCATGTCCCTTTGTGGTGGGATCTGTTTTTCTCTTCTCCCTCAGAGCTGCCATAAGACCTCCTAGATTTTGGCCTCTGTTAGACTAATGCTGATCTACTGGGAAAGGAGCAGAAAACATGGGAGCATGTTACACACAGCAAGCACAATCCAACTGGAAGTAATTACTGTGCTGAAACAGAGCTTTCTTTTGCAGGTTTTTGATGATTGTCATGAAGGTGGTGAGATTTCTCCATCAAACTGTATTTATATGACAGAATGGTTGGAGTTTTAAGGTGGAAGAAAACTGTAAACTGGATTCTTGCTTCACAGCCAGTGAAAAAGAGCTTGCTTTTTTTAAAAGCAGACTTCTAAATTTGTAAGCACCTTCAGGACATGGAGTGACAATGATGTATAAACCAGCAATGTATCAGTTGTGTGAACTGTCCTGGGAGTGGACTGCAAGTGGAGTCAGTGCTGAATGTCAAGGCTGAAGTGGAAATGTTGATCCATTCTTGAAACAAAATTGGAGGTGGCAACTAAGGTGGTTAACATTAAAACAGATTTCTAAGCAACACTTCAAAATAAAGTTCAAACAATGTTGAGACATCTTTGTGTTAACCTTCATCAGTCCCTCACAGCTGAGCAGAAGAACTTGCTAACAAGTGCTACCAAGAGTGAGATCCCAGACTTTGCCTTCAGACAAATGCTATTGATGAATGCTTAAATTCTAAAGTTGACACTTTTCTCCCATGATAGCTTCTATCTAATTGAAGACTAAGAATCTGATGTGGGAAAGATTCTGAATGTATCAAACCAAACTCTTCATGATCTTTCTTACCTGCTAATTTATCATTAAACCTCTGATTTTTCTTATGTACATCTGTGTTTCATTTCCTGTACTGCTGCCTGGTGGTGCATCTGCTGTATTTATTCTTTCATCATCAAATGTCTGGTGGTGTGTCACATACAGCTGTGTCACATACATGGATATCTCCACTGAAATTTTGAGTAGATGTATTCTGGGAGGATATATTTTCCACAAGAGAAAGTGTTCCTCTGGCCTGATGATACAGAGAAATTTTTATTAGATTTTCTAGATTATCTGAATACCAGCAAACTTCTGTTTTTCTTGAGCATGACCTCTGGCTCCTCTGTGGGACTCCTTTTTCATAAATATGAGTACTGTGCATATGTGGTACAGCCAGCTCTCCCAGCATCTGGCAGAGGGCTGGAATGACACACCAGCAGGCAGGGTGGGGTGCACATGGGCTGTGCACAGCCTGGTCCCTGTACCACTTGCTGCCTGTGGCTTCAGCTGGCTCTGGCCAGGCTGGATCTCTCCAGTATCTTCATAATGGTTTCCCAGCACTGGGGAACAGTCTGGGGGTCAAGCACAACACAGGGCCTGTTGCATCTGGCTATTTTCAAATGTGTCTGGCTGAAAATAAGCCCTCCTGGACACTGTGTTGGGAGGGTGATAGGAATGCACCTCTGTGGCTGAGCTAGCAACACCCTGGGTAACCTGACAGAGGGTTAATGTAGATTTTGGAACAGTTTACCTCCTAAGGGTAAGAGACTTTACATCAGCATTTTCAGTGCTGTCCAGGAGTCTGCACTTTGTAAGAGCAGTCTGGATCACATATATAAAAGTGTTCAAATCTTGCTTGATTTCCGTTTCCCTGCTTACAGTGGGCTGAGGCTGGAGGCAAAGGCTCCTTGTGTGGGGCAGTTAGGTGTGTACCGGAGCAAACAATGAGCACTGATAAGCTGGGAGTCCAGGGAAGGACTTTGATTGCCTCAGAGAGGGGAGCACCCCCAGCAGGCTGTCCTTTGGTGCAGTGCTGTCTCCAGGGGGAAAGGATGCATATCTGTAGAGGCAGAACAGCTCTTACAAAAGAGAGGTGGGGGTGAAATGAGTGGAGCTTTGTTCTTCCTCTGCCCCCTTTAACGACTCAGCACAGAGAAGCCAAGGGGAAAATGCTGCTGTCTTCCCTGGAGGGAGCCTTGGATCAGACATCCTTTATTCCACCGAAGGTGATTTCATTGAGGTGTGGGCTGGGGTTGCCTTTGTCTTCCTGTCTTCAAAGGGCACCTGACACAATGGGGTCCTGAGTCCTGCTACTGCAGAGATAACACAATGTTTATGCTCTACTGCAGCTAGAAGATAACTTCCAGGGAAACAATAGCACTTTATCATGCAGGTATGTCACTTTATGCTCCATAATCACATTCACTGGCAATAAGAAAAAGGAGAGAAAGCTTCTCCTCAGTGAAGAGCTTTAGGAAGTAGACAGATAGTTTATTAAGCTCTTTAAATTTTGGCATTGGGTTTATCTGGCTTAGATGACCTCTGTGGTATCTGAAACTTCTTAGTGTTAAAGCTGTAACAAGACTTTTCAGATTTGGAAAAAAGTGCCTATAAGGGAAAAGTAATTTCAGTTTCATATCTTACAGATAAGCATGTGTCTGATCTATTTCTATATGAATCAGAGAAGTGATCTTTCAGTCATTCTGGTTCTTCATGAGCCTGGCTAATCTATCAGCCTGACATTCTTATCTGAAAAGGGAGTAAATGCTAAAATGTAGCATTAGTAGTCTCCTTGGTTTTGTCAATCTCCTCCCTGGCGAAGCTGTCCCTATTGCAAACTGGTATGAAATGTAATGTTTTGAGGAAGCTACTGTAGTGGCTACAGCATTCAATATGAAAACACTTAGGTGTAGAAAGCCTTAAAACATGGATGACAAATTGGAAGCATGATCTGCTCATTTATTTATGCAGGCCTCATACAAGAGGTCAGAGTTCAGCTGCTGCAGGACCATGAGGTCCCTCCTGAGCTGGAGAGAGCTCATCCTTGCTCTCATGAGCCCTGATCGTGCTGTCAATCCATGAGACTCTTTTGAGTGGTTCCCTCGCTAGTAGTAGCCAACTGACCAAAGGCAAGTTGGAAGGTGGGTACACCTGGATGCCATTTCACACGGAATCGAGTGCAAAATTGCTTTTTGATTCCAAGAAAAACATTGACTATGGTAGCTGGCTGCATTGTGAACTGACAGTGTACAGCTGGCATGTGTAGCCTTTACACTCCAAAATTTACAACATTAGGATGAATGGCAAACTTGAAGCTTTGCTAGTGAAAGCATTTACCTACCCCGTGGCTGAGTGGCTGTTTAGCTTTTTCCTGGGTTCGGTTGGTTGTTTTATTTTAATTTTTACTTTGATGGTAATTGACCTATTGGAGCTGTGATGGGTAATTGCTGTTCCTCTGGTGCCGTTAGAGCACCATCTCCTGTCTCTTCCTGGGATGGCTCCCCCAGGGCTCCCCCAGGGAAAAAGCTCCGTCGTAAGCCACACTGGTTTCTTTTTTGCCTCCACATGCAGAGCAGATTTTGTGAAGAAACTGTAGTGAGTGGAGACAGCTGGGTCTCCTATTGCTGCTAAACACCTGATGCTTTGACACAGGTACAGACACCTCAAACAGAGCTGTCCTCTGCCACACAGTCCATCTCTGCCTCCTCTTGCTCCACTTGGCCGGGACTTTGTCATTTCACCTGTAAGAAATGCACAGCCAGGCCTCCTCAGCCACGCTGAGCCTAGCTTAGCTTGCAGCCTGGAGGAGCCTAAAAGCTATTGTGACAAGCTCTGTGGAGGGTGCCCAAATTGTTGTGGAAAATGTTCACTTCCAACATGAGAAAGCTGATCATTGCCCTTTGCTCACTCTTCGGGAGATCTGGGGAGTGCGAAGGACAGGAACCAGAGCACAAAGCTCTCTTCTCCTTCAGCTATTAAACACAAACCCAGCTGGAGCTTGTGTAGGCAGTGTGTGGTGTTTTCCTTTCTCCCACTTTTGGAGCAAGCTTGTGATTCTTTCAGGAAATGCTTTTGGGAAAGCTTTTACTTGGGTTATTTGGCCCACAAATACAGGGCTTTAAGATGGTTCTCCTCTTCCAAACTGCTTTGGTTTAACCCAGCAGACAGGTAAACACCACACAGGTTTCCCTCACTTCCATCCCAGTGGGATGGGGGAGAGAATTGTAAACAAAGGTAAAGCTTGTAGATTTGGATAAAGACAGTTTAACAGGGCAGAAAAGGAAGGGAAAATAATGGTAAGAGATTATATAAACCAAGTGATGAACAGTACAGTTACTCCTCCTCTGCTGACCACTGCCCAAGGAGTGCCCAAGCAGTGGGCTGGAAACCAGCAGCCAACTCTCCCCAGTTTTATTGTTCAGCATGACACCACATGGTGAGGAATAAGGAATACTATTGGGGTCACTTGGGGTCAGTTGTCCTATCTATGTCCCCTTCCAAATTCCTACACACCCCCAGCCTCCTGGCTGGCAGGGCAGCATGAGAACCTGCAAAGTCCTGGGCACAGCATAAGAATTGCTCAGAAAGAACTAAAATATCAGGCTGTTATCAACATCTTCCTAATCCTAAATCAAAAATGCAGCACTAAACAAGCTCTGAGGGAAGAAATTAACTCTGAAAGTTGAAAGCAGAATGCAAACTCACAGTAGTTGCTCAATATTTTAGTTAATCTAATGCTTGCAGGAGGGTGCACTATGGCCTTGAAGCCCTGGGTCCTGGTAAGGCTCTTTGCTGTTGAGATTGTGGCAATGGGAGGAAGATGTAAAATGAAGGACAAACAGGCAACTTCAGAAAAGCAGATTTCCTTTGCTTCCAACTTGGAGAGCCAGTCCTGGGTCTGAGAATGTTTGCCATAGTACTAATTTGTATTTTACACACTTTAGCATACACTCATCAGGATTATGCTTCTACTTTTTTTATTCCCTGTATTCGGGATGTCAGGAAGCTGGGAAGGTAAAACTAATGTTCACCTCAAACAGCATTTCACTTTGTTTTGGACTGGAACTGTACCCTGCACATTCCAAACACAGATTTCTGTTGCATTTAAAAGAAAGAAAATAGGATAACCCCCCCACCTGGACAGTGCATGGATGAGTAATGATTGCAGGGCAATAATTTTCTTTAAGCAAAGGTGGAGTGGTGCCCACATGAAGGCCGGGGGATATTTATAAGCAGACCACTGCATGAATGTAAGGCAAATACTCAAACTGTTAGAAGCAGATTGAGGTATTTCACTGCAATGCCTTTGCCTCCCAAATATGTGTGAAAGTCTGCAGGACTCAGGAATGGATTTGCATCCATGCATTCAGATAGGACAAATACCACTTGCAGGGCATCACACAAAGCTGCAGGGGAGGATTCCTGTCTTGGGCTCACTAGGAAAAGGCCTTGCTTCCTTGGCTTTGGAGGAGAATCTGGGAAGCAACACAAGATGGAAGCAATAAAAGAGGGAACATATTTGCCTAACTTCAAGGCAGAGACAAATTCCTGGGGGAAGCCAGGTGTGCCAAACCTCTTCCTCATATCCACAGGCTCCCTGAAATTGTGTCCATTCCCGGACCTCTCCTCTCCAGAGGGTCTGGACACTGCAGGGGTTTTCCCAGTAGGCTGGGGTACAGGTTTCCTGGCAGAATGATGAGCTACTATGGCCTCAGGCAGATGTGGGGGTAAAGCTCGGTCGGGAACAGAGCGGGAGGGAAATCCGATGGATTGTCCCTGCCTTGCCGCCGGGCTGGATGGCCTCACGACTGCCCAGCGGGCTTCGCTGGCCAGCGTGCCGGGGACAGACCCTCGCACCGAGAGAGGAGCCGGCAACTGCGACAAAGGTGAGACTGAGCGGGACTCGCAGTTTATTTCTTTAAAAAATGGCTCTGCGTTATGAGTGGAGTGTTACTGATGACATCTCCCCAGGAAGTTCTATGCTCCCTGCTGAATACAACAGCAGCTCCCAAGCAGCCGAGCCCCTTGAGGGCAGAGCTGCTTCCCTCATGCCGTGCGAGAACAGGAATACAGCACCGCACCCCACATTTAGTAGCGACACCCCGTCCGTCGCCACTCCGACGCGGAGCCTGCCGCCCTCAGCCAGAAAGCCTCTCCCACGCCCCCGCGCCGCCGCGTCTGGCAGGGACACGCCGCTCCCCGCCTCCGGAGCCGCGGTGTCGTTCGCCCGAAGCCAAGATGGCGGCGCGGCCTCAGCAGGGGCGGTGCGGGCACGCCGCCGCCGCCATCTTGGCTGCGGGCAGCGCGTACGGCTGAGGTGGCCTTGCCGGGCGCGNGTGGTGTCGCCTGGCGCGGTGCTTGCATGGGGGTCAGCAGTGTCCCACAGAGCAGCACAGGGGCTCGGCGGTGTCCTTTTGTGCGGGCTGGGCATCGGCAGAGTGCCCCGGGGCAGGGCTGGCTCAGCCGTGTCCCCTGTGCAGGGTCAGCAGTGCCGCCTGTAGCAGTGCAGCGGCTTTGCCCGTGGCCCTGCTGGGGATCGGTGGTCTGGGGGGCGGAGGTGGCACCTGTGTCCCCTGGGGGTGTGAAGTGTCCCCTGTAGCCGTGCCAAGCGCAGCAGCGGGGTGATGACACCTGTCCTCCCTCTGTCCTGACCCCAAAGTGGGGCCACAGCCCCTGCCAAACCCAGCATGGCAATTGCGGCTCTGCCTGGAGCAGGGAAGTGGTGCCGGGCTACAGCTGGAGGAGGAACATGGAATAAATGGAGGAACATGGAATATATTTGCCCTGTGGCTGTGCTGCATACCTGAGATGTCAAATGCTTGTATTGCTGTTCTGATTTGTGAGATCATTTACAGGCAGACTCAGCTCTGACTGTCACCTTGATAGACCTATTTGTGATGGGGATATGTTGTGAACCCTTCTGTTTGTCCATCCAGAGAGGGGGGTGGAATTTTAGGGCAATTCTCCCTAAGCTTGATTTTCATCCTTAATAGCAAGGAAGAAGAAAACGTCAGTGAATTTAGAGTTCTGTTAGGAAAGTGTTACATCAAAACTTCCCCTCCTCTGAGGGGCGCTGATGCTTCTGATTTCTCCCTGATTGGCCCTCCTGCAGTGAGGACCAGCAGTAAGGTAATCCTGGAGCATCTGCAGCTCTAGCTGAACCTCTGAGTTTCCTTGTCTGAAGCAGCTTGTGGAGCTGCTGCTTTTGGCTCTGTGAGTTGCTGTGTGGTGTTTGTGGTCTGGATTTGACAAGTGAGTTTTTTGGTAGGCTTGTCCTTGCCTTTCTCAGAGAAATCCAAAGTAGTGATGGCCTGGAAGCTCTTGTTTGTGTCTTATTTGTAGAGTTTAGCAAGGCAACACAGAGAATAACTCCTTTGTTGTGTTGGGGATATTCCTCCTTGATGTTTTCTGAAGTCTGCTGGACTCTCAATTCCTTCCTTACTGGCAGTGGGACAATGATGCCATGCAGAGTGGGTGTCCAAAAGACCTTTTTTTACATTTTATCATGTATTCCTTTCCCTTTGTAAGCAGGTCAGGCTGGCAGCCTGGTGACATTTGTGTTTGTTTTGGTCTCAGACTTGGCCTCCTTTTCTCCATGCAGTGTTTCAGCTGAAGGCTCCAGGATGTGTTGCAAATCTGGCCTGTTTTCCTTTACTGACCCAGTCAGGCAGGATTGCCTTGAGGCCAGCATGAGGCTGATTGGGTTTTGAGATATTAAATGTGTATCATAAGAAAAAAAAAAACCAACCCCTTGCATTCTGACTTTGAGTGTCCTGTGTTTCGTTGCTGGATTTGGTGGTGTTTTAACTGGCTGTAATATTGATGAGAGCACTCGGCAGAAGAGATTAATAGAGTCACATGGTCCATTTGATAATGGGATTAATTCATTGTACTGTATGGGCTTTGTCCTGCAGTGTCCTTTACCTGTTGTTGATCTGCTGAGCTCCCTTGCAGGCCTGTTGTCCACACAGGGGGCTGCTGCCTGAACGTGCCTCCTTCTGTCCTTCCAGAGCTTCTGCAGGGCCATGGCGACGTACCTGGAGTTCATCCAGCAGAACGAGGAGCGTGACGGAGTGCGCTTCAGCTGGAACGTGTGGCCCTCCAGCAGGCTGGAGGCCACCAGGATGGTTGTGCCCCTGGCCTGTCTCCTGACCCCGCTGAAGGAGCGTCTGGACCTGCCCCCCGTGCAGTATGAACCAGTGCTTTGCAGCAGGCCGACCTGCAAGGCTGTGCTCAACCCACTCTGGTAGGAATTGCTTGGCTGGGGATGTTGAGAGGGGCTGGAGAGTGCCTAGTTTTCTTCTGAACTTCACTACTTCCTTATTCTGCTTTTTTTTTTGCTCAGTGCTTGACAGCCTCTTTCATTTCAATGTGGTGGGCTTGTTAAAATCCACACATCAACATGCCTGTTACTAGAGCTGGCAAGAGCAAAGGAGACAGGAGGGTCTTTGGGGAGGCTGTTAAGGCAGAAAGTCCTCTCCCCATCCCAGACAATTTTGTAGTGAATGAGGAAACTCATAATAGAGACAAAGATGCTCATTGATATTGTGCTCTGGACTGTGATGTTCACTTGTTCTCCTGCTGCTTGTAGGTTCAGTATGAGGATAATGAAGTAATTTTAGAGGAATATCTTTGTCCCAAAATCACGTGATGATCATGCATACTCAGAGCGTAGTGTTGGGCTGAGAAAAAGCAGGGAATGCCAGCAAGAGGAAGCAAAATGAGATCAAAGCCATGGAATGAGAACGTGGCAAGGCATCCTGCACTAGCAGGATGAGGAGAGTAAACTCTGTGGGACGGGAACAGCCTGCTTGTTCCGTGTTTGCACAGGATCTGGGTGGATGGCTCCTGCTGCTCTGAGACTGGAGCACTTGTGTGCTACAGCTGCACAAACAATAAGACAATGAGATAAGCCTAAGTGTAAAGAAAGAATGATTAGACCCAGGTCTGTGTCTGCCAAGGGCTGAGCTCTAGCAAGCTGTCAGTAGTCCTTCATGCTGACAAGCCTGGAAATGGCAGGGCTGGATGAGCTAATAAACTTCCTGGTAATAGAACAAGAGTCTGAATCCCTAAACCACTTGCTGTTCAACCTGGAGTTTCTTCCTTGGTGCTGTGAACCATAGATTAATGAATTAATTGTGAAGCTGTGCTGTAAAATTGTTCCTGAAGTCACACCAATGCCTCATCTTTCCCTTGCAGTCAAGTTGACTATCGGGCCAAGCTTTGGGCTTGTAACTTCTGTTTTCAGAGAAACCAGGTAAGTTATGGAAAAAGCACTTCCACCTGTTCAGTGAACACTTTACTGATCACCTTCCCTGGACATTAAGTATAAATTCTGCTTCTCTAGATCCCTTCCCCTGGCCTTCTTCTCTTGCTGGACCCAGGCCAGAATACAGTCTGCTTTACCTGACACCTTGTCACTGATTTTACAGGCATGCAGAGCATAGTAAGGAGATCAAAATGCTATTTTGCTCCATTGTGTCCCAGTGTGATTTTTACATTTGATATGTACTATTCTTGCAGAATATGGAATTCATTAGATTTGAGTAGACTTTCACCATCAGAAACTATGGCTGAAAGAATGTCAACTAATACATTGTTGCTGCTGTAGCCTTACCCTTTATTTACATTGGATTGAGCAGCTGTCCATCCTGCTGGCCACATGTTGTCTGTACTTAGGAAAGCAGCACTGTGGGTTTCTTGTCATGAATTAAGCAGGTTGGTGCAGTGGCACTAAATAAAGAGTTGAATAACCACATCATCAGCAGGCCAGGCTCTATACTGCAGAAGAGAGCCCTACATTTTTGTCCTGCAACTTCCTTGTCCTAATTTTTTGTTCTCTTTTTCAGTTCCCTCCAGCATATGCAGGCATTTCTGAAGTCAATCAGCCAGCAGAGCTTATGCCTCAGTTTTCAACAATTGAGTATATAGTGCAGGTAAATGACCCACAGGCGAGTTTGAAGCCCCAGAATTGTCTTGTTTGTGACAGATGATATATGTGTAAAATTTTCTCAGGATAATGCAAATAAATAACTGGTCTGCAAGGTGCTTAAGAAGGGGCCCATTCCTTGGCTGGAGGCTTTATAAAATGTTCTCTCTTCTCACATCAGCGAGGTCCACAGACACCGTTGATCTTCCTGTATGTTGTGGACACGTGCTTGGAAGAGGAGGATTTGCAGGCCCTGAAGGAGTCCCTGCAGATGTCCCTGAGCCTGCTGCCTCCTGATGCCCTGGTGGGGCTCATCACTTTTGGCAGGATGGTCCAGGTTCACGAGCTGAGCTGCGAAGGGATTTCCAAGAGCTACGTGTTCCGGGGCACCAAGGACCTGACAGCCAAGCAAATACAGGTGTGCTCTGCCATCCCTCAGGCTGGGGGCTTGTACCTCTCTGCTCTCTTGGGCTCTCAAGCACAAGGCTCCCTGGGAGAAGGGAGGGCACAGTGCTCCTAACTGGGAGCCTGTTGCCCTCCCAGTATCTGTCCTGTCTTTTTGCCTTTGTAAATTTCTTAGAAGCTCGTTCAAGGCTGAGTTTGTGTATCTCACATAATGGACCCATGATCCATCACATAATGGACCCATGATCCATTCCTAATGGCACTGCAAAGATTAATAATTTTACAGATTTAAGTGTATTTAATGCAGCAATATGGCAGGCTTCAGGGTATATTAAATAATAGTATAAATAATATGTTTAATGTTTAAACAGTACATCTCCTTTGCCTCTTCTTTATTGTTCTTTAGGATATGCTTGGGCTTTCAAGGCCAGCTGTCCCCATGCAACAGGGAAGACCTCTTCAAAGTCCAGAGCAACCTGTTATTTCCATCAGGTAAGCTTCACCAGCACAATGCATAGTAGGGCAGATGTTTCATGCCCCTTTATGCTTCTAACCCTGGGTTTCCCAAGAGGGGAAAGATGTAAATGGATTTAAATTATCTTGTCACAGTTATTTACCTCTGTTGAACACAGTTTTCTCTTTCTAGGCTTCTATTTCTCAGTGGCAGCTCTCATGCCTTTCAGCAGACTAACTCACCTTTGAACTTGTTTCCTGTTGTTTATGTGACTTTGCCTTCTTGTCAGTTCCTGATGTCTTGCTTTGATCAAATTTTTTATTTTGCACAGGCTTATTATCTTGGAAAGTTTGGATGTAAGAAGGCAACCTGCTGCATGTGTTTTTACTTCTGATTACTGTCTCAGTGCAATTTATGTGTGCCAGGAACAAAGAGGCACTTTTTCCCTTCTCTGAACTTAGAAGCTGGAAACATTGTATTTGAATTTTTGCAGGTTCCTACAGCCCGTGCATAAGATTGACATGAATTTAACAGATCTGCTTGGAGAACTGCAAAGGGACCCATGGCCAGTGACCCAGGGAAAGAGACCCTTACGTTCTACTGGAGTGGCTCTTTCAATTGCAGTTGGCTTATTGGAGGTACTTTTAATGCTGCTGTTTGAGATGAGCAGGTCAAAGTAAGCACATGGCAGTGCTTGCTGAGATGAGTGCATGTGTCAGTGCAGCTGGGTTATAGTGGGGTGCAGAGCTGCAGTTTGTCTCTACTGACATTTGAGCTGTGCTAACACCAGCTAATGCAGAGTGGGCTGGAAGGTTCCATCTAAATGGTGGAATTTGCAGGTGTTTGAAGGTCTCTGATTCTTGCGTGTGTTGCCACACAAGAGGTGAGACTACGTACTGGATTTATCTGAGTGTCATCTAAGGTACAAGTAAAGAGAACAGAAACTGCCTGCTTCCTGTTTTGGGGACATGAAGCTTGACATGGTTTGAGTTTAAACTCACAGGGTGCTGTGACTGTTAGGAAATGCATCACTATTTATTGAGATGGCCTCTAGCAGGGACAGGTCCCCACTGACATTGCAAAAGCACGTGCAGACCCTTCTCTAAAGCTCTAAAGAAAGTATTGTTGCCATTTAATCAGCTTCCTTTTTTTTTTTCCTCCTCCCCCTCTCTGATATAAGTCTTTGTTTTTATTTTAGGGCACATTTCCAAACACAGGGGCCAGAATAATGCTGTTCACAGGTGGGCCACCAACACAAGGGCCAGGCATGGTGGTGGGAGATGAACTGAAAACACCCATCCGTTCCTGGCACGACATAGAGAAGGATAATGCAAGGTTCATGAAGAAGGCCACCAGAGTAGGTGCTGGTGCATGCTGTGTGTGTTTAAAAGCTAAAACTGAATATTGTGTCAGAACACTGCGTGGGTTGCATGGTTGTCATTGAAATACCTGAGTCTTTGTGTATGCTAAATTATGAGAATGGTCAAGGGAAAGGGTAAAAAAGACTTCCTTCTAGTCAGTTCTCTGTCATGGTCTTGTGCCTTCTCAGAAAAGAAAGTATTGTTTCTTAGCTGATGTTGGGTGGAGAGTTTGTTCATCCACATCATTGTATCTCCTTCTGGGGAAGAAGAACCCTGTCTCCCAAGAACTGGTCATTTCCAGAAGGCCTCTTTTGTCTTCTTGACGTACAAACAACCATTAAAATGGTAAAAATGTCAGGTATGAAATGTGCCTGTCAGCTTAGAGAAAGCAATATGACAAAGCAATATGTTCTCTTAACTATCACCTGGAAATCCTTGGGTTCCCACTAAGTCATCACAGACTGATCCCATATCATCACAGACTGATCCCATATCATTTATGCACTGTCTGTATTTGAGACAATAAACTCAGCCCCATCCAAATGCATCCCTCATCCTAGAAGGGAGAGTGTGCTACAGCCAACATCTGTTTAGTTACCACAGCACTGGTGATTGCCCCATGTGTACCTTGTCTGGCCTGAGATGGGAGCAGCAGAAATCCTGCACATTGCAGCCTCCTAAGCCCCGTGTGTGTGTTGCAGCACTACGAGACTCTGGCCAACCGCTCTGCGGCCAACGGGCACTGCATCGACATCTACGCCTGTGCCCTGGACCAGACGGGGCTGCTGGAGATGAAGTGCTGTGCAAACCTCACTGGGTATGTTCACAGCAGGCTAGCACAAGCTGGCACCTGCTTTTTTGGGGTTTCTTGGAGGGGGAGAATGGTTCAGGAAGCACTTAAGTGTGCTGTCAGGGCAGAAGGGTTTTTATCATTCTGTTCTAAACTATGGTTTGAATTTGCCAGGAATTTTATGGCAAGCCTCACCTGATCCCAGTCCACATTTTTGGAGTCTCAAAGCAGCATGTGAATTAGCACTGCTGTTAGAAAAGTCAATGGTGGGTAGAAGCTTTCCTTGTGTGGGCCAGATTTTCTCTGCTTAACAGCTCGCTTATGCTTTCTCCAGGGACTCTTGACTTCCCTGGGCCCAGTTTTAAGTGACATCTCTAAGGGTTAAATATCTGTGTTCCATATGGGTGGAAATGGTCTCTCTGAGGAAGGCTGTGTGCTAACCAGGCCTTTTGGGGACTTGGCATGTCTTAGTGCAAGTGCAAGTGTTTGTAAGTAATCCCTCAGTGCTCTTCAGGGAGAAAGAGAGGCTGTTTGGCCCTGTGGTTGCGTTACTGAGCTGCATATGGTCAGACCTGGGTTTGTTGGGGCACTCAGGAGAGGCCTAGTGGAGCCCCATGCACCTTCCTTGTGCTGCAGTTGTGCAGCTGCAGCCACCCCAGGTGTAGTGTGGGTGGTTCTAGCCCTGGTCAGGGAAAGCAGGCTGAGCAAAGAGCTTTCCAGGGTTGCAACATGAACCTTTTGAAGGCAGCTAAAACAATGGCAAGGAATAGAGTTGAGAAAACAAACTGACAAAGATGGAGCACTAACCTGTGTGGCTTTGTAGGAGGCACCCATGAACCTGCTCTCCCTGGTGTGGATCCTGCCTATGCAAAGGCACGCTCTAAAGCAGTAACTGCATGTGTTTGCATGTGTCAGAGGCACAGGGATGTATCCTTTGTAATTCTAGTTCCCATCTGCTTCAGTTCCCTTGTTTTTTCCTTCCCAGAGGACACATGGTGATGGGAGACTCCTTCAACACTTCTCTCTTTAAGCAAACCTTCCAGCGGGTATTTAGCAAAGGCTACAACGGGGAATTTCGGATGGCTTTTGGTGCAAATCTGGATGTGAAGGTGAGAGCTGAGTTTGATTGGATGACAGTAATGGGGCAATACAAGTGCTGTTGATTAAATAGTCAGTTTAAGTCTCTGGGATGTTTGGGGTTTAGGTGTGTCTACATATTTGAGGTCAGATGCTTCTTTGGGACAAGCACTGTACTGGAGGCATTTTTATTTGGAAGCTTAGTAAGTTTGTGTTTTTTTTTTTTTTTTTTTTTTTTGGGTTTTTTTTTTTTTTTTTTTTTTTTTTTTTTTTTTTTTTTGGTTTTTTTTTTTTTTTAAAC
>VZRX01022686.1:0-83101 GCA_013398075.1 Notiomystis cincta
TCTTTTCTCTTTTCTCTTTTCTCGTTTCTCCTTTCTCTTTTCTCTTTTCCTTTTCCCTCTTCCTTTCTCTTTTCTCCCTCTTTATCTTGCCTTTTCCCTATCCTATAATTTCTCCTTTGACTCCTTTAGTGCTCAGCTCTCTGACTGCCAGTTCCCTACAAATCCCTCTCTTCCCTGCTGTTCCTGCACCACTCCTTTCCATCTAACACATGACTGCTGAGGTATCTCCTCTTCACGTGGAGACACTATTTGCTCCCTTCCTTGGGATTTTATGCTTATCATGTACCTAGATGCTCACATTGTCAGTAAGAACACACATTTAGGTAATGTTTTAGGAGAACTCTAACAGTATGTTTTGGACTTTGGGTGTCTATTTGGCTATTTCACTGTTGGTACTGCAAAATTCTTAATTTCAAACCACTCACTACTTCTGTGAAATTCCTTCTCTCTGGGATAGTGTAGAAGTATTAACTACAAAAGACAGCAAAAAATCGCTAGGGAAAAAATTACTCTGCATATTTCCGTAGAGCTGATTTGCTTTTTGTTTTCTACTGTAGCAATTGATACCTTGTCAGCTTCACTATTTGGATATAATCATACAAGGAGCTTCATGAAATGCTGCATTTACTCATATGAAGACATTCCACAGATATATACTGGTTTTGATATAGCTGTTGATTTTCCATTATTCAAGATAGATCTTATGGACATGCCTAGAGAAGGACACATAGATATTTTGAAAATAATTATTTTCAAAATCTGATTTCTTTTTTAACTTTTATAGTTTTTACAAATGTGCATGAAGGTTTCATTTAAATTCCAGCATAGGTGAGGATTTTTTTGGTAAACACTTATTGCAAAAAACCTCCAAAAATAAAAAATAAAAACAACAACAAAAAACCCCAACCAACAAACAAACAAACAAAAAACCACCCAGAAAACCAAAAACAACCAACCAAAAACAACCAATAAACAAACAAAAACCCCCAAGTCTCAGTCTAGTAGCAAAACTCACTGAGCATATATGCTGACTGGCTGTACCAAGACATATGCACCAGCTCTTCAGGAAAAATTCAATGTGCCATTCCTAGGAACATGCATTAAGGTCTAAGTAAATTAGTTGCAAACATTCCCCATTGGAAAATCTGCCAAGAGCTTGCAAACAGATGATCAGGCACATTCTTAATGTAGCTTCTGGGTACCAGATTACCTTTGATTTCAGTATACTTCAGGTTATGTCAGCTCAACGAATCCCTTGGAAACAGTCCCTCATCTGGAAAGCCAGTCTGGTGCAGGCAGACTTGTTCTGATCCTCCTGCCAGGGCAGAGGGAAGGTCTCAGAGCAGCAAACAGTGCAGCATTTTGTTCCTGCAGCACAAACACCCAAAGCTCTCCCATCCCAGAACAAGCCTGAACGTCCTCGAGAGGCCAGTGACTGTAGGAAGAGCAGAGGAACTATTCAAAACAACAATTTAGCTCCAAGGAGCTGATTCTGCAAACACTTTAGCACATGTACAGCTTTTCTTTACAAGAAACCTCAAAGAGAGCCGGCGAGTGTTGCTTCATGCAAGTCAAGTCAGTCATATGGCAAAGTGTTTACGGGATTTGGATCTAAATTTTGAAATCATTTCAGGACCCTTAAAAGCAAGCACTAGATAATCATAAATTCTCTTTTTCTTTTCCTTTTCCAGCAGGAAACAAATGTATAGCACTGTTGTGCTGCAGTTGAATCCACTGCCTGGACACCCAGAGGAGTAGAGTGTTTGAAGTCAGGGAATGCTGTGGAGCCTAAGAGTGCAGGATAACCATGGACTCACAAATGATGTGGGGGAAGCCACTGTCTCCTTCCCTGGCAGCCTGTGTTCTTTCCCAGAAGTTCACAAAACAAAGCCAAGATGGATCAGATTTGTCTAAAACAAGCTGAGGCTCATGAAGTGGGATGGACAGAGGCTGAGCTGTTTGGGCCACCTAGAAGGAAGGAGGCTAAGGGAGGTCAGAGCTGCCGCCTGTTGATCGGCAAAGGGAACGGGTTACAATCATGGGGATCACCAGCACAGTAATCCTGGGCTGGGCTGCCACACCAGCCAGATAAAATGGCACAGAGACAGCAGAAATGTGGCCAGCAGCACTTTTATTTCATTTACAGTAATTGCAAAGGGCATAATA
Source organism: Notiomystis cincta (assembly GCA_013398075.1). Classification (NCBI taxonomy): domain Eukaryota; kingdom Metazoa; phylum Chordata; class Aves; order Passeriformes; family Notiomystidae; genus Notiomystis; species Notiomystis cincta. Next base: position 2,167 of record VZRX01022686.1, read on the forward strand.
AGGTTGCCTACATGCATATATCCCACACAAGGCAGCTGTCCCTAGATAATTGTAAAAGGGAAAGCAAACTTAACTGCAATTAGCTTTTCTCCATTTTGTTTTGCCCAAAAATTAGCAAGTGTTCTGAAGCTTTTGAGATTTTGTCTGCCTGATGGCAGTAAGCCTGGAGAGGCAGGTGAGTTTCCAGGTGGCTCACCCCAGAATGTGTACTTTGCTCTGCTTGCTTTAGGACACAGCAACTTTTTAAAGCTCTCCTGAGACAATTTACTTCTGCCTTGACTTTATGTGCATGTCGTTTCATCATCTGAGGCCTCGTTTCATACATACGTTTATAATATGGGTTTCATTTCAATAAGCTGGGAAAGTAATAAATTTAAAGCTGACTAACAGTTGTTTTATGTGGCTGCCAACCTGCCAAGTAGCATTCTTAATTATTGCCAGGAAACTAAGTGTTTTGCAGCCATGTGTTTTACATTTGAGTGTAGTATGTCTTGTCAGCCCTCTCCACTGGACTGATGGATAGGCCAGTAATTTTTGCATGCAGAGAGGCCTGCGATGGTGGGTGGTTTCTTTGTCATCAGGTAGGGATATCAACAACAGCATGATGGGCAGGAATACCCCAAGTGGTCCTCCTCTCCCAAAAAAGTTGTTGCATCAAAGCTGGAAGGAAGGGGTTAAACATGAGCCCAGAACTGTAGTATTTTTTTCTGCTCAAGACTGTAGAGCAACTACTTATTAAAGTTGTCATCAAAGAAAAAGCATAAACATATTATAAATTATATATGTTAGAATAAGATGGATGACTGTTTTGTTCCTTCTGTGCAGGATAGAGTGAGATGCTGCTACAAGCAGACTCCCCTTTTCTTCTCCCCAGACTAAATTAATTATTTTTGCACCAAAACAAGCAATGGTTGCATGGCTTGTTTTTTGCAGTCTGTGTTTAGGCTCCAAGATGTTGGCCCATGTTTTGGAAATCAGCCAGTAAAAGGAGGACAGAAAATGAATATTAAAAAAGGAAGCACTGACCCAAGCAGTCTTGTTGCAGTATTCTGCTCTCCAGAATGCTTTGAAGTCTTCAGAGAAACTTGACTGGGTAAGTTCAGTGCCTCCAGGCCCTCAATTTGCACAACCAACCCTAGTTTTTGTTGAACGTCATCACTGACCCTAGAAGGATTATAAAGGTTGAATTTTTCTTGTTGATAGTGGAAGTCTTGAGCAATTTTTTAATAATGGGATAAACACAAACACACTGTTAGGAAGTAAATTTTTGTGTTAATTTTTTTTTTTTAATAGATTACATGCGTAAGACAAATCCCAATTAAAGAAAGGCTCATTTCATGATTATCTTGGGCAATGCTGCAGGATATTGTTCCTCTTGCACACACATACCTAATTTTAGAATGGTTCCCATTTTTCTCTGGTGTTACAGAAAATCCTAACAGTGTTTACTGTTTTTTCTTTTCTTCAAGTATTCTGTTGTTTTGTTAAGGAGGGATTAATTAGTGAATCATTATTCCCACTTTGGCATGTGAAAATCTGGAGTGCACTTTTATCCATTTCCCAAGAGTGCACATTGGCATCATAGCAGAGGATGTGGAAGAAGTGTTTTTCAAAGAAGCAGATGTAGCAGTTTTGGGAGCATCTGTACTGGTGTGTTCGGCTGAGGGTTTCCTAATAACGATTTCCCCTTTAGCCAGACAGTGCCCAGGTGCTTCTCACAGGTGAGAGCTGCCTTTTTGAAAAAAGAACTCTCTAAGGAAAATTATCATTAAAGGAATTGTGGCATTTCTATTCATTATTGCAATTTCTAGGTCATTCTCTGTTTCTTCTCAAATAAATCAATTTCTTCTGCTTTCACATGCCACTTCCTGTCTCAGGGCTACATTTTTCCAAGGAGATTGTGAGTATGGGCAGAAGCTGAACACAAATGGCATAAAATTCTCCTCCCACTGAAGTCAATAACAAACTCCCACTGACTTCAGTCAGGTCAAATCTATTCATGGGAAGTCAAAGTTTACCTTGGCATTACTGAGAGAATCTGAGATACATATTTTTGAAGTCCATCAGTTCTGCAAGGGTGCAGTTATTCGCCTTACCCCAGATTTGCTCAGGGTACTGTGCAGAGAGGCTCTGTGCAGAAGTGCAGACAAGAGGACACTGGAAGGCAATGGAGAGTGACCAGAGGCCAAAGTGATGAGGCTGCTGGTGGCCAGAGGCAGCCTCACACAGGACCCAGTTAGCAAGGCATGTGCAAAGAGGAAATGGCCTCCTTTTGCTGATCAGCAAGGTGAAGTCTAAGTTTTATTTTGACTCTGTGGTGACCCAGCTCTCCTGCTGTTTATATCACTAGCCAAGTCTGGGACTGTGAAAATGTTTCTTTAACTTTTCAAAACTGGCACACAGGTTTTTCTATCACTATTTGCCCTGCACTTCAGGGTCACTTACAAGAAAGTGCTGGCTGTGACCACTGCAGAGCAGGCCAGCATAGGTGAGCTGCTGCCAGGGTTGCTTTACTCACTAAGCCAAACGAAAAGCAGGTACAATTTAACATTAAACAAAGGGATGCTGACCATGCTCTGAAAGCATGGCCTAAGTCTGATTCTGGAAACTGCAATGAGACAACTCTGTGTTACTCAAAGTCATTTAAATGTGCTCTAAATGACCAAGTCACTGGAAACACTGATGGCATCCTGCCTTCTCCTCTCTTCTCTTTAGGGAGAATCATTCAATGAGCTGATGGTGCATCAAGGCATCTCAAGGAGGAAGACTGAAGGCAAGACCCTATGCTGTTCTCTGCTTTCTGAAGACAAACCAGGTGCCCAAGCAGAGCACAGACTCTGCTTGAAGGGAGCAGAGGGATTGACTTCTTCCTTAAGCACCAGTTATCTTGGTATTTCAGAATTACCCCCCAGATTATGACAAAGCAAACAGAAAAGCCATATCCACTTGTATAAAAAAAGCATATCTAAAATTATTCCCATGTGTGAGGTGCTGCTGCATGACATTAAGTGCAGCAGCCAAACCAGTAACAGTTAAATCCCACAGATCCCCATAAAAATGCTCAGTACACAAATACACAGCAAATGAAATGACTGAATTAGAAGCAGAGATAAGTGAAGGACAACAATTTGCTGCTCTGTGTTTAATATCATTGCCAAAGTACTGAGGCACTTTCAGATTAAGGGGATTTTTGCACATTTTCCCCAGTAAAACTTTTGGCAACTGCTGACTACCTTCTTCTGTCTTGCTGCATCATTAACAGCCCAGGCTCTTCACTTCAGTGGTATGCACCCTGGCTAACTTCCCAATGAAATATAGACATTAATTTATGTTTAAAGTTCAGTTTTTACTACTTCTGCTCATAGAGAAATCCTTCTAGCCTCGGTGGTGTGTAGGTGAAATTCAGTGGCAGTGAAGTCTCCTGATGACGAGCTCATTGACCGAGGCTTTATAACTGCAGAGGGCAGAGCAGTCTGGCCCACCCGAGCACCCTGAGATCAGCTCTGCTGCTCTGTCCCACCATGGACTGTAAAAAAATGCAAGTGAATTTAATAAATGCCTTGTAATACCTCAAGTTATTCCAGTTTGAGCTGTCAAAGATATCAGCAAAAGAGCTAATTGATTTATTATCACTTCTCTTGTATCCTGGGCAAAAAGTAACACATCAATGTTTAAATCAGAGTTTCTGTTATTTTCCCTGCTCCATTCCACCTTCCCAAACCCTTCTTTCAGTATCTGAGCCTATGCATTTCTCTAAGATGGATAGATCTTAGAGTCATCTTCTCTTGACAGATACACAAAGGAAACCTGGACTGTCCCTGAGCACCATCACCCCTCAATGGGCCAGATCCACCCATGGGGGACAGAATGGACCATATAATGAAAGTAAATGCAGATGTACCACACAAATGCACCTTCCCTGTCCCTGTCCCTTCCCTGTCCCTTCCCTTCCCTTCCCTTCCCTTCCCTTCCCTTCCCTTCCCTTCCCTTCGTTTTCCATGTGCAATCATTGCACATTCACCAGGGACTGGACCATGTAACCATGCCCATGCTGCCTTGTAACGTTATCTTTCCTCCCACCCTTTGAAAATAGCAACAGAAGAGGGGAAAGCCTTCAAAACCAACCCAGAAAAAAGCAGGAGAGGATATTTGAAGAAAGAAGCCTCTCCCCTGTGGAGACGGGGAACTGACGTGCCTGTGATGTGGCTTTCAACATGTCAGTGCCACAAGAGCACCGGACAGATCTGCCGTGTTGCAGCCCTCACGTAGCAAAGGAGAACTTGTCTTTAATAGACAACACATTGGAAATACAGCCCTGATTAAATCTCTCTGTTCTCTTTCCTTTTCCCTTCCCCTGTGGCTACCTTGCCACGGGTTTGGCAAATCTTAAGGATTACAGATGTAGCACTTGCGCAAACACAAATATGGCACGTTAGCTAGACAGGCTGCTTTGAAGATAAAGACTGACTTTAAATTCCACAATCCTGAGGGCTCTTGTCGCCTTGAAATCTGATTTCAAAGCTCAACACCACTGAAATGTCTTGTTGAGAGTGATGACAGCAGGCAGCGAAGTGTGCACTGTATTGTCACCACCTGTGATTGGTGGCAAAGTGCATACTTTGGCTACCACATACTGACTCCCTAGCTGTGGGCTGCCTGTAATAATGCAAACAATAACTGCTGGCTAATTTCAGTCCTGTAAGTGTGGTGATGGAGTATTACATAAACTCAGAAACCATGAGAGTTAAGTGGATGGTGTCCGTTTTCGCTCTTTCCAAGGGGCACAGGGAATCTTCCCTGTGTCAGTCTGTGGGAGAGAGAAAGAGGTGTAATGAGAAGCCAGCAATTAAGGAAAGACCAAGAGGCCATGAGGCTGTAAACACTGGCAGTGTGCATGAGGAAGAGCTGTACCTGTGAGAAAATCTCCAGGACCCTGCCCCTGGGCCACACAGTTCCCTGCAGGGCACTGAACAGGAGCACAGGTCACACGACAAAAGGGTACTGCGGGACCACAGCCCTGCTGCTTGGCCACCCCCATGGGAGGGATGTCCTGTAACCTGCAAAGCATCACACCTTGGATGGGAATAGGCAATGAGGGGCCAGGTGGGCCCACAGATGATCAGGGACCAGTTTGCTGCTGCACTTCCACTGGTCAGTTCTGGAGGAGCAGTGGAAATGGCCATAGGAGGGCAGGAGCTTGGTGGCAGTGGGTCTGTAAGGACAAACCTGAGCCTATGCTGCCTCTTTCTCTGCACAGTGACTCCCATCACAGCCTGGGGACCAGGGCTGCCTGGGGAGCTGGGGTATTCACATAGCTAGTAATGGTGAATTGACTGTCTATCTCCTCTGAGAGTGAAGCCGTGGACTTTTTCTACAGATTTCAATGGAAACAGTCTTTCCCCATTCTCTTATCTCTGTGTAAATGAATATGAATTATATAAATGTTTGGGTGATCCTTAGCTGACAGATTCCTTAGAGGTTTCCTGAATAGCCCCAGGAAGACAGGACAAGTGTCCTCTGGCTCAGTTTTAGGAGAAAATCCAAGGGCAATACAGGAGAGTTGCTGCTGGAAAAGCAGGCAGATAACCAGCCCAGGCTATCACTATTGACAAACTGGACCACAAGGAGTTGGAGTGACACAAGGAGGCTGATGGATACCAGCCTGTTTGGTTGTGATAGCTGACCTCTTGCTGATGAAATGAACTTGAACTCTTGTCATCAAGAGAATGCAAGATATCTGGCCCTAAATGAGACAGCACCAGCAAGATAGATCCCATTATAACTAAATGTTTTCCTTCCAAGATTAAGAGAATTACTGCTTCCCAGGACTCATTAGCTCTGACCTAAGGCATCAATGGAAATGCTATGCTTCTTCCTTTCTTATTCTCCTTCTCCATAGGAAAGCCACAAAACCAAAACACACATTCTGTAACTCCAGTGAAGCCCATAGTTGGTTGGAAGTGCGTGTTTCTGCCTTATCAAAATCTCCAGAATGTTACTTAGAACTTCTTTTCATTACAAATTCAATGGTTTTATTTATTCCCTATTAATATGATGAATGTTTTGGGTGATTCACAGTAGACAAAACTCGAGAACCACAGAGTTTGCCAATCTAAACAGGTAAGGAGAAGGCACAGGAAGAAATACTAAGTATCACAAAGGGGACAAATCATTTTTCAGTGTCCTTGCTTTTGCCCTTAGTAATCAATACTGCAGAGAGTTAGGGGGCTTGATAGAATCCTCATGTAACTGGAGATCTTATGGCCCAAGAAAGAGAAGGGCTGGGGACAAGGAGGAGCACACACCTGATATACCACACTCTCTAGTATTAAACTACTGACCAGGGTCAAGGAGTGAGGGAAAACAGAGCAGTGGCAGGGAATTGGGGGAATTTAGAGATACAGTCCTCTAAATTTGATCTCTAATACAATTATTGGTGTCCAAAAGCCTTATGAGATGTATATAATGAGGTAAAAGAGTCCTGAAGGATAAAGCATGAGAGACTCTGACCAAACAAGCAATCAAAGCTGGGAGCCACGTAGAAGAAAAAATATTTCAACCCAGTTAAGAGGTCAGGAGAAGATCTTGTCATTTTGGGAAAGGCAGTCCAAGCAAACACTAACCAATCCTTCGAGCATGACTCAGGAGAGCATGTCTCATCTAGGGTGAGTGAGGGTGGCCAGGTGCTCTGTTTTCATGATGCTGTGCTGATTCAGTGGCCAAGAGTAAATACTGATGATACCAGATCCTTTCCTTTTTGAGAAGCAAAGCCAAAGAGCAGCATAGCAGTTTGCTACGAGCTCCAAGTTAAAAAGCTTGATGCTGAAAGTGCAATGTTTTGTCCTCCTGATTTGCTAGGCATTTTGTGAAGGTCTCCCAACAGGAATATTGCACTTCTGCAGCATCTTCACTCTGATACAAATAATTTTGACAAATTTATGCTCCCAAAGTGTCAGCCTTTTTAAACTTTTTGCACAAACACAAAAGGACTCCTATTAACTTTTGTGGTATTGCATGTGTATGTCTCCCTGACCTTACAGTTTCAAACTATACCAATTAAGACAAGAAGAAAATAAGCAAAACCCCAAAATCATTATCCTCTCTCAAAGATATTACTTTAAAAGGGCACATTTGTTAGTGTAGTGTCTTAGTAATAGTAATAATAATAATAATATGGAAAGTGGCTTGAAAATCAACAAGGTAAAAATAGTTGTGAGCAACCTTGAAGTTTATTAACCACTTCATTTTTTAAAATAAATTTTAAATTCCACAATAATCAGCTAGACTGAAAAATTTTGTCTTTTATGTTTTTATTCTTTTAGGTTATGACAGTGGTCAAAGAACTTGTCCAGGGTCAAACAGAAAATCTCTGCCAGAGCAGGAAATGTCATGCTGGTTTCCCTAGTGCTCAGGTTGTATTTTATATCCCCAAACTATTTTTCCTGTGAGAAAAAGCTGACATCTTCTCTAAAGAATCTGTTTCATTTTACTTTTCTTTGCAACCTGAGATTTCATTATGTTTACTTTGCTTCATATTTTCTTATCTTTCCCTAATAACTAGTACAAATCTGGAAGGGAAAACAATTTTCCAGTCTCAGGGGTTGGGAACAGTGGAGTAGTTTTCTTAAATCCTAATCTATGACTGGTAATTATGGCCATTTCAAGGTTCCCTAGGAGAATTATTGTCTTCTGAAATATTTTAAATAGCTAGCTGTCCACAACTTTTCTTTGCCTCAGAAAATGGATATATTATCATTTTAATGTCTACTGTTGCTGCTGCTGGGAGCAGTAAAGCTAAGTTCATGTTCTCCCACGGTGTATGAATCAATGGGAAATAAATAACACTAAAATATGCTCTGGAATTCTTTTACATGAAAACCTGAGAATAAAGGTGTTGAACAAACACTGAAAACCCCAAACTGAACAGCAAAGATGGAGTTCATCTCACCCCACCTTAGTCATTTTACTCAGGCAAATGATGCAGAGCAGTCATTTAGACAGGCTGTGAAGACAGAGAGGGAAATGCATCTCCAGAGACACTTTATCTCCTTATCTTAAGGTGGGGTCAAACCACCCTCAGGAAAGCTCACATCTCTCTAGAGAGACTTCTGTGTTGGCATCTTCCCTCTGCTGTGTTAGCCTGTCTCATACAGCACTGCTTTTTGCACTCATTTCTTTTCAAGGATAGAGAGGTCTCAGAGGCCATGAGAGAGCTGAAGGGGCAGTGTGACTTTGCCACATTATGGCTCAGTTACACATTTTGGTCCCTTGCCTGAGTCAGAGCACCTTTGTCTTTCTTTGCTGCTGCAGCCAGGTAGCCACTGGGCAGGTGAGGACAGAACCATGCTTTCTTTTGCTGCCTGGTATTCCTCTGTACAGAATAGAGATGTGCAAAGCAGCACATTTGAAGCTGGGAGTTCTCGACCACAACAAGATTAAGGTACCAATTGCTCTTCTAAAGCAAAGATTATTTTCACTGTATGCAGGTCTGGAGTGAAAACTATCAAGAGCGCTAGAGAGGCTGGAAGATTTGTCTGCCTCTTTCCAGAAACATGCTTATAGTTCTAGCAATACTCTCCTGCCCACTTTTTCAGCAGCTTCTTAAATTCAGTTGCTTTATCTTAGGAAAACTTTGAACCAAGAATTCAAGACCACAAGGGCTTGTTGACTGCAGGGCTGTCACAGCAAAAACAATGAGCTGTCCTTGTTGCTATGAGCATTTGCAGGATTGAAGAGTTTAATAACAGTCTGCACAATTATGTTTATATAAGGATTAACCTGAGAGAAAATCAGTCCTCCTGCTTGACTCACAAATTGAGTTTCTTTTACTTCTGGAGATGTCTGAAAGGGAGAGAGGCTATGTCACTTGTACTTAAGAGAAAGACTAAGTAACCACTTAAAAAATGTTCATTCCCAGACGGCCTTTGACTTCACTGATGGTGAGAGCAGCGACTCAGAAAGCCATTTGCATCTCTCCAGTTAGCAGATCTTAATGTCCTAAAAGAAAAACATTCTGGAATTCCCACCAAATAACCAAAGTTATTTTCCACACATCAGACTCACCCTTCTACCAGGTAACAGATTAGCACTAAGCAAAATCTGACTACGCAACCACTGTGGAAAATGTGTGCAGAAATTGCTGACCCTACTTAGGTCAACTCACAACAGAAGTAGTTCAGCTGTCTAATTTTTGCTACATCTTTTAGACATATTTGAACCCTTGATGAGCCTTCTGGAGTGCACAAAAAATTGGAGGAAGTAGGGACCAAAAAAACATGGCATAAATAACAGGCGGATTTGGTACAGTCTGTTTGAAGACAGCAAGTGGAAAAAAAAGTAGCAAGGGTAATGAATGATTTGGGATATGAATGTTGTGCAAAAATGATTCATTTTCATCCTCTTGAAATCCTTTTGTTTTGGTTTGGCTTTGAAATTATCATTCCCTTTGGAAATGTTTAAAATTGGTGGGGTATATACACAGACTATCAAACAGCACGGTTTAAACACCTTTTTCTATAGAGGAGGTTCCTTCCAGAAGAATCATGGAACTTTATGTTTTAGGAGTAGCACTTAATGTAGTGAATTGAATTATACACCTCTTTAGTTGCAAATTTAAACTAATACTACTGTTTGATCAGCATAGAGAGGAAATATTGCATTTAGAAAAGGAAAAGATCAATCTCTCATGGGTTTGTCCTCAGATGTGTTAAATACTGAGTATATTCCACCAGGAAGAAAAGCTTCATTTTGGTCAAGGGCTCTGAGATTCAAATATTTGTTGGGGACTTTTCTTGGTTTTTTGTGTTTTTTTCTGCAAATAATTTTTTCTGAAAGAATAGTAATTTTCATACAGATTGTTCATTTAAGTCAACACTTTACTTATCTGTAGCTCTGTAGTTTAATAATAAAGTGCTTGTCATAAACCCAAATAGCAAAGTAAATGTGTTAATAAATTTGGTTATAAATATAAATATAATGATGGCTCTTTTAGAAATATAAGTTGTGAACTTACTTTAGAAATTCAGTTTCAAATAGAAAAAGTAAAAAAGGCTTTAAAAATATCGTGTTCCATATGGACATAGGTTGCTGATATTTTCACCTACAGGTCAGTTAAGAGGAGGAGGAAGACACATAAAAAAATTGTAAATGCTTAAAGGTTGTGCTTTTTGTCAGGAAACGAGTCTGCCAGCGGATAAGCTTTGCATTACACAGAAAATGATAAATGCTCACCAATGAATGAACAGATATTTTTTGAAGGTGCTCTTCTGTCATTAAGGTTTTTGTAATGTTGATAAACTCCTAATTTTTAGGCATTTGAAGAAAGTTTCATAATCTGAAGAAATATTATCACTGGCTGCTAAAAATTCCATTGGTCATACATTTGTCTGGCTATGTGAACTTTTCCAGCTGTAACAACAAAAAATAAGAATCTGCATAGATGTATATGGGGTTGCATCTATATATTATATATGTACACATACACTACTATATGCATAACTCTACCTAGACGGAAGTATGTGTGTTTGCATGCCATAATAATATTTCTTCCTTCTTTCTCCAAATAATTTTCACACTCATGTAATTCCACTTAAAGAGCTAAAGAATATACTGTGCTATGAAGTTAGTATGGAAAAGGAATTTTACTTTAGATAATTGGCTTGATGGTGGATATATACAGCCAAAATATATATTTTTACTTCATGAGGATGCATTGTCATTGCATGGAACAGTATTTAGAAAAAAACATTCATTTAAACAGGTTTTCATTTGGAAATTTGTTTTATTACTAGGGGGACCATTAAGTGAAACTGAGCAGGGGGGAATTACATTCTTGCTTTGCTAAGGCTAAAGAGCTTCACTTTATCATGTTGATTTTCAAAATAAAATTGATTTGTTTAGAGTCACGTGCTCCAAAAAAAGTTACAAGCAACCAATCTTAAATTTAGGTGGTGGAGAGACCTTCCAGAGGCTTTCAAAGATACTATCTAATTGTACTGTTCACTTTCTATAGGAATAGCCTAGAACACTTAAAATTGAGAGACAAATTGGAAGATTTAGAATGCACCTCATCCCAGGGAAGAATATTGAAAAGAATGACAAAGTACATTGTCTTCCAGTCATTGCTCAATAAAGTCAGACACTGGCCTGTTCTGCAGTGAAATAATAGTCTGTATATGTGATTTTACAGTTAACTAAACAAAATAAAAATATTTCTTTTATTTAATTCTATTTCTACTATGGAAATGCATTTTCTGATTTGTCAGGTTATGGGAAGGGCAGAGTTACACAGTCCAAAGCTGAAACCTGTGTTAAACATTTCAAGTAAATATGCACTCACTCAATATTTCAGTATTAAATTTATATTTTAGAGAAGCAAACTGGAAGAACTTTCCAGGACCATTTTTGAATAAACAAATAGTGTTAGAAATGAGCATGCAACTTCTTGTGTATCTGACATGAGCATTTTCAGATAATCTATACCTATATTTGCCATTACCATCATCCTTTACATCCATTTCCAAGAAAACATTGAGACACAGGACAGCTCAATCTACTGTTATGGGTATCCTTGATCTAAACACATTTGACAGTGCCTACAAATATTCTAAGTTACCAGTAATTTTTACCTGCTAGAAGAAGTGGATTGAGATGCATTTATCAGCAGTCAGTTTGGCAAAGTGGACTAGATGGCCCGTTTGTCCCTCTGTGCAGGACAAACAGGTTATGAGCCCTTGACCAAAGGCTGTGCCTCCTCAGGCAGCAGATGGGTGAGCAAGACTGATCCCCAGAGTTACAGCAAGTGGTTTTCAACATGCCTGAGAAGTAGAGACAGAAGCTGACTATCCAGGGAAATTCTGGGAGCAAACCAGAAGGGAGATGATGGCAACTTTCTGAAGTCCTTTTATTTCACTGTGGAGGTGAGAGCTGGGTTTGCAGCAGGAAGATGGATCAACCCAATGTCATTTGCCCCAGGAAACCTTTAGGACTTGGGACCATGCAGTCTTAAAGCTGGTCTGGTAACACAGCATCCTTATCAGATCCTTCCTCCAACACTTCAGGGTCTGCATGTAATGCCAAGGGCATGGTTTGATGTGCCATGGGTAAAACATTTAAAAATTTGGTTACTGGGGGAACAAGCTGCATTTTTTCAGACAGGGAAATGAAAATATTTGAGAAAAAATGTATCTCAAAAGCTAAATATAACTTACCTACTTGCAAATTACTAGGTAGGAGATGAACAAATTTTAATATTTAATGTTTTGTTGGGGAGGGTGGTTTACTAATTTGAAGTAACTATTGGCTGGTACTTGAACATTTCTCCTAAGATAATGCTGGAGGTATGGAGGACACACAAATAATAATCACTGAATAGAAACTTCAGTTCCCAGCAGGAAAATCTTCTTTCTTATATACCGTATGTGTGAGACAAAGAACAGTAAAGATACTTAAACTGCACTACTTACATATAGCAAAGAATAAGTTATTTTGCTATTTGGAGTCTGGTTTTAACTATGAAAAGAGCTTAAGTATAGTTGTCATAAACTTTCCTAAATGCAACTGTGCAAATCTACATATAAAAGAACTCTTTTTATGACTCTAGTAAGTTTATAGAAAGTTTTTACAACACGTTTCTTCCCATTTGCCATGCTCACCTCTAACCTCACACATATCAAAATGAATGAAATTTTCTCATCCTGCAATGGATGTTTAGATCTGCACAATATTCATTGTTCTGCTTCATAAACTGATGTATTACATGATTCTTATATGAGTTGCCACTCGCACAGGGAAAAAAAAAGAAAGTAGTTGTTCTGCTGTTTATTTTTGAGGAATGTCTTTTCTAACTCGGCACCACCAGAAAGATTGCTGTTATCAGTGCTCAAATACCAGTCACTCCCTTATGAAGCAAGAAAAGATACACTGAGCGGTCCCAGGGACCAAGGAAACTTTGGCATTTCATCAGTTTCAGGGCTAGAATTTCACTGTCAAGCTCACTATCTGCTGGGCCCTCACAGATAAACAGTAGATAGGGACTCGCAACACATTCCTTTCATGTTCACTAATTTCAGAAAGAGACTCTGCAGTCTAACACCAGCACATCCCTTGAAGTCCTATCTCTCTGCTTGTATCTTTGGCAGACGTGTAGTAATTAGTAAAACAGAGCGAAGATATTTTACACCGCTCCGTCCACTTGGCTCCGCCATCGTGAACAAATGCTGCAAGTTTTGGCTGGGAATGGCATCTCACACTCTCTTCTTGCCTTATAAATCCCTATTTAAACCCGAAATTCTTCAAAATTAGTAGGATGTAAACTTTAACTTCAAACGATAAAGGAATCTTGCTACTGTAATTTATAGCTTTAGGAACTAAGGAAGTTTATCTCTTCTATATTTAATGGAGGTTTAGACAACATATTAAAAATGAAATTAAGATAAACAGAATCATATTATCACTGCCTCGTCTTACTGAAATCAAATAAAATACTGTGTAAAAATAAAGTTTCTTTACAGCTAAAATAGGGGGTTTTTTCTTTAACAAATATTTATCTTTTTTTTTGTTGTTAAACTTCTAGTCCTTCTGGAGTAGATTTTGCCACCCTCAATCAGAATAATACATGTCTCAGAAGGTCTTGCTGTTTGCAGTTGGCCCATGTCTAAAATAAACTGCTGCTCAACAAGAGCAGACTGACAACCAAGGAAGGACCTAAGTCCTCCTTGTCAATAAGGCACAGGGGGTATTTTGTATCTCTGTACTACATAGATATTGTAATACATCTTTTACATTGTATGTAGCAGATGTTTACATCTCTAAAGATGCTTGGCTTCAGTGGCTGAACATTTGTGTATTACTAAGTTGGAAAATCTTCCTGCTTTATTGAATCTGTGAGACAAATACTGTTGCAGCTTTGTACTTCTAGAGTATCTTTCACAAGATAAAAGATACCAAGGATCAAATCCAAGACTTAAATAAGTAGCTTCCATTTTCCCTGATGATTCTGGCCTGAATCATGAATGAGTCAAAGGTACTACTTGAGGTATATTAAAGACATGAAAGGGTTATAATTGGAGAAATGGGTTTGTTTCCATCAATATCTAATTATTAAATGTCATGAATGTATCATCCTGAAATTTCATGGCAAATCTAGCCATGCTGCAGAGGTGAAAAGAAGAAACTAAAATTGAAATGTAAAAAAATCTCCAAAGCTACTACAAAGGGAGTATTAAGAAGGGCATCAGAGGCTTTGTGCTACGTTAAACTTCCTTTTATGCAACTTGTGGGTCCAAATGCAGTACAGATAGATGCAGATATCTTCTGGAGAAAAGCTGCATTTTGCTTAGACTACAGACTTCCATTAGTACAGAACGTTAGAAAAGTTAAGAATCTCATTGCTACTGAAAGCCAAGTCCTTATGGGCTACCTGCTACTGCCACTCTAAAAGTTGCAGGACTACTTTGTCACCCTCAGATTTCTGAAGTGAGAGAGATAAGGGTACTGTGGAACCATTCCTTCTAGGTCATGGGGAAGAGCATTCCCCTGGCAAGATGCCAGTTCCAAGGTCTTGTCACACCTCTGACTTCTCTGCGTAAATAGTGCAGGAATCTGCATGCTTCCCTTTCATTCTGTGAGACAGGAGGGCAGTGGTATTTGCTGGTGTAAATGAGGAGATGGATGAAGTTCAGTGGCAGCCTGAGTCACTCTGTCCAGTGCTCATCTAAAAATGCTTAACAATCTTGTACCAAACACCCTGCATTAAAAAAGAAAAAAAACCCCAACCTTCAACCAGCAGATAATTCTTTCAGCTCCTTCTGATGACTCTTGTCTATAATGGATTACTCTTTTTAAAGTATTGCAAATCAAGTCACAAGTCTGGCAGAGACAATTCTTTTTTCTTCTCTGATCCAGTCCATCTGAGCAAGGAACTGTACATTCAGATCTCCAGGAAAATCTTTTAAATTGAAAATACAAAATGAGTTTCAGTGACTACTTCATATATCACCTCGCCCCTCACTACCATTAGGTAGAAGGTAAGGAGTCACCTACAATGAGTGAGATTGCCATGATCTTGTTGCCTTTATTTACTGTCCATTTTAAAGTATGGAGTAAGACTGGACAATAAAATCCTCTGCTGAAATTCAGAAGCCCTGTTCCCTATCTGATTTGAATCATTGGAAGTCTTTAACGATCCTGAAACCCTCTCCACCTAAGTCTCTCCACAGGAGAGAAGAGAGGTGTTGCTCAGGAAGGCATCATGCATTTTCTTCTGTCTGTTCTGAACATGACACTGCTGGTGGTCTGGTAGGATAAATGCAGAACATTTTTCATATTAAGTCACAGACTGTGAGGGTCTGATCAAGCTGCTCGCGACATGTAAAGGATCCCCTCTTGAGTTAGATGATGAATTACAGCCTCTCCAAAAACTTGCTCATCTGAGGAAAAATAATCAAAGCCTTTTACAGTCGATAGTAAATAAATGTTCTTTTCATGCTGTTACTACAAGCTGGTCAACCTCATTATCCAGATCAGGCACTGAATAAGGAAGAGTGTTTTCCAAAATAAAACCTCTCAGCTAAATCAATTATGTATTTCACAGCTGATGAAAGTAGAAATTGTGGCTGATGTCTCCCATGGGAACTTAATTAAACCATCACACTCCACTGTCAATCAGCCAATATTCTTCAATAACAATGTTACTTATCCCTTCCAGTTAAAGGAATGTACCTGCCTGGGGAGCGTCTTGATAATGGCTTTACATATTTTGGCCTCTCGGGTTTTCTTTTTATCACCATTCTGGAAAAGGAGTGTGGAAGGCATGCAAACTAAAAGTAAGGAACGTTTTAGATGCTGTCACTTAAAAAATTTAGTCACTAGGGAAGTAATTAGTTATTAATTACTATTAATATGCATTTAGGGTAGACTGCTGACACAGGTTTTTATATTTACAAGATACCTGCCAATACATGATTTTACTGCTTGCTGTTCTGCCCTTTTAGTACTTGTTGTCCTTTTATTCCAAGAGGTTTCAGTTTCAAACCAGGATGTAGACTTTGTTGGATTCACAGTTTGCCACACCACCATTCTTCACTAGTAATACCCAAGGTGCTAGGTCTGCTTGAAAACTTTATATAAAAACACCAAGTAAATGAACCTTCTGGTATCCCATCATCCATAAAGGAAGAGTTACTCCATTTTTTGGTGTTACCTCTTTTTCTGCGGGCCTTTGGAGACTGGAGTGCATCCAGGACAAAAGTGTTGCTCTAAATCCATCACACACTAGCACATGACAGGAGTGCAGGAGGAGGCAGATTGTAACTGGTGAGTGGGAAGAAATTATGGCCATACATAGACCATATCCTTTAAGTGGAAGAGCCTTATCTCACATGTTTTCATGGATGAACGACTTTTGTTCTCAAGTTCACTCGTTTAGTGGATGACCAAAACATGGATGGAGATCTATAATGACAAGGCCTTGTAGTCAGCTACAACCTTCTTTAACACTATAAATCAAAGGGAATCAAGGCCAGCCTTTCATGTGAAGTTAGGGACAATCCTGTTACATTTTATTTCATATTAATGAACACATTTAAGGCTAAGTCCCAACAGGCAGAAGGGGAAGTCGTTTATGGGATCGGGCGTGATATGTGAGGTGGCATAAGAGAAGGAATCTTTGCTTTCCTGTTTGTAAGAAGAAAATCTGATGGCAAGTGCTTTAAGAGGAAAGTGGGACATATTAACACCGCACTATGCTCTTTTATTTCCAGTGCATTGAGTGACAATCGTTCCATTTTAAAATTTATCACTCAAGATGCATTAGCACTATTCAAGTAAATCTTTGTGAATTCACAACTTCCATTCTGCTTCAGTAATAAGGGAACGAGCTTGGGAAGCCTGGGGCTGAGTTCTGCACTCTGTCAGTATCTGGCACTCATCTCTTAATGAGGAACCTCACAGACTCTACTATTACAGCAGTAGGAAGGAAGTGCTAAAATTACCAGCAATAATAGGGCATCTCAAACTCTCTGGCTTATGGAGAATGTCTCAACAGCTACAGCCTGGTAAAATAAAAATATTTTTATCAGCATGAGAAATTGATGGGAGATGAGTTGAGCAGCAGCTTAGTAGTAGGTATTTTTCTATTTCACTAGCTGAAAAATTCTTGGTCTTGCAATAATTAACTATCACACACATTTATTTTAGGCCTTCAGGGAAATATAACTGGCTTTTAAAGCAGCATTATTTTGCCTACAAAGGTGACTTTATAAAAGTGGCACCTTACTCATTGTTTTTCTTACAGAGGATATAATTTTTTGCTTCTTCTTTCTTTCAATGCTGTGCCTTTGGCAAAATAAAGAGTGTGATATGCATCAAACAGATGCAATTCAAGTTAAATTGTAAATTGTTCTGCAAATATGACTGATAATATCATTTGGGCAACAAAATGTTGTTTGCCACTGGAAGAAACAATCTTTATGTCTACCAGGGCACAATTTATGAAGTGTTGCTGTATATTTGTGGGAAAGGAATGGAGGGGAAGAAAATAATCCTAGGAGGGTGAAGGACAAGTATTTATCTATTCCTCTGCCCAGCTTCAGGAGAGGACAGTGAGGAGTGCTGCTATGACACCTTTTACAGAGTAAATTTTCATCTCTCTGTAGAACAGAGAAATCAGCGCACTGGAAAGAATACCTACAAAAAATTTATTCTTAACATTCAAATCTTTAAAAGCATGAATACTATTTATTTGAGCCACTATCCAAAACACACAAGGAAAAGCTTCCAGTCCTTATGAAGCTACTTTATCCTGTTGTGTCAGAAGCCTGCCTGCCTTAAATGCTGACATTACTATCACTCCTGAGAGAGCAAAATATGGAGTCTGAAGCTACCTAGCTCCACATGAATATTTCTTGTAAGGAGGAATGCTAGCAAAAGCATAATTACATCCAGGTAGTCCCCACTCAAAAACATGTCCTCTTGTATAATTTCTGTGCAAGACAGCTTCATGTTTGAGCAAATCTTAATTTGAATCTGAGCACTCTGTACTTTTCCTAGCAGACATTACCATGACTTTTCAGCCTACAATCTGCTGGGCACACTGGAGAACAACCACAGCAATTTTATCTAGAGAGGGGCAGAGAGAAATCACAGAGTCAGGCTCCAAAGGATGTGACACAAGGTATAGGATTCACAGTGCTGAGCTGGTCACCTCTATATGCTTTTTGAGTTGGGGACAATTGGGTCCCCAAGTGAAACACATCAACCATGGAAATCGAAGGGTCAGGAAATTTAAAACTTTATCCTTCCTGTAAACAGGCTGGGGGGACTTGGAGCATTTTCTCTTGAACTGAAACGCCTTCCCTAAATCCTTGTGCAGTTGGAATTTGAATCTTTCCCTGAAGGGTTTATTTAAAATGTTACCATACATGCCAGCAAAAAAACTGCGGCAGGCCAACGAAAGGCTCTGGGAAGTCAGATCGGTTTTCCTGATGGCTGTCGTCAGCTGCCCTGAACAGGCTTTCCCAGCCCCGGCCAGCTCACAGAAACTTCTCTCTAGATAGGAAGGGCAGGCTGGCCCTGCAGGTCTCTGTGCTCATGAGAAAGTTCACAGCTGTGGCCCCTCGGCGAGAAAGCCCTTTCAGCGGGCGCAGAGAGTTTCACCTCCAGGACTGCCCGTGCGCGCTGCGCCGCCGGTCCCGCCTGATGGCGAGAGGCGGCCTTGAGATAACACCTCGCTATCGGCAGCGCGAGCTCGCCGCCCCCAGCCCGCTTCCAGCGCCCAGCTAACCAGATAAAAAGAGTGCCTTCTGCTTGCTCGCTTCTTTGCCAGCCAAAGACAGGCATTAATTTCTTCAAACAGACATGGGGAAGAAGCTTTTTGGCTTTTTTTAAATTCTCTGAACAGCTTTTCAGTAATTTCAGAATAGTCTTTGAGCAGCAGCTGAACAGGTACAGAATGTTTTTTAATACTTTGGCTAATGCTTTAGTGCAAATACAGGAGCACTACTTTAGCTGTACCCTAATTGCTGCATTATTTTTAACGACTCTGACAACTTTGTTTAAAATGGGAAATTATTGACAATGAAATATTCATCTGTACATTTTTAAAAAATGAAATATCAGAACAGTTCAGTGTTCAAACATCTTCATATTTAAAGCCTGTAGTTTTGCTCCTGATAAATGCAGAAAAAGTTAAAAGGCGTTTTAAGGGAACAATACTCCCCATATTTAGAAAGACACACACATCTTTTCCCCTCTTTTGTTGGATCCCTTTCGCAAACTTATTTATATTAAAATGAAATTTTTAAAAAGGAAGCTAGAATATTAAAAGCAAATAAGTATGTAAACTAAGTATGTAAACTAATTACAAGTTAGATGCAAAAGAAAGAAAGAATTTCCAAGAATTTCCTCTAAAAATCAAACCCTGCCATAATAGTGAAAGAAGGAGGAAAAATAAGTAGAAAAAAAGACAAGGCTTCCAGACAATTAAGCATGTTTCAAAACCAAAATCCAAGATTAATTTAAAATCAAGGATTCTTAAATTTTTTTGTTTGTTTTCAAAGTCAAGGAAAGGCATTTTAAATGAAACAGATGGGATTAATTTTCTAATAAATAATATACATAGGAAAAATATTAAACCACACTGACATTTTCTGCATGCTATACCTTACTGTTCCCAGTACTTTTTGCCTATTTGTAGAAAACAACTTGCTCCAAAATGACCACGTCTTGCTGAAGAGATATGCGGGTTTCTTTGTGTAACTCTCAGCCTGCCAGAGCCCAAAGGTGCAGCTGAAAAAGGTTCTGTCCCATAAGAAAATTCTGCTTCAGTTTTACTTCTTGCTGTGGCAGGAAGATTGCCCGTGCCATGGTTTATCCACAAGAAGTCCCTTTCTGTCGTAGTTTTGTTTTGGTTGAATGCAGAAACGCATATTGCTTTGGGTAACAAAGACTGAAAGAAAAAAAGCCTTTGTTACTTTTTAGGTTCAATTTTAACACAGTGCCAAGAGAATCTACCTTTGAACTCTATAAAAGCGAATAAAATTTTGGCAGTGTGAGTGGAACTGTAAAACAAACAACATGCTCAGCATAAGTTAGTATGTGCCCTAGTTTAAAAAATGGAAAATGGGAATGATAAATGGACAGTTATCAAATAATCCCTTCTTCCACTATACAAGAAAAGACAAATCGATTTGAAATATAATGTACAGAGATGTGATTTATATCTGTGGTAGTAACATTTTTTTCATGATAATGAACAGAAAAGTATATTTAGCTGTCACTACTGAGAAAGTGATTGCCATGTGCAATACCTGCACCATACAAACTAAACCAGAACACGATTATTTAGTACTAGAAAACCTAAGGAAGGATTTTGTTTTTTCTTTTCATGGTCAAGACTGCTGCTCTGCAGGAATTTCATAGGATGGTGAGTCAAGGATGCTGCTTCACCCATCATTTCCTTAGGGAACTCTAATCTACAATTACAGAAAGTGGTACTGGGTGGGAATACTTCTTCTGCAAGTACCTACTTTCAAATGTATTATATAACTGGTCTATATTAAGCTGAAACAGTGGAACATAGGACTCACATACAAATAATAAACAGAAAAGATGATACAGCCCAAATTAAACAGCCCTTTAAAATACCTAGCAAATTCTTACTGAAGAAATGTAATTTCTAATAACAGGGACAAGAGAATGATTAGAGATCCCAGAGCTGTATGATGTGTGCAGAAGCTGCCTGAATTAAACCAATGCACAAGCCTTAATAATTACACTATGGAAACCAAGAATGAAATTCTTCATTGTTGTCTTCCCCAGCAGCAACAGCGACTCATTACAATATGAAGGTCAAATTGTGAGTTAGAGGTGCCAGTCTGGCAGGAATAGATGTCTGAAAATTGAGCTGATCCTTTCATCTTTTGTGTCAGCAAATTAGCTGACTGGTAAGAACAGAGGACGGAACTCTTAATTAAATAAAAATATTTTTTAAAAAAGTACAAAAGTATTGGTTCATTGTTTTCAATTTTGTGCTGTCAGAGATGTCAATACCTAGAGATAGTCTCCCTACAAGTAGAGATAATATATTGAAAACACTCAAAACTGTCAAAGAAAGCAAACCCTGCCATTTTTCATCTTGGGATCTGGATTCAACCCAATGATTTTGATCTCCATCAGAAGCAAACTCCAACATCTGGTGCACTAGCAAGCTTACAAGATCTTCTGCCCCGTAAAAATGTGTGACCCCAAGTAAGCCAGGAAAAAAGAATCTCACTATATTTCAGTCCAGGATATTTTTTTCATTATCTTGAAGATGCAAGAGTTTTAATTCACTGTGTGTTACTGAAAGGGAGAATGGAGAAGGGATATGTATTGCAGAAACATTATCATTTCTAAGCCCTGTACTATGTCTTCTATTGACAGAATTTTTGTAAGGTTATCTGGCACAAAGTAATACATATCATTAAAGTATTCACAAAGCTTTTGAAGTACTACAGAAATCTCCTTGTTCTCACTTAAAATCACCAAGGCACACATGTACCATTCAGAGAGAAGGGGTTTGTCCATGGCTGTCATGTGGTGACCCACCAGCAGTCCTCCTAGGAGCTGTGACAGCCATGGCATGTGTTATACAAACACTCAGCCTTGCCTCCATTATTTGATTGTGCCTGATCTGACTGAGAGAGAATTTTTGCTTTCCTGAATTATCTCTTCAATTTTACAGCTTTGTAAGCTTCCAGGACAACAGCAAACTTTATCAGAGCAATGGAACTTTTTTGAAAGCCAGAGCAATGGATTTTTTTTTTTTTTAAGCATATGGATCATTTTCACTCTGATCAAATAAGCCTTTTAAAAACACTGGTCTTTTGTTGTAGTTGAGAAGATCCTAGGCCCTTTCACAACATTTTGGTTGCAGCCTGTTTCCAGCTCCACAAAAGATACCACCTTCCTTCCATGGATGCCCTTGCAAAGCTCCAAGAGCCTGTGATAAGTTTATTTGGCTACTTACCTGCTTCTGCAGTAGTACAGAAATGATTGCCCTGGCTCCAGATTTTGAGTTTCCTGTCCAGCAGATAACTGGTGTTTGCCTTGCATGCCTTGTCCAGAATGAATGTTGGACTCCAACCCCACTGATCATTTGCATGCTTAGAAGTTTTTCCTTTCCAGCTCTCCCTTTTCATGTCTCCAGACATCCAAATATGCTTCCCATTATCTTTTTTTTCTTTTCTCTGAAGTCTCCCTGGCATATTTTAATTGCTGAAAATTATTTGAAATAAACTTGGTGCAATTAGCAGCAGTTATAAAGGGAGATCTCCCCTAAGAAATTAGATTGGAAACAACAAAGCTCAATGTTGCTTATTAGACAAGTTTGTGCTTTTAAAATTCTGTTTTTCTCCAGAATCTCGGCATCATATGGAAAGCTATGGAGAGCTAAAATAAAGCAGAGCACTGAAGCTGTCCTGTGAGTAAGGGACTACCCCGAATATCACACATCCCAACTGTACTTTACCTGCCACTGCCACTGTCCAATACCATCTTCTGTGAAGGGATCTTTCAACAGTTGATTTCTGATGACCTTGGAAGGAGAGCTTTTAAAACACATAATAGATATAAAGGACTAGAAGAGTAGCAACTGGCTTTCAGCTGCTGACTGAAGGGGACACAAGACACCTCAATGAATCCAAATTACTTAGAGATGTGCTCTTCAAAATTCATGCTGTTGGAGTCAGATTTGCAAATCAACTTAAAAGAAAATAGCCCATCTCATTTATCAGTGTAAGTGCAAAGTTTTAATGTTGCAATAATAAACATATGTACCCAAAAGGGGCATATCCATTTAGTTCTACAGATCAATAGCTTAGTCTCACATCATCGGTTTTCAGGATATTTAGTAGTGATTTCTACTCAAAAACATGGTCCCTCCACATAGCTCAAGTGAACAAAGTGAGATCAGGGATACTCCATGGGATTTGCTGCTGAGAAAAACTTCTGGCATCTCCCACATCAAGCCTCCTCCCCCCTCCTTATGCATTGCTTCATGCTGTTGTAAATAAAACCCATGATGCAAAGCACCCCAGACAGATTTTGTACATTCTGATGTTTGTTCAACAGATCTGTTTCAGTTCTCACTCATCAAGAGCTGCTAGAAGTTTGCATCCCCTCTGTATTAAAACAGTTGACTCCACATGGAAAAGAGACACTGCTCCACCCCCTCAGCAACCTAAAGCCAGAAACAAATAATTGGTAAGAAGCCTTAGCTCAAGCAAACTGACAGCATAATTTTCTTGCTGCACAGACTAGAGGTGCTCAAAGCATTAATAAATACATAACTTGTGGAAAACTTGTGAAATTCATTTTTCATCATACATTTTCAGGCCAGGACAGGTCTATCAGAAGAATTACTTGTGTTTGAAACTTGTCAGGAAGAGTCATCCAATATGGTTATACACAGCTGGAGAAACTAGTGAGTTTGAGGAACTTTAACATAAGGTAATATCAAAACCTGTTACACCAACAAAACCATACTTTTCAGCTAAAAGCAAAGCCTGGTGAAAACTGGTGCATAATTAGGCCAAATGAGTTATTAAAACACACCTACATAAACATTAAGTAAAAACATTATATCTAGATTGTATCAACACGCATGTTCGCTTTGGTAAGGACAATATAAACTGTCTTGATTAAACCAAGCTAATTTTACCATTTTAGATTTGTTTGTTGTTCAAACCATGTTTGTTTGATTTATTACCACAGAAGAACATGGTTCTGTATTTGGGAGAGGTCTTTACATAGTTCAAAGTTTTTTGGGAATGTCATACAACTGATGCAAAGTTCTGCATCAGAGTTTATCAAAAGTCAAAAAGTCAATCATTTAAATCAAAGCAATGCAAAGAAAATCCTATACAAAGGGGCCTCGAAGCACACCTCACTGAAGCTTTGCCAACTACAGAGAAATAATTTAAAGCAGCTAAGAAGAAAAGAAAACAGTGAAATTAACTATTAGGACTACGATAAACTCTAGTTATTTCCCTTTGGCATTTTCAAGATCATGAATCTATCTATCTGTGGCATGGAGGATGTCTGGGTTTAAAATATGTCTTGTTTTTCTGTGTCTAGTCCATGTTTTTTGCATGAAAAGTATGCATTGTCTTTGTAAGTGTGGAGCAGTGATGGAAAGACAAGTCAGAGGGAGGTAAAATGGCAAAAGAGAGTTATGGGAGGTTTTGTTGGTGGTTTTTTTTTAACTTACTGCTTGTTTTTCTACGAAGTCTCACTGACTTGTTAACTGCTTAGGTTGCCTCAAGGGTGTCATCAATTAATTGAACTCTGGCCTTCAGGAATTTGATTGATAGGCAGGTGATTGAAACACAGACCGTCTCACCATTAATGACCCTTCCTAGAATGCTGGATATTACTCAGCACCCCAGAAAAACTGCAGTGGTGATAGAAGGGTGGGTTTGATGTCTGGAGGTGTTGGTGTCATGCTTGCACTATGCTCTGAAAGCTTTATATTTGAAGGCATAGGAAACAGCAGTAAGGCACACAGAAAAATCTCTTCTTAGAAGAGAGCCTGTCTCTCCCTGCACAGACAGTGGCTGCATAGCTTATAAACCCCTGGACTGCTTATGATTCCTATCAGGACTTTAATATTCCCTGATAATTTTTGTCATGGCTTAAAGCTCCTTAAAATCTTGGCTAGGCAATGATAAATCAGTCATTGAACAATCCCAGTAGGTGGGATTATCATCTTGCTACCCCTTCACAGTAAAGGTGTTTATCTTGTCCAGCTCCTAGAAAGAAAGTCCATGGTCAGGCAGGTGTATCTCTGTTATATTGCAACAACACTAAAGAGGCCACAGTGGTACTGAATGAGACTGAAAAGCACAGATCCTCCAGGACCCACCTTCCTGTTCTCTAACCAAACTACCTGGAATTGTATTGCCAAATACCATGTCACCTCTGCAGACACACCAAAACCTCCTAAGTCTAATAGAAAAGCTTGAAAAGTAACAGTTGGACGTGATTTTTTTTTTGTCATCACATATATGTCTTAACAGTTTTACAAGCTATACAACAGAAGTTGACTGACCAAACAGAAAGAGATGAAGGATGCTCTTTCTTAGTCATGATTTCTTTGGAAATTTAGTATCTATAAGTTGAAGAGAGCCATAGCCAGTAAGTATTTGTGTTTTGCATTGCTTCACTTTGCCTCCAAATGCCAAGTGGCCTGCAGAGAAAGATTAACCTCTACACATCTCTTCAAACCCTGGGCAACCTGAGCAAGAAAACACTGTTTCACACACTCTTAACTGGCTGTTCCTGCTACTCTCTATACACATCTCAGCTACCTTACCTGTCCTGCACCTCAAGAAGGTTATGAAGATGCATATAAAAGTAATACTCCTTTTCCTCTGTGTGCAAAATACAGTCTTGTCATCTAGGTTCATTAATTAAATATCAGTTTATTAACCACTAACATAAATGCAATAGATTCACCAGTCTAAATTTTGAAGGGTTATAATGGTCCCAGGCATGGTTTCAGCTAATTCTCTGTAGCAGTGGGAGTCAGCATGAGGCCAAGATCATCCCCTGTAAGATGTCAGTATTGTGGCTGTGGGTGCTCTGTGGCAGCTGACCTCACAGCCGGGGAATGATCCCTCATCATTCAGCTGCTCAAGTAGATACAGCCAGTGAGGGCAATCTTGACACAAGGCCAACCATGACCAGAAATGGGTGGGATAGAGTGGATTACTCTAAAAAAAGTATTTTCCTAAGCAATAAATGCAGGAAAATGCCTATGTATAATCCCATCTAAAAATACTTTCCTATATGCTGCTGTGTATTAGCAAGCTCTACCATCCCTATGCTCCCAGTTCCAATGCTGGACAAACAGCAGATATGCACAAATCTTTGAAAATGAGAAAATCATGACACAACATGTTTATTTTAAAAGCAAATACTTCCATTACTTCTTACACAGTTTCAAGCATTTGTATGGTTAGCAGTATGAGACTAAAAAGACTGCAAGGTAGCATTGCTTCTTAACTTCCCATCTTATTTATAGAATTCTTCAAGTCCAGTCAAGAATCTGTCATCTTGATTCATGTTGACACAGTGAGGCTATTATCACATTGTTGTTCTCAAATCTGAACTGGATGACGGTGAAGACACTGCAAAAGTACCCTCTACTTTATATTTTTGTGTTTTGTGCTCCAAGAAATAAAGCATTGTGTACTCTGAAACAACAATGGCAAAAATTGTAGCTTGTAATAATTAATCCTGTGATTTTAATGATTCAAGTAACTAGACATGAGCCACAAGCAACCAGGAAGAATGTTTTCTCCCCTACAAGAAAGCATTTTTATAACAGATAAACACTGCCTTGAGCTCAAATTTTCACACACAGAGCAGCAAATTGAATTATATAGTGCTAGAGAGCTGACTGGATTTCCTAATTATTTCCAGACTTGTTAACTTTGGGAAAAATGGGAGAATGAGAAGAGTGTATGGGGAAGCAGTGGGGCAGGTCATTCCTGGAGAGTAGTGGAAGGGGCCCACACATACACATAACCTTGCTGAATTTCCCAGGGAAAGACTTTTTTCCTACTGCTGCAGAAACCAAGGAGTGGAAGACCCTGAGTTCTCATTATCCACAGTCCCAAGACCTGTGCTCTTAAAAGGCAGAAAAGAAATTGCCCTTTTTGTTATCCTTGTGGGATGATTTGGGGAGAAACTCTATTTTCTTCTTCCTTTTCTCTTTCACTAGTTTTGTAGAAAGAGCTATTTATAAAGTCATCAATCCCCAAATCCCCACAGTTGGAAAGGATTTTGATATGCAAACTCCTTATCTCCAAGACAGGAGCAATGCATTTCTCATCACAGATTCACCACACAGGGAAATTTTTGACTTACAAAAATCACTGATATGAACCTTTGATTTTATGGTTGAGTGTTCTTGATGTGAATGAGAGGTCAGCAGTCTTCTCCCCCTCATTGTTTTTTCTGTATACAAGGACTTTCTGGAGGTTTATGATGTCACCTTTAACCCTAGTTATAAATACACAACACTGAGATCATAGGACACATTAATTTCCTGCTCTGACATTACACAAATTTAAAAATCTGTGTGAGATATAAACATATAAACAAAAATTCATCCCTAATTTAAATCTATTTGCTTCTGAGTTCACACTATTACGTTGGCAAACAGAGAACATTTATTATCAATTGACACAGTAAAACCAGAAGGCAATGTTCATGTTAAATTCTTCTCTTAATATCCATGTGATTACTCACAACAAGATAGACTCTAAATTCTCAAGATGGATTGAAACACACACTTAAAGGCTGCATATTGCAAATGCTTGGCATTTTTTAGGTCAGAATAGCCCTGCTGCCTTCAAGTAGACTGCCTATATATGCAAAGTTAGGCATAAGAACTGGGGAAAAAAAACTTCAGGGAACCCCAAATAAATTTAGTCACCCCAAATAAATTTGCATGTTTGAGTGAGGAATGCTCAACAGCTTTGTCTGTGAAAATATTTTTCCTGGTTTGATTTTTGTAGAAAAGAAATAAATAATTATTATTCTGACTTTTAGGTAATTTGTTTCCTATAATTTTCTTGCACGCACCTGAGATTTTGTTTGGTTTAAACAAAATGTTTTATTCAATATAGGTTTTTTCAACTTCTTTTGGAGAAAAAATACTAAATATTAGCAAGAATACAATTTCCCATTTGTTAACACAGCCTTAATCATTACATCCTAAGGCTTGCCACATTGGAGCCCACCTAAGAGAATGAAATGATCCAAGTGTCATTATGTGTTGAGTTCTCACTTCCCAGTCGGGGTGCCCAGCAGGTCTGTGAGTCTCTTGATTGTTCATACACTCTGAGACTGAGGGAGAGTACTGTTAGTCCAAATTTTATACTAATTACAGTTTCCTGAATACAATTAAGAAGCTTTGTACTTTCTGAAAACCAGCCCTAGAAATTATTTGCTTTAATGATACTCATATCTGCTCCAGATGCAAAGTTTAAGACATTTTCTTTTTCAGCTCTCAGATCCTTTTTTGTTACAAAGTAACTCTGCAAAATATGAAAGATACACAATCACTGATAAATTCTCTCTGATTTTTAACTTCCCATTTTTTCACAGTTTCCTCATCTCTGTTTAGAAGCATTCACTCACTTCTTGCCTGCTTTTCTAGTCTGTGCACACTTTTCTCATCTTGAGAAATCACTGAAGCTGATTTAAAACACAAAATAGAAATGGACTCTGATTTTTTTTAAGTATTTGCTCCTTAGCCTGTCAGCAGATTTCTCTGACATAATAGCTTCCCATTGCATCAGTAACCATTTTATGTTTGTGATGAACATCTTGTACTGGCCACAGAAAACTTGCAAGCTATCAGGGGAGCAGATTGTCAAATATATTTAAAGGTAAGAAGTCATGTAAAGCAGTCCTAAGTTTAGTCTGTTTTGGAGATAATGTCTTACACTAGATTGATTACATGCAGCCTGAAAAGTGTGCTCATGCATCCACTCTTGCTGTGTGCTGAAAGATAAAAATCCCATTTGCTGCATTTTATATTGGTGGTCTTTCACACTGGTAATGGAGATCTGTATGTTCCTTGTAAATCACATATATAATGACTGCCAGATAACAACCCACTTAACTGCTGAATGAAGTGTTTCTTAGCTGGAAACTGAGCTGTGCCATGTTCGTGATCCAGAGACTTAGAGCACAAAGCACTGGGTGAGTCACTGGTTTTATCCCCATTAAAGCAGACACATGCAGAACTCTCTGCACTATGAGGCTGTACTCATGGTCCAACACGACTTGTTGGCCAAGCCTCTGTCCTGTACTCTAGCTGAATTTGTTTGTTGCGTCATGTTCCTCTATCACCATCCTCAGCATGACATCCAAGTACTCTGTGTACATCCAAGACGAGTTACAACACTTGCCTTGAGCTCAGAGGAAAGCAGAAGATGCCTTCCCTCTCAGAGTTTCCTGTTTGGTATGTAGGGTTGCCATCAAACCAAGAGTTGTAGTCACTTCTGAGCCGGCAGTGGTTACTGCTCATTGTTCAAGGAGTAGTCATGAAACTGCGGTAACAGGGCTGCCAGGGCTTCTCTGAAAAGTCTCCTCCAGCCAGCTCCCCTCTGCTCTCCTTCAGAAACTATTTTGATATCTAGACTGATCTAGAAGGTAGTAAAACAGTGGAACAGATAGTTTCCATCCGCAGAAACATTCAAGGATAGGCTGAACAGGGCTCTGAGCAATCTGACATAGTTGAAGATGACCCTGCTCAATCCAAAGGCATTGGATTAGGTGATCTTTACAGGTCCCTTCCAACTTACACTGTTCTATAATTCCATGTGATTTCATGACTCTGTAAGACCTAGGTTTTATTATCAGGCATGTCTGAAACACTAACATATACCTACACAATGCTCCAAATTCATATTTTCTATTCTGTGATCTGATTTTATTATTTTAACCAAGAGATATTCAACCCTGCTACATCTTCAGTGTTTGCACCTAGGCTCCCATCCTTCCTGAAGCCTCCACACCACCCTTGCTAGTCAGGGAGCTGGTGTCCCCAGCAGAGAGAGGGTTGTCACTACAGAGGCTGCCACTACAGGCTTTCCAGGTGAATGGGGTTCAGAAAATGCCCAGAGCAATACTCTGGTTTTGTCCTTTCCTGGAGAACTGCATGTCCCTTTCTAAGCAGACAAAAAATTCCTGTTCATGCAATGCCATTCTCATTCCCTCCAGTTGCCCTGAGGGGCCGTTCCCTCACCAAGGGGTTTCTCAGCCATGCACGGCTTCTCCCCTGCTTCTTCATAAATCTGCTGGTCCCAGTAAGAGACATAAACAGGGCTGTCTCCTCAGAGAGGCTCACGTGCTGCCACATCCCCAGGGACAGAGGGCCCAGATGTGGCCGTCTCGCCACCAGGGTCCACATGTGGCCACCTCCCCGGGGACAAACGGACACATCTGTCCCGAGCACTGCCAGCACAGGCGGCCAGGGTGCTGTGCACCCACGCAGGGCAGAGCAGCCACGTGGCAGAACCTGCAGCCAGCCCCAAACCTGCAGGCAGGCCCTTTTCAGGGCCTTTGCCTAACGTGTCACACATGGGCCCGCGCACACGGGGCCTGGCATTACGCAATACCCAGTCATCCATCTGCTGCCGCCGTGAAAAGCGCTTACTCAGATGTCTGCTGCGCTACCCGGAGGCTGGCTATTAAAAACAGAGCTGGAACTTATTGACAGTGACAACAAACCAGTAAAATCTCTCTGAACCTCCTTTTTTTTTTTTCCTGGCTGCCAAGCCTCTTGCCATCACGGGAGGAGGGTACTCCAGGCAGCCGGGGTAATAAAGCCTGTCTAAGTGGGTTTCTTTGTGCGTCTTTATCTGTTGACGGTATTGCTCGAAAGGAAAGCAGGGACTTAGGCACGACAGGCCTGTCCATGGTCCCTCACAAAGGGGATCCAAGAGAGAGGATTTCATCCAAGGCTCTGAGCAACAGCTCTCCTGAACTGCACGGCCACGCTGAGAAAGCCCACAGCTGCATGGGGCCATTGGCGCTGCCCTCTGCCACTCCTCTCTGCTCCCCGCCTCGCCAAACCCCTAACACAAAATGGACAAATATTTATTTGCCTTAGATCCTATGGCAGCAGTGTTTAGGCCCAGAAGGTGACAGACATGCAAGTTTGTGTTTTTAAAACACCAAGGAGTTTACAGAACAAATACAGCTCCTCATCTTAAGCTGAATATTTTTAAACACGGTTGTCATAACGTCACATTTGCCAGCACTTTGCGGCTAAGGCAGCCCTGGGGAAAAATGGCTATAATGCTGTCCCAATAATGGGAACAACTTAATGTAAACAGAGTTTTTCATCAGCGTTACACCAAGAACTGGAATAATAAATAGAGCTAGGGGGTAGCCCCACACTTCAAATAATTTGTGGAAACCAACTTCCACAAACTCAGCCCATTTCGTATTTGTGCAGTTGCTGACCATAAGGATGGCAATAACCCTTGCTGTGTCTTGGACAAGTGCCGTGCTAATCACTCCTCACATCATCTCCAGCCTCAGGAACTGAGATCACTTGACACTGCACAAGTGTCCAAACTGTAATGAATTTCTTCAGCTTTCAGGACAACCCATTCAGTTTGACTGGCAGGTCAGCACAGCAGCTGGCTGCCTGGGTGGCAAAGAGGGGCTTTTTTCTATACTTTCTGAAAGTACCATTACCCAGAGAAAACATGGTCAGTTAAGATCTTTATGTAAAGATAAAATCATAAAAATATACCAAATTTGGGTTCCATTCAGCAACACTTTAAAGCTTTATAATTGAACATACAGAACTAATGAACAGAAAATCAACACTGCTACAAAAATCAGGCTGCTAA
The DNA here is from genome assembly GCA_013398075.1 of Notiomystis cincta. Lineage (NCBI taxonomy): Eukaryota > Metazoa > Chordata > Aves > Passeriformes > Notiomystidae > Notiomystis > Notiomystis cincta. Next base: position 33,588 of record VZRX01022686.1, read on the forward strand.
AATTATTAATGCTTTCTCTGAAGATGTCTGATTACTCTTTTATTTTCTCATGCTGACAACAGGATTCACCATTAACTCTGAAATCACAAATACGACCATGATGTTTAAAATAAAAAAACCCACAAGTAATGGTGCTTAGTGTAGAAAGAATCAGCATATTCAGTAAATTTTCTCTAATTTACTGACATTTTTCACACTGGATATTGTTTCACCAGGATGTGTGTGAATTTCCTCTCTACTTAACTGCCATTCTCAAAAATAGCATAAGCCAAATAATTTTCTGGTGAAATTTGGCTTGCTTTGACTGCAGCCAGGAATAGCTGCTTTGCTAGCTTTGGAACCAGTCATAGAGTAACTAAAAGTTATGTTGCAAAATCCACAGGAAGGATTTTTCCAAGTTTTCACTCCAAGAGGATTTCCTCGTTAAGCTTTCTCATCTTTGACAAGGGTAATACATTTATTCCCTGCTTTTACTGCCCAGAAAAGTATGTACAATCATGACAGATTTCAGTAATTTCTTGTAAAGTCATGTGCATACACATGGAGGTCACCTGTTTTTGCAAGGGGGTTTTGCAAGAGCCCACCCTCCTGCTTCCTGGCAGTGCCATCCATGTTCCCAAAAGCACCAGCTCTGAGAATCTCATGTTGTTTCACAGTGAATTTGGGCAGCAAAAGTGAGACACATTTTACAAATAAACTATATAAGTTATATTTAAATGGGAAAAAACCCACGGCAGATGTTGTCCAAGGTGCATATTTATTCCTGACCCCACATCTAGCCTGCCTTTTCCTCCTATTTTCCTTCTATTAAGTGCTAATGGCCAATTTAAACAGTGGCAATAAGCAGCAGCATCTGATAGAAACAACAGGGAGTTACAAGCTTTTGGCACATTCCAGAGACAGCTCTCAAAGATTTGGAGAATGCAGACCCATTTGAGACCCCAGTCCAAGCACAGAAAATCCAGGAAAGTAATATTATCATGCCATGTGTCACTCAGGAACTAAAAATGAATATCCCAAAGATTTTGATTCCTGGCACTTAGTAGATGGTAAATATTATTATTATTTTTAAACCAATGTTATTACTGGAAAGACATTAATAATTTGAAAATACGATTAGTGTTGAAAAGACTTCTTTGGTTTTGGCATTTTGTAACCTTTAAATCTGGGTAGACTATTCCTGGACAAGAATTTCTGCTGGAATTTTATTTTCATTTTTTGTCTATTTACTCTGTGATCTATTCCAGCATACACAGTGCAGCTTTGACTTTGTCTTGGGATATCATCTATATTTTTTTAAAAATTAAATGGTTTCAAAGATATAAATTTATAAAGGTCTAACCACAGAAATAAACTAGGCTTATACACCACTCCCTGAGAAATTCATACATATTCCAGTGGCTGTGACCATCATATTCAACAGATCTGTGGAAAGGGTGTAATAAATACCTGAATAATTCCACTGATTACTCTGTATTTCTTGGAAGTAAATGGTTTAAATCCCTTCCTTTTTTTTTTTTTTTTTTTTTTTTTAAATTAGGGTGAATTTAAGATACCATATCAACACTTCATGAACATCCCTATGCAGCTTTATGGTCAGTTCCTAGTTCTTGAGAAGTAACTCATTCTTGATGAGATACACAGCAATAAACTACAGAGAAATGAGAACTAATTTGGGTGTGTTTCACTGGCTTTTATACAATTTTTTGTAAAAATTTTTCACACAATAACCTATAAGATGTAATGTATCCCAGACCTGCATGGCAAAAGTAGATCAGACACCTGCAAACAAAACCAAGCAGAATAGAATACGCTATATACCTACAGGCTCACATATTAACCACAGCCTGGAACCTACAAAAAGAGCACACTGGAAATTAATCTGCAATTGCCAGGATGTTCAGAAGAAGGAAGAATTCCTAAGAAGAAGCCAGTGATCCTTTTTTCTCCCATACTTAATGAGATGGGAGCAGATAAACCCTCTGATAAAGTGTCACAGGCATGAAATCATGCAGCAAGTGGCTTCAGTGGAGTGGCAACTTTCCCAATAACTGAAATGGGAAGGAAGCATTTGAGCAGAAGGAGGCAAATCCGCTGTGTGCCATCCAGCAGTCCCCACATCCTGCTTGGCAACCTCAGAAGTGCATTGCCCTTAACAACCTTTTTCCAATACTGACTTACAATAACATATTTGGCTTGCATCAGGCCTATAATGTGCTGGGTATGTTCTAAAAATAGGACCACATGGGCCTTGCCCCAAGCAGCTCAATATCTAAGATGTCAACCACTAGATTAAGGGAGGGGAAGAGGGATAAAACCTTTTAAAAAATAGTATCAGCTACTTTGGCACGTTATCTAACCACTATTATCTGGGAATTTCTTGCTCAGAGGCATGTTCAGTGTGAGAGAGAGCCAAGCTCTGAGCACCCAGAGGGCAGCACAATCACAGTTTGAACAGCTGCACGATCTACTGCGAGCGGCAATTCATCCTGACATCTCACAGGGACAGAAGTAATTTTGTGGGAGGTCCCTGAAGAGCTGCACTGTCTGTACTTCTTGCCCCAGCCTGACCCCAGATACTCAAGCAGCATCCCCATATGGCCAGCAATGTGCATAGGTCCTTGCTGGGTAGGAGACTCTGGGTTCATCTCTCTCCTCTCCTTCAAAGATTTATGAATTGCAGCCAGAGTCAAGCAGATTAAGGTCCAAAATCTCATTCCTGTCATTCAGAAGCTGCTGACATTTATACAGCACCTCCCTATTTGTGATTAAGATGCTTTCCTGGGAAATGGAAATTTGAGCTCATTAAGCCTGAGCAGGGCACTGATACCTCCCATTCACTTCTCTGCTTCATGGCCAAGGGCTGCAATACTGGAACACTACCAAAAGATTGGCAGGGCTGGCAGATGCTGCCTGTTTTCTCAGGTACTGAGTTTGGGGAACTGTCTGTGTGAGTGGATGCCAGCTGGCCATCAGTGACTCCTTGCAGCCTCCTATTGAAGGAAGGGATTTGTAACCACTGAGCATTGCAACCTCTCTCCCACTGGACAATGCTGGAAATTTCTGTACCTGACTATGGAGACTGGATTCCTCTCTAAAGTCTGACACCTCGTTCACAAGCATCGAAATACTTTATCTCATCTAGTTCTTAAATAGAATCATAGAATCATAGATGGATTTGGGGCTGAAGGAACCTTTAAAGGTCATCTTGTCCAACATCCTTCCAAGAGCAGGAACTTCTTCAACTAGATCAAGTTGAGCACAGCCCAATCCAATCAAATGGAATAGAAGTTTTTTTGGGGGATTGACTGAAGTTTTTGAGAAGTGCACATATTACAAAAAAAAAAAAATCGGTTCTATTTATCCCTCAAATATATTGAGGAATTTCTTTCCTTTTCCTGACTAACTTCCAGAAAGTTTTACTGCTTTTCTCTAACAAACCATACCCTCCAGACTATGTCTCTCAAATGCTTCTCCTAAGAGTGTGTTGCAGGTTGGGTACCTGGAACCACACAATGGAGCACATGCTCCTGCCAGCACACCTAAGCCTCATATGATCACAAATTTCATAGGCATGGGTGATGCTGTCCAAAGCAGACAATTTCAGAGGCACCTGCATGATATAGCTTCATAACTTAATTCTGAATATATCTATCTAACTCACTTTTCTTCAGCTCTTTCTTGATGGGAAAATCTTATTCTGCAAAGTAAATCTTGCTCAACTGTTTTTAAGGTTAGTCATTTCCAGCCTGAAGCACATGTTGAACATTTTGAGAGTTTCAAGTGTTACTTTTTTAAAGAGCACAATAAAAAATAATCTCTTTTGGCTAAGACTACATGGTAATAATCTGTGGATACCTAGAAGTGTTTTTGTTGTTACTATTATTATTATTACTGAAAATCTGAGAAAATAAAACAGCAAATTAAAACAGGGCTATGCAGTAGAGAAAGTTATAACATATAATACTCTATATTGTCAAATTTCTGGACTCCTCTTGTCTTCAGAAACAGCAGATTAATTCCAAGTATAAAACTTCAGGTTTTTAAGGAGAAGAATTAATGGGACTTAAAAAATGATGCCTCATAAACATGCCATAGGATGAAATCTGTCAGTCTCCAAGTAAGTTTTTTTTTTGCTTGGCTGGTAGCATGAATGACAATGAAAAGTATTGTGAATTTATGATCTGTAGATTTAGCTGATAGACATGCCTGAGTCATTTTTTCTTACCCTTTCCTAGGTTTCCATCCTCATGGGCATGGGTGTTAAATGTTTCAGATGTTATGAAATTTTACACACACTGGTGGTTAATGAATTTTAGAAGTTGTGAAGCTCAACAGTGTTGTATTCCTAGGTTCTCTTAAAAGCCTCATCTACCCCCTACAGCCAGTGATGTTGTGGTAGGGACCCAAAGGAAAACAATGAGTTCTGATGTGTGCTACTTTAAAAGACCATATCCATACTGGCATATTAACATGCAAATCCTATATGTGGGCCTGCCAAAAAATATAAGTGTTCCATCCAATATATATAAATACAGTCCACTTCTCTGAAGAGGCATCATTTTATTCAAGTGTATATTTCGAGCATTTCTCACTAAGAATTTATACTCCTCTTTTCAGTGTTTATATTAATATGAAACAGATTGCCAAGTTTTAATAAAAAGGCAGTTATCTTCTTCTGCTAATGGATTAAACACAGGACATTTGAATTTCAATGCTGCATCCAAGAGCATAGGTGGCCCAAGTGCTTTTGTCCTATTTCAGTGTCTAGTTATAACACCACACAGATAGAAACTACATTTGTGTCCATACATAAAAGTGCTGGGGTTCACAGAGGGGATCAGGAGGAGGTAAGGAGTTTGTTAACTTCTGTCCACATCACAGTGCAGCACCTCTTCAGAGTACCTATCAAGGAATATGTCTACCTCTCAGAGAGGACAGTTCCTCATTACTTCAAGGAGGTCCAAACGTTTCACAGCAAAGCAAAACAGAACTTGTTGCTTGTGTTTATCAAATTGGTGGTTTAACTCATACAAAACAAAATTATTTTGTATTTGAATGTCCCTACCTCATCAGCACAGGAAAGGTGATGTGATAAATTTATTTAGTGCTTTCAACATCCTAATTTGTCCATGCAGTTTGCTTTGCTGACTAAAGCAATCACATGGCTCTACGTGAGGTGGAAGACTGACATGTAGAAAAAAACCAGGATAAACATGATGAGTGGGGCTTACCATTGTTTTCATGCTTGAATTTGTGTAGATTTAAGAGTCTTCCCAAAACCTGCTTTAAGTTTCAAGAGAAGGCTTCTGCTGAGTTGTTGGTAGTTACTCCTTTGTATTTAGCACTGGAAAACTGGTGAAATTTCATTAGACACAGAAAAAATCCCCAAACAACTAGGAGTAGGTGTCAGGGAACAACCTGGGCTTCTGGCTGCTCTGTGGATTTGCTAATTGCACATATCCCCCCGCACCTCTTGTCTTTTATCTGTGCTCTTCCTGAGTTTAGGTGATGGGGTTCTGTCCTTTAATTGGGCAGATCCTGAGGTAGCAGGGCAGTGCACTAAGCCTTCTTTCACACGATCTGAGAAGCTTGCTTTCTCCCTCCCAACTTTTCCAAGCCTAGTAAAAACGGGAGAAAATGCATGACCCTCCTTAAAGGTGCTGGACCTGCCATCTGGGCTGACACAAACTCACAGCCATCCATCACAGTGTTGTTGGGGAAAGCTTAGCTCCCTGCTGATGCACAAGAAAGCCCATATTGTTTGAGGGTTTAAATAGCTGGTTAATACATTCAAGCTTGGTTTTGCTGTTGTTGTCATCTGTTTGTTCTTTTCAAAAACGTTAGGGCTAACTTTCAGAAGAGTGAACTTTTCAGAAGAGTGAACTCTAACTTTGTGAGGAGCTGCTGACAAACACATCAGGACTGTGCTGGGACCGTGTTTGGAAGCATGTTCAGGCAGCTTCCCTTGTCTGCGGGGCCACGCTGTACTTTTAAAACAATTCTTTGCATGCATGTGAAAACATATTTATGTGTATCAAAGGGTTTTATGACATAAGGCAAACTGAAACACTAGAAATGGAAACCTGATGGCAAATGTTTTCTACATTTCTTCTTCAAAAGCTGAAAATTTGGCAAATGGACTAAACCCACACTTAGTAATGAGGGAACTATAGCGAATAATTACATGCGAAAATGATCTCCTGGTCATGCATGTGCATACACAATGAAAGCTGGGATTTATGTATATGTGTAGCCATTAAATGATAATACTGTTAGCACTGGAGAATCACAATGATGGTTATTAAATGATTTTAATTTCTGGTAGAAAAAGGCAAAGTAGTGCTACCATATTTTATAATTTTTTAGGACAACATCTGATGACCTGAAGAGGATAAAAACTGAATGGCTTACAGGATAAATCACTCAACTCACATAGTTAACTGTAAATTGCAGATTTTTATTATCTGACCTATGAGTTTAACTCTTCCAAAGTAAAACTGATTCTGAGAATAGATCCCTACTCAGAAACTCTTCTAGCAAATGAGGTTGAAAAAAACCCAAACACCAAGTTTAGAGTGGGTTGTTTCCCTTTGTTCCCCAGCTGATGCTCACAAAGAGCTCCCAGCCCTACCCATCCTCTGATACGTGGTGCTCTCAGGCCAGTCTGAGCTGCTTTTCTCCTCTTCATCAATAGATGTCAATAGCAAGCTTCCTACTCCCAGAGACTTCAGTGTTTCAGGGCTCTCACCACAGCAGTAAGGAGGAAACAGTGACTCCCTCCACAGCAAGAGTTCTGCTGTTGTGCACTTTTGGTTTGTCCTTAGAGGCTTGTTCTTAATAGGACCAGGCATATGTCTACATTTCATGCTCTGAGACTGAAGCTGAGCCAATGTTTGTGAGCTTCTGTCATCTCATGATACATAGAGTCCCAAATTTTTTGCAGGAACATGGCTCAAAGTCAGCCCTTTCCCTGATGAGTGCTAAAGAAAGCACAAGTGAAGAAGCTGGGCAGGGCATTGTGCTCTTATCTTTTTTTGTTTCTCCTCTCTTTCTTTGCTTTTGGTTTTTGATTTCCACACACGAAAAGCTCTGTCCAAGAATGGCAGTTATATGCAAAATAACCTTGTAAACAAATGACTGCATTCTCCAGCCATGTACATTGAGTGTGAATGAAATCTAAACACGTTTTGCTTATCCATTAGTGTAACACTGCAGAGAATCAAAACCTAGTGGTGATATTTCTAATACCTTTGACTTTCCTTCATTTCCTTCCTTCCTTTCTTATGCTGCAAGAAAGCAATCCATGGGTGATACTGAGCATGACACACTCCAAGAAACGGTCTGGTAGCAAACTATATGTGAATCTGCTCTGTGACTTGCTTTGCCACTTTCCTCTCAGTCCCAGCTAAAAATAAATAACTGAGAAAGTGGTGTTAGCAGGAGCCAAGAGGGCAGAAATGGCAATGCAGTGTCTCTCTTACAGCAGCCAGGGATTTGGGTTGCGAGGACAGGCGCCTACCAGCTAAGTGCACTGCCTGCATTTTCCTGCCATTCACCTGCCCAAAGAGCAGATCACAAATCATGCCAGCTGTTCACGGAGGCACCAGCAAATGTCAGCATGCTTTGAGTGCGACAGCCAGCAGCCCTGCTGAAGCTAGCACATAGCTGTGATGGCAGGAAGTCTGCGTCATAATCTTCTTCTGAACAGCTTCTTTTTATTATTGTGTTTTGGATGGTAAGTGGAAGAGTGAACTCCTAAGAGTTATGGAGGATTTAGCGAAGTAAATAATGTCTGGAGATCCAAGGAGCTCACATCAGAAAAGCTCTGAGGTATCTCTCAGTGCCCTCAGATAAATTTACTTTCAATGTTTTGCCTTTTGAGCCAGGAATTTTCCAAAATATTCCGAATTTCCTTATCCTCAAGATTTCTTGACAAAGAGGCAAAGAGATGAGGTATCAAAAAGCAGTTGCAGGGATCTATTTTAATCAGGTATTTAAAACTATGTATAAATCACTATTGCCCCCATTTGGTCTTGCAATGCAAAATTTGAAATAATTATCATGGTAAATCTATTACATATTATTCCCTGATGTTGCTATGTGGCAAAACAGAGCTCTTCTAGAAGCCAAAGTAGGTTCTTGGAAACTATAAACCAGGGGCTTTCAGGGAAAAATAAAAAATGAAATAAAATAAATAAACGCCATATAGATATCTTGCCAAATGCATCCTTTCAACCAAACACTGTCTTTTCTCTGTTAGATTAGGAACTGACTAAAAGCATCAACAGTTGGAATGTAAGAAAGTACCTGAGAACATGTTGTTGGTAGAATAAGAGGAAGCCCCCAAGGAGAACTAGATCAAACTTTTTTCAAATCTCATCTCCTCACCTTGATTGTCTTATGGAGACCCTGCCTTCTTCAGGAAGGAGGATCAGACCTCCCATTTCCTATGACTTCAGGAAGTTTTAATTTCAGTTTGATTAAGCTGATGTCTGGGTGTGCTGAGGAGGCTGACTTTGTCGTGTCTGAACAAGAGGAGATCAGGCACTGTCAGGGTGAGCTGTTCTCTAAAAGAGGAAAGAATTGCCACCATGGAACTCTTCATTTGGAATGAGAGTACTCAGGCTGCCACCAAGGGCTTTTGGCAATGTGGACTTCAGATTGCTGTTCACACAGCCTGAGGCCCCTGAGCACCAGCTCAGAGTGATCCCTCCCCAAAAATCCCATTTAACAGGTGATTCTGCCAGACTGCCTGCCAGTCCTAAGTCATAGATGTGATTCACTTTAGGGAGCCTAACCTTCTTTACCTATAAAGGGGAGACATTGCTCTTGAGGCCCTCAATAATATAGGACTTTCCTGACTGAATTCTTGCTTGAAACTCAAAAGCTGGCATTGAATCAAATGTGTTCTACATAAATACCCAACCTTCAATTAAAATTTCCTGGAAGAAAACCTTTATCACTTCAGTTATTTCAATTGTTGATTAGATTTCTGTCTTCCAGACTGGGTTTTTTTGAGTCATTGAAGGATATTGTGTATTTATATCTTTCTCTTACCAGAGTTATACTCCCCATAAATTGTAATTAAGTGGCCCTGTAAATTCTTTCTGACAAGCTAGAGAGACAGAACTGTAAGGAAACCTGAGTTAAAACATTCTCTGGATCTTTAAATAATTATTGTTAGAACTGAGGAGGAAGTAATTACTGGTGGTAGAGTCTTTCTTTTCCTTCTCTCTCTCTGTCTCCTTTCTTATAACGGAAAATACAGAGATCTTCAAATTACTTTCTCTACTTATGACAGAAGGAAAAAAAAGGTTTTTTTCCTCCAAGCAACAACCCAAAGAAAATGGTATTGGATTATTTTTTGCTACAACAAAAGGCATCTGCAGCTCAAAAAAATAATAAATACAAATGTCTCACATTGATGAAAGTGAAATTAATAAGTGGTCGAGAAGTTTCCTGAACCATGATTTCCTACAAACTTCTGAGTTTTTCCTGTGGTTCACAGCACATTCAGAAATGTTGGACAGAGATCCTGCTGCAGCAGGCAACTTTGACCAGGAAAAGTTCAAGTACAGGCATCTCAGTGGCACACGGCTGTGCTGCTTTTTAAAATTTCCATCCCTGATGCTGATTTCTGCCACATGAGTTCTGTCTTTCACCCCTTTTTGCACCACTCCCTTCCTTTGCAGGCACTTTGGCCAGCAGGCACCCCCTGACTCAAAGATGTTCTGCAGGGATGCGTCCTGTCTGCCTGCCAGCTGAGGACTCCTTATCATCACAGCCTGTCAAAGATCCCCTTGTGTTTAGCAACAGTTGCTGCTCTTCTTTCTGGTTGGTAGCATTCTTATCTGCTCTGCAAGAACAGTATTCAAGACTGTCATTTCAACGACTGAATTTCTTATTTTTGTTGGGATGGATGGCAGTGCTGCTATTCCTGTTTGTTGTACACTCTCAGGGACTGACATATTGAGCCATTCCTGTGTGCTCCATGACTGCCAGGTCAAGTTCTTTTCATACAGGGGAGAGGCTTGTAGAAAGATTGGATAAGGAATATTGCCTGACTAATGCCCTAATGTAGCTTTCCATGATGTGACTAAACAGTATATCTCAAAAGTTTGACACATAAGATGATTTTATTTGAGTAAAAAACAGCAAATGGAAAAGAACAGAAGTTTTTACAGTGGCTTGTGGAAGTATTCCTGTGGTTTTTCCAACAGCAGCATTGGAAACGCTGTAGTGATTTGATGCAGAAGAGAAATACAAAGGTGAGTTTCTGGAGCATGGAGGGAAGGATTCACACTAGTCACCTTTGGTTTTTCATGTAAAATTCAAATGGCTGAGGAAACATTTGTGACCATCAAACTCTTTTCTGATTGCAAATGATTATTCAGCTGAAGTTATACAAGAACTGACCAAAAACACTTGGGGTTTTTTTGGCTTGGGCAGATGGGGAATACATTTTATTTTCCTAATTAAAGGTTCATTTCTCCACTGAAGTGTAAACAAGCTAACACAGATCTTGAGTCATAAATACAGGAATCTAAGTGTAATTTGGCTATTCCACACCAGAGGTCCATCCAGATGAGTGTCCTGTCTCCAGGAGTGTCTGTAGCACATGTCTAGGGAAGGCAGTAAGAACAGTGCAGGTCTGCAATAATATTTCCTCAAAATACAACCTCAGTCTCACAGTAGTTGTAGCTTAGGGAGTGTTCTAGCCTGGAACTGCCTTTTTGCCTAGTTTTTTCAACTCAAGCACCACTTAACATCCAAATTATTCAGTCTCAAGGTATTCCACAGTTTACCATTGATCTATGGAAGAAATAGCCCCTCATTTTCTTTCACAGTTGTCACCCATTAGTTCCATAGAAAGTTTCATTGTTCTGTTTTGACTGCTTTTGTGTTGTAAGAGACAGTGGATATCTGTTTCCTATTTGTCTTTTGCAGCAGAAGCATGACTTCAAGAGCAGTACTGTATCTCTTGTCAGGTGTGTCACACTCTCCTCAGTCGCTCCTTATGGAAGCTGTGCCTTACTTTGACAGCTCTTCTTTGCCAGCCTTTTCCCAGCTCTGTTACACCCTTGTGGATGCACAGAGGCCAGAAATGTATGCACTGCTCCAGATAGCACCACCACAGGCTCTTTGGCAGCATAATCATGAGTAGTTTTTGCCCTCTGTTTGCCACCAGTGCCTAACATATGATTTATTTTTTCACTGTTTCTGCAAACTGAGATGGTATCTCCATGGAAATGTGTATTGTAACACAAAAGTCTAATTTGTGAAAGACTGTGGCAACAAATCTTGCAACCCACAGTAAACAGGTAAAACTAGAATTGCTCTTTCTTTAATGCATTATTTTACATTTGCCTACGTCAAATATCTTCTGTTTACTCAGTTACTTTATCTTGTCAGGTTCTTCTTCGACCATGAGGAGGCCCTTGTCCTTACCACCCTAAATAACTTACTATCATCAGTGTACCTTGTCACCTCATTATTCACTCCTTTTTCCATATCACTTATGAACATGTTGAACAGCACAGGCCAGAACACAGATCCTGCAGGATTTCACTCTTGACTTCTCTCCACCTTTCATTCCTAACCTTTTCTTTCCTATCTTTTAATTGGATAGAGTCATGTCAGAGTTGTGGTTCTCATCCCATGGCAGCTTAGTTTTTGTAGCAGGCATTGGTGAGGAAACCTTGCTGAAAGATTTCTGGATTTTCAAGAAGGAGAATACAGCTGTACCTTCCTGATCTGTGTGCTTCAGGGAGCCAATATGAAAGCTTGTAACTGTAAGCACTGAATATGTTGAATAAAACCTGAGATATTTTTTTTTAAAATTTAGATCACTCTACACATAATTCTCCTCTCAGCAATCAGCTCTGCCATGTCTGCTGTGTCTACTTTGTGGACAGAAGACAGTGATACTTATTCAGCCTCAGCAGTATCCTTTCTGCTAATCCAAACAGCATCACAAGCTTGACTTGTTTTTTGCTCCAGAATTTGATTTTGTATAAGGCAATTGATAGCACAATTGACCTAAGGCCAAAAACTGTGTGGTTTGATTGTTTGAATGATACCTCCTGGCAAATAATCATCTTTTCTGCTCATTATTTTGGACGTAAAACACACCCTGAATAAAAATCCTCACTGAAGTCTGCTTTGAAAACACACATACCACATTATGAGCATGTACTGGGCTAAAATATTTTTGACATGTATACACACTCAGAAGGCTATTAAAAAATATTCAGCCTGATATTATTTGAAATGAGGGAAACACTGAGGTATGGATATCAGGAGTTTTAATCAAAATTCCATTGGGACTTCAATTTGGGATTGGAGCTATACAAAATATTTGCATCTGAAGCAAAATCCACAAATATTTGGATTTTCATCAGTTCTGCTTGGATGAAAAACTGTCAGGCACTGCAGTTTTGGCAGTCAAAAATTGCTTTTCCTAAATGTTAACTGTGCTTCCCACCCATTGGAAAAATTGCAGAAGACCCAGGGGGGCTTCTAGCTCACATAAAGCCAAGTGCCAAAGAAAAGAACTTCCTCAGGGGTTCCTTGTTTCTCCTCAGGGGTAGTCTGTCACCTCCAAACCTATGCTTCATTTTCATGGAGAAATAATTCCTTATGGCAACTTTCCATGATTCTGCCTTGGAACAGGGCAATTCCCAGCAGCCATGGATGCTGCAGTCTTACAACTTTGTTTAAACATCTGCTTAGATTAAGAAAATATTAGCACAATACTGGGCACAATGGTCTTTCCATAAAAAGGCTTTAAAATGTCTCTGTTCACAAAATATTGTTTCCCTCAATATGCAAGCTAGGGAACCAATGGCAGGTGTAAAATTTCAGTGTGTGTATATATTTTTCCAAAATCCTTTGAGGAGAATGTCACAGCTTGTGTCATAGCTTCAGAGATGCAAGAACATAATTACTGATGATGAATGTTCTGAAACCCTATTGCATGACAGAAATACTGACTCATTCTCCCTTCTCAACTTAGAATTCTCACATATAAATCTACCAGCAAAGTCATCAACTTTTATGTTGTTTTATTATTTCAAGATAGCTTTTTTTTTATAACAATAAATTCTTTAGTGAAGAGTGTTAAGCAATTAGCAAGGGAAAACCCAGCCACTTTTCCTCTTTCTGTTTTTCATCTTTCTAAGACCAACTTTGTTAATACACACTTTATGTTTTTAAATATTTAGAAGGACATTCTAGATATTTAGAAAGTACATCCCAATTACAAATAAAATTTAGAAATTAATTTTTTTACTCAGTGCTGATGCCTTCAGTAAACGTAAAGGAACAATGATGTGAGATTTGCTCATGTTGACCATGTGCTGTGACTACTATTGCAAGGTATTTTTTCTTTCCATTGACACCTTGGGGTCTGCAACTGACTAAAATAGGAAACATTGCTGCCTCCTGCCTGAGGAGATGACTCCTGAAACTGCAGAGCTGTTTCCAAGATAATTATTCAGGAGCTTGGAGCAGCTCTGTGTCCACTAGCACTCCTCCTTCCCTGAAAACCTTCCCATTGGCACGAATACCCTCACGTGGAGAGGAGGGAGGGCACAGAAGGTAACCACAGCAGTGTCTGTATCTACAGAAACACTTCTGCCCAGAGCCTGGATGAGTTATTTCACACGAACCTCTGAACTGCAATTCCAGTAGAAGAATAAAGCTGTGATGTTGTGCAGTGGATGAAAACACATGAAGAAACAAACATGTAGATCCTTCCCACTGACACAGATCAAGGCAAATCCAAAGTTATTGCATCGAATTTAGCAAGATTTCATTCTTACCAATATACAAATCTCATTCTTTTTTTCTCTTTTTTCTTTTAGGAGCCACTCAGCAATATGAAATTTTTGTGTTGAAATTCAAAACTTATTCTCCCTTGTATTTTAACTATAAGGCTATCCTGCCTGCTAAAAATAAGTTGACCCCGGCCTGAGCAAAGTATTGGACTGAGTTTTGTGTTAGTAATGAAATCTCATAGCCAGTAAAGTTTTAAGTTTCACTGTGAACCTTTCACTCTGTTCTAACTTCATAATTCCTTGAAAGCCTAATGCTGAAATATTTTTCCTTATCAGTTTATGTGTCTGTGTATGTATGTGTAAATAAGTACTCATATAAAATAACAAGTTATATATGTAAACTTTATATATATCGAATATGAAGGCAAGATTGTGTGGCTATTGGTATGAAATAGAAATGACGACATTACTCATGGCTGATAAAACCATGAATGCTTTTCTCAAATGAGTGTGAATACAATGTTTCAGCCAAGCAAAGCTGGTACAAGATTAAGAACATTATAATTAGATACATAAGTGGGAGCTGTAACTGGAAGTTTCACTTCAGTCTTAACTGTAACAGTCACAACTACAGCAATGTATTTATTTCAGCACAGATAAGTAAATATACAGGTCTAGTTTACTGGGACCGAGTTACATTGAGTGAAGTAACAACTATCCACTTATGGACAATACCATTGTATTCATAACAACAAAACTTTGTGTCAGTATAGTTCAATTTTCTGCTAAAAAAAGCAGAAAAGAGAGGGAGAATTGGCTCACACCTAATTCTTAGTTACAGTAAGCCTCTTTGAGGTCTTTGACAAAGGAAAGGACTTTTAACTTTGTGAAATCACTGATCTCTGCTCTCAGGATTCTGTAAAAAGGCACAGTGTAGCAGCTCTAGTCAAGGCCTGGTTTAAGAACAGAGGCAGCTAAGTTGTGTTGCCAGTGCTCTTCTACAGTGCTGGAAGAATTAGGCCACACCTGATGTTCAAAACACTAAGGTTTTAGGTTTCTGGACAGACAGTTGTGCATGTCCAGCACCAAGTGCAAAATGTTCCCAAGTGCCACTTCAGGAGGAGAAATAGAAGTAGCTCATGTTCAGCCCAGTGAAGTTTAGAGGGTGTTGCTCCAGGCACAGGTATAAATGTCACTCTGTCTAATGGATAGCACCTTGCAAAGCATTGATAGAAAAGCACTTCCTGTTCCAAAGAAACCACAGGACTGAAATGAGCAAATCTCAGACAATGGACAGCCAGGGCTGTGTGCAAATGTGTGCAAGGGCAGGGCTGCTGTGTGTTATGTGTTATGCCTGTGTATCTGCAAGGAGATCCAGAGGAAGTCAGAGTCATTGGCACAGTGATTTCAGATAAAGTTCATCCCACCTAATTACAGACATCTTGTTACATCTGAGCTGGGTTTCTGTAATGGCCTTTTGTAATCCTGGGGGAGTTAGCAGTGCTTGTAGAAAGTAATTTATCTGACCTGCTTTATATATCTTCTTTGTGGGAAAAAGAGGCATGGAAACCTAGAAGTTTCAGTTTTCTGCTGTGGGCTGTAAAGCAGTAACTAGACAACCAGTCCATGTGTTGTACATATGAAAAACACGTATAAAACATGTACATGCACAGACCCCCATTTTTGATCAATGGTGGTGGCTCAGTTCATCTTTCCCTGGGCTCTGGTAAAGCTTCCATGGTACAAAATGACATGACCCCAGCATGGCCTATTCATGTGTGCATGATATATTCACATTTCACTCTATTTCATCATTGTTCTATTCTTATTCCAGCCTTGCCCCTCCCCACACCCCAAATTCTGCCCCTGGAGTTATCCTAAATGGTGCAGGAAAGATAATGACAGTGGTGAACTGCTCCTTAAGCTTGCCTGTTCAGAGAATCACTTTTGTGTGTCACTTTGATCCCCAGCTTAGGCATCGGGTTAAAAAGGACAAGAGCAGCAGGAGCAAAGGTGGTTTCTGTTCACAGATTTTACTTGAAAAATATGTTCCCTTTTACCTAGAACAACTTCTCCTTTCATGCTTGCCTCTTATGTTGCTTCTTAGTTAAACATGGATAAATATTCCTAAATTTTAAATCTGAACTTTTGCAAGCATCACAATAGACAATCATATCCTTATGAAAAACACAGCATGGTTCAAATTAATTTTTTCAAACATCAGTATCTCAAGGCTTCAAAATATTTTTCTTTAGCAATGTTAATCATCAAAATAAAAACAAAATCTCTGTGTTCACTGAAGTCTAATTGTTTGCAAAGATTGTAAATCACCACCAGTTAGAAATCTGGTTTTTTAAAAAGTCCTTTGTTTCCTTTTTTGCCACTTTTTATTTGTGGGAGAAGGTATATGGAAGTAATGAACAGTATGTTAAAGGAAAAAAAGCAACAAGGCTGACAGTTTTTTGGGCAAGTTTCAGCTCAATGTGATTTCAAGTGGCAAAGATTTAGAAACCCTCCCAAATCATAGCTGACAGGGAGAGACAAAGCAGTATCTGCTGAAATGCATTCACTTTCCCTAGACCTAGATGCTTCACATTGCAGAAGATTGCAAAGTGCAGTGTTATGCAAAAACTTCCCATTTTACCTTTTGGGCTAAGACAGCATTGCTGGCAGCTAATAATATACCACATCAAAAATACTTTTTTAATATGAAACCCTTATAACATAGCTTGGTCTTAACACCTGGTGCATAGAAACAGCCAACCCGAGAACAACAAGATCTTAAGAACATGTGGACAAAATCTGCTCATGTGCTGGCATTTTAATTATGTTTGCCCTGACCCTTTTCCCATGTTCTATAAAACAGACCAACAGTATGGGGAGGGGGGAGGAACCCACCTCAGTAGCACCACCTCAGCTAAAACAGATGAGCACCATGTTTAGAATACTATTAGCAAATAGAAACAAAACAGAAAATATATTGGAAATTAACAGGGAAGTTGAAGCTGCTACTCAAAATAATTGTGTAAAGAGCAGTCACAAAGTTCCTCTTAATAGCATCAAGGACAACTTCCTCTGGCTTTTAAGCAGGGTCACAGGTAGTGTTGCATGTTTTTTATGGAGTCAGACTGTTTCTCTTCCCATCCTCCATGCCAAAGGCGAGCAGGGAGAAATGGATTAGGGGGATTACAGATGCTTGTGATCGAACACACCATTGAACTGGAGCAAGCGCCCTCCGAGGCGATGAATTCCAGCCCCCAAATTCAAACCTGAGAACAGCCTGGCTGGAATTATCCCATTTGGAGCCTGAATGGAAGAGACAAAGTTCAGCACAGCCAGGACCCTGCTGATGGCCAGGGCACCTCCCGGGCATGGGCGCTGTAAGGAGCCCTGCTGGCACATGCCAAGGACAGGGTGGCGTCACTTTTCTCACGGGGAAATTGCACTGCATGCAGAATGGGATCACGTTGCAAATTCTCCAGGGAGCCAGCTGAGGCTGACAAAGTGAATGTGTTTTTTCTAAGTGTTTAAGCACTTCAGTCACAGCTTAATCTTACCACTAATAGCACTGTTTTGTCCCGTTGGAAATGTTTTCCAAAACTAATTACAACAAACTGATAGCAAGTCCACCTGGGACGTGTTTTTGTCTCAGAGTCCTATGATTTAACAGCTGAATGAGGTTATACAGATTGCATCTAGGAATATCAAAATCAATGACCAAAGAAACAGCACAGGGAAGGCTTATTTCCTCCAACAGTAACACTTGAGCTGGTAGTGATGATGGGCTGAGCAGAGCACGGATTCCCTGCCCTGAGCCTCCAAAGAGCAAGAAAAGGAGCAGGTCAGCCAGTGATCCAAGCCACAGCTGTCCATAACACCCCGTGCAGAGCAGTAGAGAAGAGGGGTAAATGCCTGAGCAGTGCTGGGAGGTGGCTGGGGTACCTGTGGGCCCCCCAGGGATAATCTGAGGCTCTTTCCCAAGGCAGACTATTGCAATGACAATGTGCTTCCAGAGAGCTGTCACTGCAGTACACACACTTTCTCTGCCCCTCACCTCGTGTCAGCAGAAGCAAGGCAGCACCTACTGGCCTGATCCTCAGGGAAAGCAGTTACCTGCCCTTACCACCCTGCTGCACCTCACCAGGAGTGTGAATTCACAGCTGCTCCAGTATTAACAAAAAGCCCATAAGCCTGAGCAGAGGAAGGAAGCTGAAGTGGCAGGGACTATGACAGATGTTGCGAAATGTTGACTTATTCATAACAGAAAGTCAGGCAATCTTTTGAAAGCTTTTTTTTTTTTCCCCTCCCCCCCATTTTTTAATGTGCAGACTTCAAAGCAATGAATTGTGGCATCTGTAACAGCTACCAAACCGTGCCAGTTGAAGCCAGTGGAGCACAGTCTACAGTGATAGAATGCAAGTCATGCAATTATTCGAGTTTGCAGTCCTGGTTTTTGAAAAAACATATGGTCTGCAGCAAGGAAGCCAGGATATTTTAAAAGAGCTCCTACAGGGTTTCAAACTTTGATTTTACAGAGGTGTGGGAAAAGAAGCAGACTCTGATATTTAAATACATGTGTTGTCGTTTTGCTTATTGAAGAGAGCTGTGCCGTGCTTTTACATATGCAGGGTGTATTCTGAGTTTCTAAGATGCAGGCAGCAACATACAGATATTTCACACATTTCCTCCTTTTTATTAACATTTAGGGAAACAGGGTGCAGTATTAGACCTTTAGTGAATGGCAAGTGGCGTGAACAGCTTTTTAGAAAGTCTAACATATCAATGTGAGAAAATTCTTGTTAATTATCACAATGAAACTGTCCATCCAAGTATTCTTAGTCACTGACTCTACACTGAAACACCGTTGTCAATGCAAAGTGAGGATCCATGAGGTCCCATCAGACTTACAGGCATAAAGCCTGGTGACAAAATGGTGTCAAACCCTCTGGTTGAAACATCTGCCAGGTTGAAATGGATGATGAGTATCTGTGCTGTGTCCTTGCCTGTTCACTCTGCTCTGAGGGCTGCCAGAGCTGAAAGGCAAGTCTGGCAAAGTTATGATACCATGAGCTCCACTTTACATGTATTGATGACTTTTATGTGCAAATATCCCTTCAGTCTCCTCATTCCTTCTCAACCATGAAGGCTTATTAGTCTAAACTCCACCTTTTAAAAGACCTGAACCTCCAAATCAGGCTTCTATGTCAGTGCTTGTCTCCAGGACACTTTTTTTTAAGGTTGGTACCTATATTTGCTTTAACAGAAAGAAAGCTAGTAGCTGTTCCGTGGCTTTATCTTATAGCTAGCTACCTACAGCCCTTCAAAAGCCCTTATCACTCTTGGATGTTGAAAAGCTAATCCTGGACATAAAGCAAGCCTTATATAAAGCATAAAAAAATCAACACTAGGCACCACCACAACCATGGTGTAGGATGTTTCTGTTTATTACATGAATTATAACTCCATTTCCAATGTCACTTTTTTATTGTCTGCCTTTTAAATATATTTTAAGTATCTATTGCCCAAGGCTAAGCTCCCAGGAAGTGTGGGACACCTTCTCTAGCTTTCAACACCAGAAAGTATCCCTGTCACATCTGGTTTGAACCTACACCTGACACAAATCAGAGCTCTGACTAGTAACTCCTGCAACAGGTCCAGATTATTTGACTGAGCTGCAGCTGCAGCAAAGCCCTTTGACCTCAAATACAAGGAAAGATATTAAACCTGTTCTGAAAATTTGACTGGGTTACCTTCAGAGTGTGAGATCTTAAGTACATATTTTTCATGAAGAGGAAAGAAATATCAGTCAGCTCAGAAAACTGGATTTGTTTCTTATCAGCAACCAGGTGCTGGTGCTTTATGGGACTACCCAAACTCTTTACCTTGTGGTTGTGTAGGCTTTCACCAATCCTCTCTACTTACTGCTCTCCATCTCCACAGTCAGTGTCTTCCTACACACATCATAGTGGTCACTCAGTTCTCTCTGGTTTAGCAGCAGTCATCTGATATGAAGCTTTAGCAATCTTCTACTACATGGCCATGGTCTGACTAATGGAGAAAAGAGTCATACTGGAGGGGAGACCCAGCAGAGCAAGAGTATTAGACTCACAGAGAATGTGTAAATACCAGGAATGGTATGGTAATTATTGAAACATGCAATGCAGGAGTGTTTCCTAGCAGGAAGATCTATGGCTTATGAAATCATCCCTAAAAGAAAGTTATCAGCAGCCAGGCCTCAATCAACTGTAAAGCAAGCAGAGTATGTTATTACTGACACAGAAATGCCTTCTTTCTGATTTTGCCTAGGTCCCCAGGATCTCCTAGTGCTCACAAGTTTTCTACAGAACTGACTGATATTTGTAAAGTCACTTGCCTGCTCATAGCGAATCACTAGTTTTAAATTGTGCTCCCATTCTAAACAACTTTCTTCCTGTTTCTGAACCATCAAAACCTTAACTCATACACCTGTGCAAGAGCTCCTCTTGCCTAATGGAGTGTATTTGGGTGTAGTTGGTAAGTCTTATCTTCTGCAAATTGCCACAGAGAAGGAAAGGAAAATAATGCACTCACAAATGGTTCAAGTAAGTTCCAAACCATTTTGTTTGGATTCTTGAATCTTAAGAATCTGTGCCTGCTTATAGAATAGAAGCTGAAACTTTCCATTGTGCAGCCTGGGAAAAGACCTGCAAAAGGAGTAATTTATATTTGATTTGGTTTTATGCATCCTACAGTGGTAAGTGAGGAACCCTCTTCACCAGTCATTATGTGCTTAGGAGACATTTTTGTCTCTCAGGAGCATGAAGCCACTCAGCTGAGGTAGCTTAATGAATCCCTTTTGCACTGCACACATGCAGTGTTTGTAGCATGCAGATAGTTTTGCATGTGTGTGTACAATCTGCATGTAGCAGATCTTGTGCTTATGCAAACTCTCAAGTAGCAAAAACCCAACAAATATAGCAACAAAAACAACTAAAACACAGTCCTTCCAGCTGCAAATTTGGTGCGCAGAAGCACACATGTAGGAGTGCAAATCAACCCCTCATGGCTCTTTTCAACTTCCTTTGAAGTCAGTAGCAAAATTCCCATTGAGTTCAATAAGAACAAGAGGCAGCCCTTGAACTAGTAAAAAGTCCTTATGAGGTTTTATAAGCTCTTTATACAAAACTTTATTCTAGTAGTATATGAAATGCATTTTGACCCCATATCCACACACAAGATTGTGTGGCTGGTTGAGAATAATGTGACACCTCCACTCTGCCCAGGCTGTGACTGTCACTCAAAGCCTTGGTTGTGCAGACATCTGAGGGATTACAGATTACCTAAGCAAGTTTTGCTTTTCAGAGAAGAGCACTAAAGAGAGGATGACAGCTCAAGTAGCTCATGTCCAGCTATTCAGGAGCAGGTTAGGTCAAGGCCATTTCTGGCCACTGATCCAGCCTCCCTCATGACAACAGACACATGACAAATGTCCCAGCTAATTCTGCTTAGTTTTGTGGTAGTCTTGGACACAGATCATCACAGAGTATTAATACCAAGACTAGAAAACCTGGCACAAGGAGATGGAATTGCATTAGAGCAGTTCCCTTTCACTCTTTTCTGATCATGTCCAGAGAGTGGTGATGGGCAGCTATTCCTCTGCTTGAGGGTGCTCAGCTGTGAATTCTCTAAGGGATCGCTCATGTTGCTTCAGCTGTTCTACATTTACATGAAGTCTCTGCAAATTTGTGAGACAATTTGGGAAAACTATTATATTTGGTACTTCGTCTGGTTTCCAGCTGACTCAGAAACCATGGTCACTGGGCTTAACCAGAATTGACAAGAGTAATGTTTTAGCCAAAAACCAGCTGGCTGAAAGTCTACCCCGAAAATATGGAAAAGATGGTGATTGGCAAATATAAACACTGTTGGTCCTGGCAACAGTTGAAGCCTCAAGGTGGTGATTTATACCTCTATTATCTCTGAGTTTGGTGGCATCCAGATTAGGAGATCCATGTAGACCAATCAGGAGAAACTCTGGGGATTCCAGGCAGCTCCATAAAACTGCTGTTCAGAGACTCCATAGTTGGCTCTAGAGGAAAGAATCCACTTCTGCACAAATGCTGGGGTCATGAAGATGAAATGCACAAGCAAGTCAGCTCAGTCCAGACTATGCAGCCCTGTACCTCAGCCCTAAAAAAAAACATTTATCAGCCTGATCCACAGTTCATATTCTCATCTTGAAAACATGAGCATTATCTGCCTCATGGGAATTTCTCTACAAAGTATGCAGCAGCATAGAGACCAACAAGATGGTTGGTCCAGTTTATGGTTGATTCAGCTACAAAAAGATGAATGTTCTGTTGTTTAAAATATTTACATGAAAATGAATTTTCTTGGATTTTTGAAAGTTTCCTGATTAAACTGTACCCAAACACTGGCAGAACTACTTCAGGAAGACAGACGCTATCATGTCAGGTATTGAAGTCCTTTGACTATCTGGAACAAAGGCAAACATTTTGTGGAAAAGTACACATCAGTAGGCTGAATTCATTAAATGCTAGTAATTTTAGCTCAGGTTAAAACATCTAAGCCCTCAACGGGTTCAAGGGCACGGTATTAATCAACAAAGAAAGTTTCTAATCGAATTTGGCCTTGGGAAATTCTCTTATATATTCTTTCTGGGTGATGTTATTGTTTTTGGGGAGCTTATCTACTATCTTGCTGGGAACAACTATCCACTTTAATAAAGTGCCTAAAATAATGTAATAAACACACAGCTTATATCAATAGCATCATATTTCCCCACATAGTATTTGTGTGTGGTTTAATTAGATGGAAGGATTACAGGAAAAGTTTGTGTCATAATGATTCTTTAAAGCAAAACCATAGATCAAAGTTCATAGCTGCCAAATATACAACTTTCAAAACAAGCTCAAGTGCTGCTATTAATCATGGCTGCTGGGGGATTTGATGACAAAGATTAAACTGCTGTAAAGGATACTGCTGTGCATCAGATTCTTGCAACTGTCATCAAATAGTCTGCCAACTATTAACAGGTCAGAAGAGTTGTCCAGCATTTACCATGGGTGGCTCCATCGCTGCAGTTGGTGAGGCTGTCTATGCCATGGTGACAACCAGTGACACCCTCCCAGACAGAGTTTTGTGGGTTGTTATTTTTTACAGTGTGGCTGAAGCCTTAAGGTCTTCCTGTAGAGCAAACAAGAGAGGGAAACTGCACCAGCTCAGCCTCAAAGCACTGTATCCTCACAGGGACATCCCTTGTGTGGAATATTTACCTTAATTTTTCACATGGAGCACCTTCTCCTAACTGCATGTTAAGAGTGCCCACCTGTGGAGCCGAGGTGTTGTAAATTCACTCCTAGTTTATTTCTCAGCAACCACTCTGTATAGATAAGCCCCCAGAGAGTACCTCAAGGAGCAGCTTTCATCCCATTTGCAATTACACCAACCCTCTCTCCTTCCACACTGGATCATGTAATATCCCTGTGGGAAGCTACGGCTCTCACTTACACAGAAACATAATATAAAGGAAGTATGCAAAGCATACTTTGCAGGGCTGGAGCCAACAACCTGTGACCCACCAGCCAGGGCTCTGTGGTGGGTCATGGATGGCCATTAGATGGCATGTAGAGAGCTGTTAACCTACAGACCTACAAAGTGCTGCTGTCGCTGCTCATACGTAACAGCGCGCTTGAGGAGGGGCCTTTCTGGGCCCAGAAACTGGCATCAGAGCCCTGCACCGAGCTGGGGGTGGAACAGATGTGAATGACAGTCTGGTGCAACAAGCAACTGGAGATTCAAATCCAAAACCACAGATTTGACTAGAGTCTTCAAAGTTGAGGGGAGTTACAGATCTGAATCCAAACTTCACAGCTGCAGCCAGCTACAAACTTATCTATATAATGGGTTTAATTCAAATTACATCTGAATATCTGTCATCTCTGGGAAAGTTTGGAGACACATCTGGCTGGAAACTTTCAAGCATCATCTCATCTTTGCTAATAGCATCTTTTAAAAAAACAAAACCAAACAAAACCAAAACAAACCAAACCAAACAATAATGCAAGAATTATAAGGTTTAAAATGGATGACATTCAAACTTAGATTAAGTAGATCAGCTTACCAAAAACTTTCATTCTACCCAACACTTCACTTCACTTAATCTAACTGTTCTGTCCTCTACTGAATGCAAGGCCGTGACACCAGACAGATTTTAGACATTCATGATGGTATATTTTGGTGTCTAAATGGTCCTTACTCATAGACCAGTCTTCATTTGCCTTAATTTAAATTTTGTTTTCCAAGGCTACTCTCTTTCCACAAAAAAAACCTCATATGGAGCTGGAACTTTCAGTCCTATAGCCCATAAATATTTAGTCCCCTTCTCCCCCCCACTAAAATGTTCAGGAAAGTAATATACCCAGTTATAGCAAAATGAAATAAATGTCTGCTTAGATAATTGATTTTATATTCACTGTAAGATGCTTTTTAGTTCCCACCAGGAGGATAACTGGATTGGCATGGGCTTGGCCTGCAGTGAGTTCTCCCCGAGATCTGGTCTTGTAACGTAGCTTTGGGGTCTATTTAACACTTGTGAGGCTGCACTTCTGCACAGGATTACTAGAATCACATAAATGGCATTTTCTTGCATGTCCCTGTGTGGCACTGACAACACCCTGCCCAAGTATGATCCGTGGGGCTCACTGCATCAGCGAGGCCTTTATCACACACCAACAGCAATCATCTGGGGCACCTATCAAAGGCTCTTGGCAGATGTCTCTGGAAGCATTAGTGTCCATACCACACTTCAAAGAATAGAAAGACTATCTGGGAACACTTCCTTGAATTGGGACCCTTTTTTCTGCTTTTCTGGTTTCTGCCATCTTACATTTAAATATGGCATCTGGTTTTCTTCTTACTGAGAACCATGTACAGAGCACAGTAACCAGGAAAGGGTGGGGAGGTGTTTTCCTTTGGGTTACTGAAAAACATCGCCTGAGGAATGGAAACACTGCTTTGATTGTGATACGACCTCTATTTTTATTACTTTTCTCTGTAAAATACAATAAAAACATTGTGGGGAAATATATAGTCAATTATCTGCAGTGGAAAGGACTACACCATTCCTCAGCAAGGCTTCTGAGGGATGCAGCAACAAGTTGCAGGCTTGTCTTGTCTTTCAGTCTATGGCTGAAAAACTGCAGAGCTCCAGATTTAAAAACAAAATATGAGAATATGAAATGCAAAAAGCCAGTCATCTGTCTAAAAAAACATCACAAATGGGCAGAAAAATGGCCAAGACCATTATGACTACAGCTGCTGCATGGGTGAAGCACTCTGGAACAGAAAGGGGGGTGGCATAGGGTCTGAAAATGTGGTATCCATAAAGCTCAAGTCAGTGGCAACATTACCACTGGCCACAGTGAGTCCAGGTTTCCTTCAATGTGCTCTAAATTTATTCTTGGCTCTCTTTTGTAACATCTAAATAAAACCAGTGGTGTTCACATGAACATAAGGGCACAGTGTAGCTCAAGTGGCAGCAGCATTGACAAGGGCCAGTTCTGTGCTGGGCTATGCTTAACACTAACTGCCATAGCCCAGCTTGCAGGTAGACCAAGGAATTTCACATCACTCTTTATCCTTCCTGGCTAGCCTGTGATGTCAGTTCTCAGTTTAGGCTTCAGCTTCCTGTGAGAGGTGCACTGAGATATGCTTGGATAGCACCATACATTGTGGGTGCCACCACAGCACCTGTGACATTCCAAAAGTGTGTGGTGGCACTGCAGGGTGCAGTTGTGCAACCTTCATTTCTCCTGCCACTCCCTGCTGCAAAACTGGAGCCCAGGTGCTGGTCTTAAAACTTGGGTGCTACCTCCAACATTCAGAAAGGCCTCAAAGAAAAAATACAGACATTAATCCAACTCATGCAAGTTTAATGTTCATTCTGCTGTAGCAGATGACATGAGATATTAACTATTTAAGTGCAAATAAACCTCTGAAAGTGACACGCAAACGAAGTTCAGGTGAGCATTTCTGTTTGCCCGTAGTATTTGACCTGATTTACTGATGTTTCTTAAAAACATTTACTTTATGGATTTCAAGTTCTAAAACTGAGGCAGAAGATTCAGATCCTCGTTTTGCTGTAATTGCTCTGTTTGGGCACCAGCCATCTGAGATGGTTTTATGGCAAATTCAACACCACTTTTCAAGAGTAAGTGGTGAATACACAGGATTTCAAGAGTAAGTGGTGACTGCAAAGGACTTCTGCTTTTTTGGGTAACAAACACCTTTGCGGGGCTTGAACACAATAGCACAGATAAAAAGCATTTAAAGCAAGCTGAATGCCTGAGAAATGTTATTTCCTAATGAAGCAAGTCATTACTTCTTACAAGTGTATCATCTTGTCAAGTCAGTGTTTTGAATCAACCATGTAACTGAGGAATATGATGGAATATAAGTGCAGAGTCAGCCCCAAAAAAGCACTGACTTATGGTAAATTGAAACCTTTTTAAACACACTTCCATACAGATTAATTAGATATATTATCTTTACAACAAAAATATAACCATAGAACTTGTGAGCTATTTCTGAGGACCATTTCTACTTTTTCTGTTGAACTGCTTAAGGTACAGGCTTACTAGTATTATTGACAACATTGTCTATGACTTTCAAGTTGCTCCAGTTGTCTCTCTCCTGAAGCAGAAAAGAGCCCTCTTAAGACTCTGATGGTGCTATTCAAAAAAAAAAGAAAAAAAGAAAAGAAAAAAAAAAGAAAAAAGACTGTTCTCTTATTGAAAACAGAAGCTTTCATACTCTCTGGAGGCCTGATATTTATGATCAAGCATTTCATGCCTACTTCTCTTGTCCTAATTCTGGTCATTTGCAACAATACTAGTGTTAAGTGACTATGAAACCCTAGTCTCTGAAGTAATCAGATTTTCAGGCCCTGTGCCCTATGTCACATGGAATCATTTATTGCACTACAATAGGAAATAAGGCCACTATGCATAACAGTTTTTCTGGAGGGAGAAATGCTGCTCATTGCTGAGTAACAGTATACCCAGATGATTATTGGTTGTAAATTCTGCCTTCAAAATCAATGGCTTTTTGCATTTAGAACTAGCAGAACCAAAGGGAAAATTACCAAAGAAATACAGAGAGAGAAGAAGTGCAGAGTACCAAGCTCCCACTCAAGAAACTGGTCACATTGAAGTGCTAACTTCTCAGATCCAGTTGATACAGGGCAGCTGAACTGGTCTTGGCAGCTGGGATGACATGGGCTATGAGAAGTACCAAAGTTCCATCACTGGCTAAAGACCCTGGCAAGCAGATCAGTCCCTTTTCCCCACATAAAAACCTCGCAGCTCTGCTTTTAGCCAAGTATCTCCTTATAGACAGCATCTGTTGGGATGATTCTTTTGCATAGAAATAACAAGAGAGGTTCAACTGCAGATGGTTAAAGAATTGTGGACTTGTTGCAACTTTTTGTATTAAGTCTCTGAAATTCAGAGCTTACCTTAGAGTCACTGCCTTTGGTCTTGCTGAAGTTCTAGTCAAAAAAATAGGCCCAAGTCTCTCAGTTTTCCAAATATAGTAAAAAGTGTTTGAATACACACTTTAATATATTTTCTGTGGCATTTTTGTAAAATACAGATATATAATTATAGATATAATGCATATATAGCATTTACTGTATTGATAAAAAGCTAGTCTTTTCAAAATGACAAACCAGTATTTACAATATGATTCAAATTTTAAGGAACAAATGAAACAATATTGTGTGGTTACATGATAAGAATAATTTGAGGAAAAGTAAGAGACCAGTTCTAAAAAAATTCCCAGACAACAAAGTACATAGTCTTGACAGGAGCACCACCGTGAACATCCATGCACAACCCTTTTTCTTTTTCCTTGTAGGAACATGCATGATTTAGCTCTTCCACATTTCTACCTAGTCACAGTTCTTAAGTTGATATGGATAATTACCCTTTTTCAAGTACAGATTAATTGTACCATCTTTCCACTTAAGTATTTTTCCAACTGCAAAATTTCAAAGTTTTGGCTAGAGCAGGAATAATTATACACAAGTTACTTCTTAATTTAAACAAATAGAGCTATGATAGTTTACACAGCTGAAAATTTGCCCATCTTCTACACACCTCAGAACCATTTCACAAACCATTAGCTTGAGTTTGAATATTGTTTTTAGCACTGCAGGTCTTTTCTGGGAAGTTTTCCTCAAAGGACACTGCACTGCCAAGACCAGCGACAGAGCTGAAGTACAGGGATGCTCTTTGTTATCCTCATGTATGAACACTACTCAGCCATTCATCTGTAAAATACTGTCCACAGCACAGCAAATGTAAGGATGATCTTCATCTTCAATGTACTGTCACACTTTCCTCACAGGAAGAGAAGTGCTATTATCACATTTTTCAGAAGGAAAAGAAAAATCTAATAGAGACTGAGTGAACTTAGGTTTACTCAGAAAGGTCACTTAGGAAGTTTGAGACAGTGAAGAAGCAAGCCCACATCACCTCAATTGCATCCTCTTCTAACTTTGAATGAGAACTTTATACATCTGTTTAACAGAAACAAAGACATAACCAGTAGAAATAAAACCTTCTTCAAGCATAGGCTTAAAGATTGCAGTTCCATTCCCAAATAAGAGGAGATAGAAAGATGGCTGTTTCTGCATGCATTATCTCCATCCCACTGGAGAAATATTAGCTGAAATGAGTCTTTTCTGAAGTGAGAGTAGGTAAGCCCACTATTTGCCAAAAAAGATATAGGAACACTTGAGAAACGTGAAAATTCACCTTCACCAAAAAAATCTGACAAACATAAACCTGAAAGGCCTCAATCTCTTTCAATGCTGACTGGGAAAGTATTTTCAACTACATCTGTACCCACCTCAGAATGCCTTTACATCACCTGAACAATACAAATGAGGATTAGCATACTGTTGAATAGGATGTGTTCTCTCAAGCACTGAGATTTGTTCCACAACCTCTGTGGTTCAGCTCTGACAGATGGGCAGCTGAGAGGCAGCTTTTGCAGAAGGACTGATACACACCTGGGCTGTGTGGGTGCAGATGAGGGCAGAAATTCCACCTGGGTAAGTGTCTCCCTGTGTCCTACTCACTCTGGAGAAGTCTGGTCAGATCATGGTGATCTACATTCTTACAAGTGCCATTTAGAAACCAGAGGTGGGAACAAAGCAAACCTCTCCAATTCCAGGACAAAACCAGAGCAACAGGAAGGAATCTATGACAACCTTCTGCTTCCAGAAACACTTTTGGGCAAACTGGGTCATCTGCCTAATTGATACAGGTGATATATTTTTGAAATGCTGAGGATGCAGGACCTTTCACCCTTATTAAAAAAAACAACCAACCAAACACAAAAGAAAAAAACCAAACCCAAAACATATCACACACACAAAACAGGTACAACCAGTAATGGAATTTCTCATCCTGCTCACTTTTTTTTTCCCTAAATCAAACCTGCATTTTCCTTTAAAAAAGTAAAAATACAAAAACAAAGATACATTAGAATATCCTACTGTCCAGTAAATGTCTTATAGGCAATATTTATGGAGGAAAAAAATGCATCAAGCCCTTCCTTTGACAAAAATTAAGCACCCCAAAGTTCATTTCATACAAAGGAATGCTGCTTCTAGTGCTGTTGGTTTAAATTATTCCTATCACCACAATTTGAATACACATTATTTGTCTTCAAATATATAATCATAAATCTAGACTAATGCTGAAAAAACCCAAATCCTAGTGAGAATGCTGTGCCATTGATAAGCTAAAAACAGCATATCATGAGAAGGCAAACTAGTCTTTCAGTTTACTTTGTAAATAATCCATTAGCTAAACTTCTATTTTAGGCTGGATGCTTGATGCTTAACACTAAGAAGTCCAAATACCCTTTGTATCCCTTATAACAGAGAAGAAACTTGTAAAATGCCTTTGGTGCACCAGCTTATTGCATGAATGTTTTAAAGAAACTCACTAGTACCGTAGGAAACGTAAGCGGGCTTTTTTGTGTTGTTTAATACTCCAAGTGTCACTTCATTCTTTAAAGGGGTTAGAACAGAGGAGGGGGAAAGGGGAGGAAGTCTTACTTAATTTGTTGCATATGTCCCAACGTGTTATACAACTAAGTGTATTATACCAGAAAACTAAAGCAGTCTGCACCGCAGCAAACCCTGCGTAACTCAAAATAGGAGAATAATCTGGCCACAAGCGAGTCAAAATTTCAGTGAAACTTCCTCTCATATTATATATACACACACTTTACAAGCTACATCGAGTGTCCTCCCATATTCCAAAAGAAATACATTGTAGACACCAAACATACTGTACTTTTACTTAAAGGCTTCATCAAACCATATGTGCAGACACTTGAGAAGACGAGAGTGTCAAGCTTCCTAGGGTCCTAGAGTCAAAGAAATTCTGCTGCCCCCCACTGCTAAGTAAGTGCACTCCTTCCACGGGGGGCAACATCTGCCGATCCGTCATGGTTCCACTTGGCGAGGACCCCAAGAAACTTCCTTGGGAAGAAACGATTTTCTCAGGACTGGCAGCCAGTTTAGGGGATGTGGAAAAGTTATATCCATAGAGAGCACAGGGACTGTGCAGTCTAAACGTGTTGTAGGAGCCTTGGTGGGTTTGGTTAGTGGTAAAGGCATTGCTGGATGGAGAAGGCATGATGTACTGGAGCTGTGGAGACATCCCTGAAATCTGCATGGATAAGCCAGTCTGTGGGCAGCTGAATGCATCCCCATCATTGCCACTCATAGACATATTCACAGTTGTGCTGCTCGACACACCGACATAGGAGGGAGTCCTTGGGGGAGCAAACGTCTCACTGCTCTGGTTTGTGAGCCGGTTGTAGGTCTCAGCCAAGGACGTGCTGTATCTGTTCAGGGCCAAGCCTGAGCGGGCACAAGCTGTGTAGTCAGCTGGAGCAAGGGTACACAGCTGGCTAGTGTTGGGGCTGAGGTGGAAGGCTGGAGATGAGCAAGGGGAGCCCGGTAAGAGGTGAGGGTGGGTAGATGGCACTCCACTGCCAGATCCCTGGAGTAAAGTAGAGGAACCTGCATTTCCTGGAAGAGAACATCACAGTGTAAGAAGAACATTGGGAAAGGTCCACTTCCTAGGTGAAAGATCAAGACCTTTGTCTTTTGTAATAACCCTTGAGATGAAATCTAACTCTAATTAAAAACTTTTGCATACATGTGCAAGAGAATGTGTGAGTAAACCACATGAGTATTTCTAAAGAAACAACTTGACCAAGTAAGAGAACTGAAGTTACGTTTTTACAACTATCACTCAGTACTTAGAACTCCTGCCCAAAAGGTTAACTGCTTCTTATATGACATGGAAGGAAATTACATGGCAGTTAAGTGAGTACCACATCACAGGAAGCCTTCTTCAAAATGATGATTTTTGGCTTGTCTATGCTTTTGCTACAGTCCGGAACGTGTTTCAAACACTCTGTGCCTGACTGTCACTGTCAGAGCACCAGCTAAAGAACCAGCTCCTTAGCTCAGATGACATAGGCTCTCACAGATAACAGCTTCAGGAAAGTTCCCAGCTTCAGAACAGAACTTCAGAGCAAAAAACTTCTAACTTCGAACCAAAAAATTCTGAGAACACCAAAAAAATTTAGAACAACTTCAGGAAAATGTAAACTGAACACCGCATAGCTGCTTCATTTCTTGAATGGGTAGTTTTGCAGCAAACTGTTTGCAAATTGTTCATTTACTGATATATTACTAATACCAGTGCTTAATGCTCCTGAAAATAGACTGCTTGCTACAGGTGAAGACTTTTCTCAGGACTGAAAGTTTCCCAGTTGCAAAAGTGCTTTCTTTTCTTAAAAGATTTTATCTTCCTGAAAACTGAGTGTAGAAAAATTAATTGGGGCCTTTTACAGTCTCCCAGGCAGAAGACACTTAACAAGGAAGACTTCCTGTTTATGAATCATATTAACAATCAAACAGCTTGATGCTGCAAAGGGATAAATCCTGTCA
Source organism: Notiomystis cincta (assembly GCA_013398075.1). Taxonomy (NCBI): domain Eukaryota; kingdom Metazoa; phylum Chordata; class Aves; order Passeriformes; family Notiomystidae; genus Notiomystis; species Notiomystis cincta. The sequence continues at coordinate 65,415 of VZRX01022686.1, forward strand.
ATAAGTTAACAGGTTATCATAATAGGTGAACTAGTAAAAAGAAAAATACATTATTAATGAACACTGCCTACTGCTTCTTCTCTGTTAACAGGACACCACAAGCACAAAGCACCATTAGACACTGCCACATTACAGAAATCCTAGTATAAGACATATTTTTCTTTTGATGTCCATCAATGCCTCCACTACCTGAAGATGGGTACTTTCAGCATTAACCACCAGGACAAATTTCTACCAGGGTCTTTCAGAAAGTCTCTATGTCCAAGGTATAGATGACCAAAGATTTTGCAAGGATCCCAGTTTCCATCCTGAGAATATCAAGAGTAACTTCAACAATCTTCTTAACCTCAGGCAGGAGCAGCAAAGGAAGTTAGAAGTTCCTGGCAGCAGCTCCCCTGCTATCAAGCAATGCTCCTACATACAAACAGCCAATAAAGCTGTCTCCTAAACAGATTACCTGCATCATCAGTTGCCTTTCAGCCTTACACAGTCTGACAAGGTCCTTCAGGTCTCATTCTAGCCTCTCATTAAAGGACTTTTTGATGAGACCATCCCTCACTCCCATGCTCCACCCAAAACCCTGCCAATACTCATCCAAAGTATCTATGATTTGGCACAAAACCTTCTTTTAGTTGTCCACAGCAAGATCTGATTCTCCAGATTTCTCGAAGGACTGAATTAAGAAGTTGACAAAAGTGATATCTCTGACTTTCTGCGTGTTCTGGATTTTTGCTCTGAAGATGTTTAACGACTTTGCAATCAATACATTATCAAGAAAGCAGACTGGATGCTTGTAAATTTGGTAGCAGAAAATGCAAAGAATTGGGAGCAATATGTCTGATTTAGATGGGAAAAGGCTGAGAGGTTTTCTATGTGCATTGGCGTACTCTGGAAATAAAAGAACTCAGAAAAGAGTACAGGGATTCCACTCTCTGTCCAAATTGGCCATTTAAATATTTTTCTCATTCACAACACTACCTGTACAATGGGAACAGTGGAAACAAAGAGTTTTCCAACAAAGTGTTAGGAGCAGGAAAAAGCAAAATGGAGAGGAGTTCCATTTTTTTAAGCTCTAGGATAAAGTTTGTTGGCCCATTTACTGAACAATTTTCAGTCTTTAAGAATCAAGAAGGGGTTCTAAGAAGAAAACAAATTAAGTTTCCCACTATTTATTCATTACTTAAGAGAACATTTCTTCTCTCATTCCTTTTTTATTTTTTTCTATTAAAAACACAAGTAGTTCCTACACTGGAGTTTGGATGTCTACAGAAGTCATCTGTAAGTGATCTCTTTCTTTTGTATCTAGCCAGAGCATAGCACAAAGGAACAGGTTGTTCAATCCTTAAAAAACTGGCATTCTCCTCCACATGTGATGTGATTTTTCTTTGCAATCTAACATTTCTATTGCCATGGTGGTTGAGTTTTCTAGCATTAGTTTTCTAACTCAGAATAACTCTGATGAGGGGGGATGGGTGCGCTGCAGTCATTTGGTTGTTTCTGTCTTGCAAGTGACACACTTACCTAGACTTTTTTATGATGGGCAGAGCTTCAGCTTTCACTGTTGTTTTGAAAGAACACAAAGACACTCATTACCTTGTTTGGGTATCCCAGGTATATCTTCAAATGTAAGTGTCCTCAGCGAAGGTCTCCAGAAGGCGTAAGACTCCACCAGAGCTTCCAGTCCCATTCTATTTAGAACAAAAGAATCATGAAAACAAGCTGTATTTTGCCACATGTCTCTGGATACTCTACCTCAGAAACATATAAAACTTAGGAACATTTTTGGATTATTTTGAAGTTGATTTTGCTTTGTAGAAAAGAGCCTTACAGCCTATCCATGAGACCACAGAGATCTGCAACCACCGGCCTGACAGCACACAAAGTGTTTCCCAATTCCACAAGTCTGGCTGTGTATTTCGATATTTTGGGCCTTTTGGGAGGGCTGTTGGAGTGGGAAGACTTGGCTAAAATGATGTTAAATGTTTTGCTAGTATGATATTCCTTAAAGAGATCAGTTAAAATTTTAACTGCCAGAGGGATGATCTCTATTCTTCCTAGAATACCTCTTCCTAGAATAAAGGCAATCCACTGACAACTATTAAAATAAGAATCCCAGTCATTACTGATGAGCTAGAAACTCACACTTAGAACATGAGGAGGCATGGGCAGCTGTTTTGTTATGAAAATCATGTATAAAGCAATGTTGTGTCTTTGTTATTACCTGCTAAGCAAAATGCCTTTAGAAATGAAAAGTCTTTGTTCATTTTCTTGCAACAGCGTCCTGAGAAAACAGAAGTAACTGTGTAGACAATGGTGGCAGACACTAGTCAGAAGAATCTCTGTTTCCTGAAGGCAAAGGCCAATTTTTTTTTCTGACAATTATTTATGAATAATGCACCTCAGAGGTATATATACTTAGAGGTATAATTTTGGTGTTATTTTTGGCTGCTGGGCCCCAGAGGCCTGTTAAGTGTCAGTATCAGGCACACACCAAATACAAGTGCTTGCCTTTGAGCAGCAGCACTTTGTAAACTTGAATTATGCAAATAGCCCAATTTGGAGCAACCAACGTGTTCTTATTCTGCTCCTTCAAGCAGGAACACAAATGTCTGTCAGGAAACATTTATAAAGCATTTATTAGCTGAACCTGGACTAAAAAGATAGCCTTAATTTTCTGCAGTGATGGTGAATTTTCATTTCTAGTTAAAGTGGAGATAAAAGCCACCTCCTGGAGGAGTGTAGCCAAGGCGATAATTTATACAAGATGCCTTTGAACAATTTCCACATTTTATCACCACCCTAATTTGCGCTATCAAATGCCCAAGTTTATTTAACAAAACAGTTATGTTTCTCCCAAAGTATTTAAAGGGAGAAATTCTGGTCCTTTCCTGAGTAAAAGTTTTTATGGGGTCAAACTTAAGGCTCAACTGAAGAATGAAACTATTCTCAGCACATAAATTCTGTTGCACTTTGCAAATGCACAGGGAATGTTTTTAAAAGGTGAAGCTACTGATTTCTGTAAAATAGCCTCTGGGGCTGAACGAAAATGACCTAGAAGGGCATATTTTTAATTAAACAGAATTACTGCATGCAGCAGTGCAGAGTAAGATAGCTGCAATTATTAAAACAATATTGAAAAGTTTGGTATAATTTTACTGCAGTATTTTTTTAAACTTGTTGCAGACTAAAATGCCTCATGATAAATACACTAGCTGGAACAATGAGGATAACAGAATCTTACCATTTAATTTTAGTATTAGTAATAGAGTAAATTAATAATCAGCTCAGTAAACCAAAAGAAATTTTCCTTGGCAATTAAAATTCTGAGCTGAATTCCCAAAGACACTTATTCAGTAATGCAGACTATAAAAGAAAACAGTGATACTGACTTCAGTAATACAGTGTCAATTTGCAACAAACAAGAGTTTGCAGAGTCAGTTCTGTAATGAGTGTGTTTGTAGAGTAAAAGCACTCAGAACTCATCTAAAGGCCCCTCCAAAACATTTTACAGATGCTCTTCCTTCAGGACTGGCCTTTTTAAACCATTTCCATAAAAAATAACTGTCTTTCAAAATATCCTCCTTTTTTTCTGATGCCTGAACCAGACCATTCCTAGCAGCCAAACAGAAAAAAATTCTCTCTGGATACACCCAGTCCCATAATTGTATTCATCTGCCTGCAGATGCAGTACTCTTACATTGTCCTCAGGTAATACCAGAGCTGTCCCACCATGTTAAAGCCTGCTCAAAATTGGTTGCTAAACAATTATTTCCTTTCTGCTTTAAAGAGTATTTTCTCTTGTTTCTTATAACATCATGGAAGCCATTCTAAGTCCACCTAAACCCATACATTTCAGAGGATCAGGGTTTTACACTTCTTAGGAGGTTCCTTAGTATTTATTTTATAGTTCTGCAAACAGCAACCATAGCAGAGACCCTGCCTGTGAGAGAGAGAGAGAGCCTTCCAACAGGGCACATATGGCAGCCTTTTTCCTCCTAAAGTACACACAGCACGTTTTGCTTCTTCGGTCACTGCATTTACCTGGAAGCTGCTGTTCACTTAATTTCTAACTAGAAAGCTACGAAAGAGAGTAAAGTCAGTGCCTGGGACATCCCATCTAGGCTGCAGAACATGGATAATTGTTTCTTGATAGAAGACAGAATCTCAGAGATACTGAAGTGATACTTACAGTGAATGCCTGTAAGTCTTTACAATGACCTCATCCCTTCTATAAATATTCATTTTCTAAAAAACTACTGCCATTTACTGTCCAGTTTCAGGTTTTATGTAATTCAGATGTAAGCACAAAACAGGCTTTAGTGCTGTAGCTTCTGCTAACAGAGAAGCTCAATAAAGCAACTATCAAAAATAAACTCTCTGATCTTTCCTAGCTGCTCCCTTCCCTGCAAGGCTCAGTCATAAATACAGCAGCTGCAGACACCAAACGCAATGTGGTCGCTGGAACCGATGTATACTGTACACCACAATGAAATACTGCTTTTTTTTAGCTGAAATGGTTTAACATACGATTCAAAACAGGCTTAAGTAGCTTGCATTAAAGAGTCTGGATAAAATACCTCATCAGCACTGGCAGCCCAGCCCAGACCCAAATCCCCACTTTGCACTACTCAGATTTCCCATTGCTATTTTGAAAGATTCACGAATCAAGAGAGAATAAGCAATTAATCAGTCCATCCCAACAACAAAGGAGGTGGAAACCAGTCTCATTTCAAGGTCTTCTATAGCCTGCTAGAAAAGGTAGTCACCTAGGAAGTGGATTTAAAACTCCTTAGACCAAACAGGTCTCCCACCTCCTAGACAAGTGTACAAACTTAAGGTTACTGCACAAACCAGTTTGTCCTCCCTCACGAGGAAACAAGCCAAATATGCCACTTACATGCAAGGGAACCTGGGCTTACACTTTGACAGTGGTATCTGCAGCTTGTGCCTGCAGCCAGGAGAAAGAGGAGATTTCAAGCACAGCCTGAAATCATGGACCTGAGCATACATGAAGTCCATTTGCAGCCCTCATGGTGTGTCACTGCTTCCACTGATGAGTACAGGAGTCAAGCTGAGAGCCAGCCTGTTCTTGACCTAGATGGTCAGAGGTGCAGCAACGGGAGCTCCCCACAGAGAACACTACTCTGGAGAAATCCATGTGGTGCCTCAAGGAGCCTGAGTTCTCAAATTAGTTTGTCTGTGAGTACAAGTATTCACCTTGAACAGCCTTCACAAAGTGATTCTGTCAGCAGGAACAAGCCCAGCTCCTTCCCAACACCTACCTGTTACGGCCTGAGTCTCTAAAGCCTTTGGCAAATGGATTCCTATCAATCTTCAGGCGAGTTATCTGTGAATATGATTGAGAGAAATTATTACCTGTAAACTCAAATAAGTAGTACAGAAAATAACTCTCCTGACAGAAGAAACATCTTCATATTTTTATGGTTTAAGAAGGTTATCCTGAAACACAGCAAAATAAAGGCCAATCCTCTGTTCATTATTTTTGTAGATCCCTGGAGAATAGGTATTTAAATAGGTATTTAAAGCTGCCAAATTGCAGTTGGAATTACTGAGAAAAAACTTCAGGCAAATGTCATTCTTCACCTAAGAGAGTCTAACTGCAATAAAATTTAAATTAAATTTTATTTCTGTACTAGTCAAGAGGGAAATGTGAAAAAAGAGATTATCTCTAGGTTATTATCCTCCATAAAAAAATACCCAAACCAAACCAACCAACCAAAAAAACCAGCAAAACACACCACACCCCAAATAACTGTAATTTATTTTAATAAATGGGAAAGTCACCAAATACTTATGTTTCAGTATTTACATGGCTCTCCTGCTCTTCCCTTTTAAAGATATCAATGCATATGTAATTTCAAAAAATACAGCTGCAATAATCTATATGGAATTAATAAAATGTTATAACACTAACTATGGTATCATTGTGTGTGCTAATACTTAAATGAGATTTAAAAAAGGGCCAAGTGATGCAACCTGAGGTTACTTTTGAGTTTGAATCCATGTGGATCCAGATAAATTGCCATTAATAATATAAGCTGAATGCAGCTAATAAAAACAACTGCAGCTTTCTTCAGAACTCTGTTAAGGTCCTGGGAGTATTAAAAGCACTGGAGTCAGGAACAAAAGTGCTTTAAAAATGCTCTCCAGACACATATCTACATTTAAAGGTACAGAAAGACCTTTAAAAATTAGACTGCTCTTTGCCTTGTTCTTCAATGCTGTATTTATAATCAAGACATCATTAAGCATGCCAATTAGACTCTGTTATCTCTGTAATAAGAATAATTTTTTTACATGCAACATCTCTAAGTCTCAACTATAGCCTCCAGGAACTGCAGCAATACTAATAGTAAAAGCTACTTGTAGTAAAAAAGGCTTTAGGTAGCTTTATTTTAATAAGTGATATGATAAAAGTATCTGCTTTTCTCCTATCTCTTACATCTCTGGTCTGCTCTGAAAAGCCCGTGAAGTGCTAACCAGAAAGCCCAATTTACCTGTTGATTTTGGTATGCTGTGACAGTAGTGAAAACTGTCTCTGGAAAGGAGAAGGCTTTCACCCCTTCTCCTGAAGGGATGGGCTTGACAGGGGACAGATCATCACCACAGTCTTTTCGGATGACGTGCACACGAGGCTGATATTTATGCATAGAGTGAAGGATAATCTACGCAGTCATGGAAGGAAAAAGATAACATTTATTAGAAAAGACACCCTGCTGTTTCAGGACTAATAGCTTTTTGGAACAGATTATGGTATGTGTTTACCATGCCACTTACTGGAAATCAAATGTTTTCTTTAACCTCTGAAGGTTCTTGTTACAGTAGTCTAATCCCTGTGCATTTATGTTATTGCCAACCCTAAGCATTTAAAAGTTACGACTCAGGAGCTCCAAATTCAGAGATTGGCTCAACTGAAACTGGCTCAAAAAAAGGAAAAAAAAAAAAAGAGAAATCAAGAGTGAGGTCCAGGTCCTGATGGAATTATGAAAGTTTTGTCACTTTTTTCCACTGAAGTCTGGATTTGATCTAACAGGATTAATAGCAGCAGAAATTTGCCTTTTGTTTTTGGAACCTTCAGGATATGCTATTGGAGCAATTTTTTCCTTCTATCCCAAAGGCTGGAAAAAAATCTTGTTTGGAAAACAAGCTGAGACTCTCACACTCTGAAGAAGCATAAACTTAATAGTAAAATTATAACAAACTCCAAAACTCTAACGTTAATAACAATCGATTTATAAAACAGACAATGAATTTCAACAAACCAACCCCTTCCAGTACACAAAAACCCAATCAAAAATAAATTATCAAAGAGAAGTGGATGAATTCATACTGCATAAAATTGAACATACCAATATCTCTTGGTACTGCATCCAATTTTAGAGCAGATTTAAAATATAGAATTTTACCTCTATTTTACTCCACCTCAGCTAACCACTATTAATATAGAAGATTTCAAGAAAAAAAAAAATTGAAGTTCAACTGTTATTGTTGGAAGCCTTAAGAAATTAGTAACTTGATAAATAAATAGTCCTATGGTTATTAGGCTGTGGAACTACTAATCAACAGTCTGGTGAAGCTTTTTAATTTCCTGCTCCTTGAGCAGCCTCAGAATGTGTGTGTGCTCAGGTACTCATAGAGAGCCCCTATGCCAGACACTGTGGAAGCTCCTTCACCCACATGACATAGAGGACATTGCATTCACTTGGATAAATTAGGGTTTGGCTAGGTTAATACACTTGGTCCTGGCCAGATTACATGACCCTGTTTTGGTAAGGTAAGTTTCTGGATAATCAGGGGGTTTATTAGCCTTTGAGTGAGGTTTTGACAATGACATCACAGGCTCCAACTAATTTGCTCAGGGAGTGCCCTATGGATGTTCTCATATGAAGTCTTTTTTGAGTTTTTGAAATCTTGAACAGAGCAAGATTTTTTATCATGCAAAAGTGCTTTCTCTTTAACAACACTCCTTTCAGTTCTCCAATTGCAAAGATCTACAAAATTAAAATGAAGAGAGGACAGCACATTCCTCACCCTGTTTTCCTGTGAACACCCAGTGGTGCCAGGGGAGATATTGAAACAGAAAAAGAAATGATCAAGGGAGGATGTTTCACTATTCAAATCCACTGCTATTCTGTGCCTTGCCATTTGTCTGGGTGCCACTGAGCATGCCACATTCTCTCCCACACGGATTACTTGACCCCATCAGCTCTGTGGTGCAAACCACTGCTTGCCCACACATCGGCGATAACCCTGGCAGCTACAAAGAGCTCTGCTCACACATCAGAACAAGTGAAATCAAAGCAGCACGGGGATGAACACCTCCCACTGCTTATCTGGGTGGCTATTATGGCTAAACTGATCCATGTCATCTCCTAAGAGCAACCTGCCTGGCCTCTGTCCTGTACTGAAATTTCCTGCACTGACACGCTGTTTTGGCAATCATCAAATCCACAGCAATAATATTTTTTCTTGATTTTGTACCATGTCTTCTAACAATGGGATCTTTGTTAGTGATCTGAAAGACTCTGAAGTCTAAATAATGCATAACTGCAAAGTCCTTGTGAATTAAAGAGCAACATATGAAGACAGGACATAAAAGGAGAGGGAAATGCAACATCCACTCCAAAAACAGTCTAGCTCTATTATTCAAAGCATCATCTAAAGCTGCTGTGAAGAGAAAGCTAAGGAAAAGGAGATTCTGGCTTTTCATTCCACACTGCTTGCACATTTAAAATCACTTACAGGATCTAACAGTTTATCTGCAGAAACAGCAACTTTCCCTTCATGCCCCTCCTTAAAATCCAACGCCAGAAAACCCCAATCAGAAGTCCCACTGTGTTCCCAAATATGAACTGGCATTACATTCAACAGCTGAAGAGCCTGCCTCTCTCTACAAAGCAAGATCACAGAACAAGAGCAAAACATTTCATGTGGCAATAACCCTCTCGCACAAAAAGTAAAATTATCCTTTGGCCACAGCAGCTGTCAAGAAATCACAATCAGACAGGAAAACACCGCAGCAGGGAACCCACAGGTAGGAGACAGAGCAGAGGTGACCAGAGCACCTGCAGATACACAAAGCTGGGATCACCTTTGCAAAGGTTTTTGAGAGCTGCTGCCGTGGTGAGGCCTCAGAGCTGACTCTGAGCACACCATGGCACAACCATCTGAGCCAGAACAAATGAGAGCCAGATACTCCTTCACAGGGGAGACACCAATCATCCAGCAGCTTGATGGTACCAAGCCTACACAGTCATTTCCCCACCACTGGCATGGTCCTTTCCACTGTTTTTGCCAAAAATCCTCCTTTATCCTCCCTCCAAAGCACAAACACTCAGGCTCTCTGCAGTTAGGGAAGTGTGTGGGGCGGAGGGGCATGGATTCCCTCTGTACTAAGACAAAACTGCAAGTGCAAATGCTGATGTTTCACAGCTTTTCATTGTGACAAGAACATATAACTGCCCATTGACTGTAAGCAGAGCTCCCTACTTGGAGCCAAGTCTGGGCAGAGTTACAGTCCGCCTCTGCTTCCAGCCTCGCCCCATTTTCAAATGGGGAAAAAAACCCACCCCAACCACCAAGGAACAATTAACACACTAACAGGCTCATTTTCACTAAAAGTTAAAAGATGTTCCTCTGCATCAAAAAATACTCAGTTGAAAAGCATGGAAAATAGCATAAAAAATATTGACTTTTCCCCTCCACTGAAATTCAATTTAAAAACTGCATTGAAATAGAAAAATTAGCCAGCTCTAACCAGCCAGAGGGAGAGACTGCTTTTACAATGCAACACTCAATCTACAGATGGGAGAGGGATGAGAGGCATTAACAAAGAGCACCCAGACCATACACTTTTCAGTGACAACTGCAAAATCCAGGTTTACTTTTCCTTAGCATCACAACTTGGATGGAACGCACAAAAGCCACAGCGCATGTCTCAGCGACTCTGTAAGAACACGGTATTTCCAAAGTAGGGAATTCACCCTGGAACTCCTTTGGAGATCAGAAACACACAAGGGAAACATGTCTGTACAAATTTTTCCTCATCTCCTCAGACTGCAAGTGGAACCCATGTATCAGAGAGCATCCTCTGTGCAGATATGTACTTCGAAATCTCTCCGCTGAGCAGCACTGTAAAACTGCGTAGTCACAAACTCCCACTTGAAATCCTGATGAAAACAGCAGCAGGCAGCACAGAATCTGGAAAGTGCTGAGCACTGAGTCTCTCAGAGATGGCTGATCTCCTTTCACAGAATGCTAATCCCAGGGCAACCCAATACAAGGGGAATGAACTGGCTGCCACCAGCTACTACCACAACATAAATACTGTGTAGGAATTCTACCTTAGTACCTATTTGCAAATATTGTCTTCTATTCCCATGGACATGGGCCAGCTCTCTCAGAGATTCTGAGAGTTAATACTCTAAAATAGGTAAAAGACCTCTAGACTGATATCATACAAGCTCCCTACCTCAATGCCTGCAAGATCAAAACCTACCCCTAGGATTTTAGTACAAAAACTCTGCAAAAGCTTACACCTTCAATGAGCACAGGAAGCATAAAGGAACAATTTCAACAAGGATTAAATCACCAGAACCAGACAGCAGGGAAAGCATTCCCAAAGAACGACAGCTAAAGCCCAAGGCTGCTTGGTGGAAACCCTACCAAGGTTTTTCTGAGCCACTCTGCCTATGCATGAGAGGAAAAAAAAAAACCACTTTCTAATAATCTGAAATATACCCCATGTCCCATACAGAGGTGGGAGAGTCAGAACATCTGATATAAGAACAAATATTGGAGGGACAGTACAGCCTTGACTCTTCTAATTTGCCATTCGTCCCCTGGTACCCTCCTGAGAAAAATGGTTTCTTCCTGCTTATGAGAAACAATTGGTTTTTTATATTCATCACAAAATATGATTATTCGTTTTCCATTATTGCTAGAGGCATTCAGAGGCTACATAGCTTTTTCAATACAGCATTCCACACTACCATAGCTTTAAAAGAAAAAATGTACCCATTGGAAGAGACACTTTTCTGCTTTCTGCTTTTGCCTTTTCTGGTAATTATGAATGACATGTTTGCAATTTCCCAGATTTGAGAAATATGAAATTATTTTACAGTCATCCTTCTTTTGTCCTTTTATTTTAATACTTAAATTTCCATTTTGGGGAGGAGGGGCAGTGCCATAGTTCTGAATCAGTTCAATGTGTCTCAAATCACTGAACTTGAGCTTTGCTTCACTCATTTCCAAGCTGAAATACTTAACTAAAGACCAGAAAATTTATATCCCTCCATATTAAAAATAACGGTGTGCTGAGTACACTACACAGGTTTCAGTTCAGAATAAAAATGAAGCTAAAATCTGGGATGGAAAAATACAGTAACACAATTCTCTGCATAGCTGAGATTTTATCACAGGGGAGTTTGCAACTGCAAGTGCATGAGTGGACCACAGTACCTGCGGATCATCCTTCTGCACCAAGAGAGTACAAAAACCCACTCTCAGCTGGAAAAGCAACATTTTATCTATTTGCATCTGTTCCACTTTCAGAGCCCTTACAATAGACTCAGGGTCCAGGGAAAACAGCTCCCACTTGAGAGGAGTCACAAATACACGAATGCTGGGGAAACTAAGGGAACTTCGTGTGCTAACCTTAACTCAAATGGACACTGACAAATAAGACTCCATAGCTGTAATTCTGGAAAGAAGCAATATAAAACCTCTTTTGTACTACTCTATGAAAAGCACTGCTAACTTAAGAGACGTGAATACCCCCACATTTCTTTTAAGGAAGAACAAAATAAAATTATGAAAATTATTGTACAAATGGAAGTCTTTTTATCCTTGTTATCACATTTTCTCCCTCAGCCACTCTCCTGTATTCCTGCCTCGGTTAATCTCATTTGCAAACACAAATGAGGGGGAAAAATCTCAGACTATGTATTAACAAAAGACCTGGCTCAATGTCACAGAGTTACAACCATACTGAAAGATGAGTGTGGTATCTTTGCGCTCTGTACCAGCCATGTTTTCTTTCTCCTTGAAGGAGAAAGTATCCTGGCTAATAAATTGGGTTATGCTAGGGACAGTGGAATCCACATGCTGTCTCAAAACTTTCCTCTAACATCTTAAAACTCTACCACTTGGAACTTGATGCTCCTTCTGAAAGGATGCCAACATTTGCCATTTATTATAGGAGTTTGTAAAATCAAAGACTTCACCCTGACTAAAAAAAATCCTCATTTTTTAATTATTTCTTAAGGTGTCAAGAAAAACTATTTCAGAGATTGCTGGAATGATACTGACTTGCATCTGTCATGTTTCAACAGTTTTGAAGAGAAAAGGAAATATTAACGTAACACATTTTGTCACATTAGATACTGTCATAACTAAACAATTTAGAACTTGCAAACAGAGCACTCATACTGCATACGTCTTTGCCAGTTTTTTCAGAAGTAATGAGCCTCAGCTGTGAAAGGGCCTTGCTTCATAAGGTACGTAATAAATCATCAACGCAGCAAACCCAGCTCCCACGTTGTTCGTTCCTGACTGCAATTATTAACACCTCACGGGATTTCACACACATGTTTAGGTTAAGAAAATACTTAAGTGTATTTTTATTCATGTGAAGTTATTGCACACTGCTAACGTTTCTTCTGGCCGCTTGCGAATTCAAGCGTCCTTTCCCATCCTTAGCAGAAGTCGCGAGTAACACGCTCGGTGGGAAATACTGAGAGCAATTCTGCCCCTCTCTATTAGGCAATTTAGCCTTGTAAAGTCTTATTTTGCAGAAGGAGTTCTCTATTTGAGGGGGGAGTAAAACAGCAGGCTCTAATAAGCAGTTAATTATCGGAGCAGAAAGTAAGAAGCTTTGAGATCCGGACAGCAAAGTTCCAAAACAAGTCGGAAAAGTCAAGCCTGTTTCTGGCGCCCTGAAGCTGTACGTCAGAGCCTCTCAGGGCTGAGCAATGTGCCTGCACATAATGCCACCCAGAGCAAGTACTCACATGCCCTTGGTCGTCCAGCTCGTTATTGGTAAGCTTCAGTTTGTCAAAGCTGATCACTTGTCTCATCCACGTCTCCCCCGAGGCGGGTGAATCGGGGTGAATATAAACGCGGGGCGGCACCGGGGAGTCAGCGTTGCCAGCCACCATCCACTTGGAGCTGTGATAAACATACCTGCAAAAAGAAAACAAATACCTTTAGCCACAAGCACCAAAACCATTTATTGGAGCCATTCAGCCTTAATAAATTAGGGCCCATGCATGCAGCAAAACCCCATCAATTAGCAAAACGTGAAAGGACACCATTGTACATAAATAAAAAGGAATTATCTTTTGTTTGTTTCAAAACATAGCTCTGGCACCTGCAAAAATAATCCATGCTCTGATCTGACCTTATTCTTCCTAAAATCAGTCACAGTCTCAACACTGAGTTCCCAAATGAGCTTTAAGCTAGTGTCAGTTCATTGATTGTTACAGCACTGCTCTGAAAAGGCATCAGCAAACAGGGAAGAATCTGGTTCTTCTTTTATCAAATTGAGTAGTAATTCCATATTTGGAAGATTTATCATGCTGGGTCTAATATAAGACTCTATAAATAAAGCTGTTGAAGGGAAAGAAGATTATGATTGGGAAAAATAATGAAAGTATGTGAAACTATGCTCTTGATATTTCTGTAGACTGTATTAATTGGCTTGAATAGTATTGCAAAAAGATTAAAAAATGGAAACAGAATCTGTATTTCATTTGATAGGCCAATGCTGACAAGGTGATTTTCTAACAAAAATTGTGCCTACTTTGGTTGAAAACCTATTTTGAAGGCAGACACTTCACCAAGCAGTTTAAAAAGCATTAATTGCAAGTTATTTTTTTTTCAAATGCAGTAAAATTCCAGTAATTCAGCTGTATCAAATCATATATGTTTACAATTCAGTTCCTTATTAGAAAGACAAGCAACATAATCAGAACAGAAAACAAAATGATCCAATGCAGGTATCACTGCATACAGTCCAGATCAAGCTGCACAGCTAAGATCTAGAATGGTGGTGAAATTCTCTCCTGGAGACAAATTCTCAACCCCAGATCACTGATGTAACGTTTTTCATTTATTTTATATTTCTGAGTTTATATTAAATATATGCTTTCCTTAGAACAGTAAATAAAGTTATAAATACACATAAATACACATTGAGTTATAAATACACATTTTGAGCTACAGCTTAAGATTCCAAATATTTATAAGGTCAAATTTTGCTAGAAATCCAGACCTAGATGTAATTTTCTTCATTTCCATTAGTTTTGCTCTCTGCTCTGTCAGCTAAAGACTAGGCTGCATGTGACTGCAGATCATCCCACGACACCATGAAATTTAAAGATCTGCAAGACACTGTGTGAAGTTGCACGAACAGCCAAAGTTGAAATAACAGTCAGCAATAAAAAAGAACAGAATGGAAGGAGAAGAGGCACCAAGTAAAACAAGTAAAACATTAATATTTAGTGCAAAGCTTTAAGGTATGGCTCCTAACATGCAAATACAAAAAAATCCAAGTTTGTCAACTAAGAAAATACTGCCCTTCATACAACTCTTAAGTTACTTCAGTTATCTGGGCACCATGTATCACACTGTGAAGACAGTGCAGGTCAGTATGACTAATTATTTTAAATGAAATGAGGTTTAGGCAATTCATACTCAGTATAACTGCTTTTAATTTTCAGTATTTCAATATTTTAATTAACCTGGAAGTATTACCTTCCTTTTTCTATGAATTTATGAATTGTTCAGACCTTCTAGGAATTTTATGTTTAGATTGTAAAGTAAATGCACACACGCAACACAAAGGAGAAAAAAAAATGCTTCCATTTGAACTGCACTGCACTGGTACAAGTCACAAAAAAGCATTTTTTCCTTTATGGTAGAGACAGGAAAGGCTCCCCTGGCTGTGTATGCTGGGCATCCTCAGCCCTGGTATCTGGTGCCCCTTGTTGAAAAACACAAAATCTAAAATGGTCCTAAGAAAAGTCTTATACACCACAGGAGAAAATGACAAAATAGCAGTCAATGAGGTAAGTACAGGAAAAACACAGGGCAGAGTTTGCTTAGGAAGCAAGGCAGCATTCCTGCAGAACCAACCTTTTAATCTTGGTCTGAAATATTCCTACTTCTGGAATTATATCCGCAGCGGTTTTCCCTACATTATACTAAGTATAGGCTGAAACGATCAAACCTGCAATTGGTAAAGACCTGATCCTGTCTCCACTGGACTACTCTGGCCAGGCTTCCCCCCCACCACTCTGGAGCTTGGGATTGCATGTGTGAAGCAAGACCTTGGGAACGGCTTCAACTCACAACAGGAACTGCTGCGGGCCCAACCTCGCAGACATTTCTACAGGAGCAGCGGCTGCTGCAGAGCCCAGCCAGCTCCCTCGAAACAGCCACAGCTTCAGCACATGATTTCTACTCCTAAAGGTTCAAAGAACAACCTCTTTTGTTCCTCACATCACTCTCCAGACAATAATGCCACTAACTATTTAAATAACAGTAATTAGAAACATTACCCTTTTTGAGTGTAAGCAACCAAGTATCTCAGTGATAAACAGCTTTTAAATTATAATATATATAATCAATTTGAAGCATGACCAAGATAGCTCATGAGTATTTAAATCAGATATCTGTGCTATTACTGTTATTAATTAATATTTTTACCCATTAATGCTAGAAAATATGCATTTTCATATTTATTTGTTAATAGGAAATAAATCCCACTGACAGGATGAGGAATAAAATACGGTAACATTTCCTGACCACACTAGAACAGCACCCTGAAAGCCAAAATCTGAGCATCTGCCCACAGTACATAGACAGTCTGAGGCAAATGTATCACAAAGAGCTTCAACACAAATTTTAGTTTCTTTTGCCTACTTTGTACAATATGCTCTTTTAATATGCACTGGGATGAAAATAAGAATCTTTAGGGAGAGTTAAACATGATCTTCTGCTAATTTATGTTCTGTTAATATTTTCTTCCAACAGCCAAGCACCCTATAGCTTACATCATATGTTTTTTTGCCTGAAAGTCACCATACCTGTATCTTTTGTTATCCACTGGCACAATATCCATAGCAATATAATACTGCTGATGTGGGTCTAAACCTGAGATCTTCACTCTCATTGCAGGAAACATCCGCCTGAACATTGGAAAGAGAGAGAGGTCATTTTTAATACGAAACAGACTCGGGAATGGTTGTTTAGGAAAAGTAACCACTTCGTGGGATTTTTCTCGTTCTTCCTTTTAGCCTACAGAGTCCTTTTGGACGATTATAGTTACATAGCCATGAAATGGCCCATTCGATATGTCAAAACAGATTTCTAAAGTGCATTTACTGGAACAATGCTTCGTATGTTTGGGGATACGCTTTGGGAGTACAGCTATTACCACATCATTTCAGCTTTATTGTTAGACAGTAAATCATTTGGGTTCGAGACTTTACTTTAGCAGTACACACATTTAAAGCCCATTTCAGATATTAGTAAGAAATGTATTCCTGGGGATGTGCAAACACCACCTCCACCCAGGAAACCCAAGGCTTACAGAGAGGCAAATTGCCACTGAAGTTTCAAGTGACAGCAGAAAATGGTGTATCATTGCTGCGGCTGCGAAATAGAAAGCTAAATCCGCGGTGATACAATTATAACACCGCAAGGATGCCGTTATAAAAGCCAATGTGCCATGCTCTAACCCAACAATATGGTCTTTATTGAGACGGGACTTCCTGTCTGCAACTTACTAAAGGTGAAGTGCGAGATCTACTCTGTCTTTGAAAGGTATAGTAAAACTTCTTTATTGAAAGCAGAAACGAATCTACGAGCTAATTTCTGGGAAAAAAAAAAAAACCAAAACAAAAATGATGAAAAAACAAAAGTTCAAGATTTAGATCCTTCTGTGGAGAAACGGATTAATTGACCACTGAGGTGGTTTTAACATAAAACTGCCCTTTTTAGCTTGGCATGCTTTTTATCAGAAAACTTCAATCTTGAAGCCAAAAAAAAAAAAAAAGGGAAAAAACAAGAAAGAAACATCCTGACTGCAAGCTAATAAAATACTCTTCTGTATTTTATAAACCTAAAAGTTATTCCAGTTTACTCGGTATTTTCTGCTGTGCTAAAATATATATATTAAAAAACAATCTATTAAAGGTGGTTCCTGGAAACAAAAATCCCATCTCCACCATTACTGAATAAGCAGGAGGGTAAAAACCTGACTGTGGCTAACTAGTTTTTGTTGTTATTTCAGTGCACCTGTAAGATAAAACAGAAATTCCCCGACTGGACTCTCTTAAGACAAATGTAGCTTTGTGCTGTTTAAGACTGAGTTTCAATCATTAATAAAGCCTCTCTGAAAATGCAGACGGTAGCATATGGATTCAATAAAATATGTTTTTGTAATTTCTAATAAGTTCAAATACTTTTATACTTCCCAGGTTTTTACCATGTGTATCCCCTGGAAAGGGGAAAAGCTTCCCCCCAGAAGGGCACGGCGCTCCCAGAGCTCGCCCTAATGAACAGGAAACCCGAAACGCCACATGCTCCCGTGCCCATCCAACATTATCGCCATCTACCTGCCTCGTAAATCTGGAGGGTTCCCCCGCTTTTCGCCCGCTTTG